>JALMGF010000199.1:1222500-1529901 GCA_023333645.1 Sceloporus occidentalis
CATGGAAAGTCGCAAAGCTGAAGTTCCATGTTTAATTATGGAACGCTGACAGCGCTGCTTTGATTTTTCCCGCACAGGAAGTGATGTCATTGTCCTGACTTTAGATGCTCGGTTATCTCATTACACAACATATTTAATGCTGCTTGTACCATTTAGACTCAAAATTCCTCTCTGTAATAAGAATGCTCCCTATTTATATTTACTTTCCCGCTGCCAAACAAGGATATATAGTCTATATAGATTTATTTAAGTACCCATCACATATTATCATTGGCTACATTTCATTATCTTTGTTATTGTAAACACCACAGCCCTTACAATTATTAGTATCGTTATTAATGTTACTACTTTTTTCTGATATAAATAATCCTTCTGGCTGTATAACAAATATTCCATTGGGACCACGTATTTAGAGTTCTAGCCATTTATAAGGGCAATAAATGCTGCACCACACACATAATTCACGGAAATAAAAACAATTGATTCAAGTTTCCAACCACAATTATATGTTTACATTTTCATTTTGTTTACTCATTTGTGTTCTGAAACATTTTTTTTTAACAAGAAAAATTTGCTTACTTTGTTTCTTTATTTATTACAACCGTAAATTCCAGAATACTCCGTGGAATGAGATAGCGGTATGTTATTCTGTATCCCTCGATAATAAGCTATATGAATATTGAGTGGAAAATTACACGATAAAAAAACAAAGGCACAGTGTATGTTTACCTACAGTAAGTGCTACAGTTTGGAATTTTATATAAAATATTCAGCAAAATTTAGCATTTTTTTAATTTAACATTCTCCCCCATTTTTTAAAGTACCTTAAAAATATGCCCTATGCATTTCAGCTTAAGTATGCTAGTGTTTTGTCTTTCTCTTTATTTCCCTAAAACGAGAAATTTTTCAAGTCAATTTATTTATTCACATCAAATTATCTTGTATATTTACAAAATGGATTAACCTGATAATACATATTTTTTATATTTATATAATTTATCTTAATACAAAAATAAAATTTAGTAAGTTGGTGAGCAGACCATTGATGAGTCACATGTTCACTCAGCTAGGATAGCCATGTCGAGGCAGACTAACAGGGCCAGGCTACTGGAGGGGCTCAGTGGAGTCACAATGTTGTGTGACCCCACAGTAGTAGTGCAGGGTTTGTGTTAGAGTGAGTGTGTGTGTTAGAATGGTTACGTGTTAGTGTTAGTTATGGGGTGGATACGAGGACCCCCTGGACCAGAAGGTTCTAGCTCTCTCCTGCCACTACATAAGGAAAAATGTCATATGCATCCATATGGACATACGCAAGGACCAAAACACTAAAGGCAAGGGGGACTATGAAGCTCGGCTTCAGCATATATTATATGAGTCTTACAGAACCATTCTGGATTGCCCAGCTATAAAAATTCTGGCTCTCAGGATGCCTGTGAGTTACCAATGAGTTATAATTTTAACATAAAATAAACATTACTGTTCAAAAGTTTCGATGTTTTCATGAAAAACAAGGATATTTCTAGTTGTAAAATAACTGCATAATTTGTAACGATCAATTAGCCTTTTAAACTTAAAAGGGATGAAGGGCCTCTGTACGCCTATGAAGAGATTCCATTAAAAATCAGCCGTTTCCAGCTACAATAGTCATTTACAGCATTAACCCCGTCTGTGCTGGATTTCTGACTCATTTCATGTTGTTTTCATGGACAAAACTTGCTTTTCTTCCAAAAACAAGGAAATTTCTAAGTGACCCCAAACTTTTGAATTGTAGCAAATGAGATCATTACTACCCTGAACAATTATATTCCAAGAGCCATTGCTCACACTCCTCCTTCTTCTCTTTCTTCATATTAAGCAAGATTAAACAACATTTTACACTTTTTTAATGTCATATGCCAACACTAAGTGATGAAAAAGTGATGGTACGGCCTCCATTCTTCCTTCTGCTAAGCGAATAAAATGCCTGCAATCTTTCCTCATAACTAAGGAACTTAGCACTTCCTTTGTAAATATTCCACTTCCTGTTTTCCTGTTTTAGTCCATAAAACGCTTCCCATATCTCATTCGTAAGGTTTTCCCATCACTTTATAAAAAAAGTAACATGCAAATAGATAAGTTGTTACAATTATCAGACCCAACTTTTAATTTCTAATAAAAAAAAACCCTCTTAAAATCGCTACACTCATATGAAGACCTTTCTTGATAGAAAATGTAGATAAGAAGCATATTTACATAGGGCAGTTTTCATGAAAATTCTAAATTATATTATGTGACACCTTAACCCATTACTGTAAACATTTGTTTCGTTAAAGTACGTTCATCCCCTCGAAATGTCAGCCTTTTCCTTCCTTGGTTAACCATTGACGCCATCACTTTTATTATATTTTCCTGTATCTATTCTTCTGACCAAAGCGGTGCCATCTTTATCAGGGACTAAAGGCCTAACGCACCACAAAGGTAATATAAACATTATATCCATTAGGTAGAAGTGATTATCATTGGTGTGGGGGGGAACCCATGTATTTAACATTTAACAGAGACTATTTTTAAGTACTGTTGGAGGTCAAGCTAAAAGTGCAGAGGTTGGAACAGGATCAAGTTATTGTATTTTACTTTACGTAGCCTAATGCCAAAATGATTTGCACCCTGTCATGTGTTAAATCGTTTACATTGTATGGATGGGCCTTCAATGTATACAAACATAACATTCCACGCATTGTGAAAGAATCCCTGATGTAGCCTTTTAGAAGATCCGCTGATAAGGACAGTGAAAAGTTGAGTGAAAATCGTTGAGTTCCTCTGTTCTTGTATACACATATCCATGGAAAAATTAGTATCCTACCCTAAAAAAAAGGAAAAAGAAAATGAATCATGGAGCAGTTACACGCTATCTCTTACCTCAAATAATCTGTTACAGGAAACATCTAATTTTATTACCAGAATGAATGATCTGAAAGCAGCGGTTATCATAGTTTAAATAGACAGTGCATTAGTACTTTTTTAGTCATTCAACACTACCTACTCCCTATCAACAACCATCTGCCGAAAGGAGAGAAAAGACAAATTTATCACACCCTGGAATATCTACAGGGGGTTTGACCAAAAACTCTAGTCTTGTAAACAATTGGTCTTTTGGAAAGCCTACTAATTAGACCTTCGGATAGCCATTACGCTACTAAGGGCTGAAACAAAATAATTCAGCTATGGCTGTTCTTGAGGACCTGGTTTCCATGTTCTACAAGCCAGGATTTATGAACATATAGTATATTTCTATCCTTCTTTTGATTGCAAGGTCTAATGGCCAGAGTTCTCTGGGTCCGTCTCTAATCTTCATAATTTTTGTTATTCAGTAGAAACATAGAATTTGACAGCAGATAAGAACCACTCACCAAATCTAATAGAAACATAGAATTCAACAGCAGTTAAGAACCACTCACCACATCTAGCCTGCTCATTTTTTAAATTATATTATTATTTATTATTGATATACTTTGATTATTGATACCCATTTCTCAGCGCTGATTAATCTGTTGACTGTATATTTGTTTTAAAGGAACAGTAAAGCAGTGCGTTTGAGCATGAAACATTCCTAGTTCTCTTTCAAAAAGCCATAGAGCGGCCATTTTGTTTTTTTGTGGTGGTGTAGGTCTGGCTGTGGGCTTTATGGTGATGTTTTACATTAATTGGTGACCTATTGATAGCTGTTTAACAGAATAATGCATTTAAGATGCATAATCCCATTTCCCATTGTTTCTATAGATGTTATTGCGACTTTCAGGCCTGTAGAACCTTGCGATACCCTCATACCCAGCCAACATTCCGAGAAATTCCTAGAAATGAGGGACATAAGAAAGCTCATCAACTTCTTTTGTTTAATCATCTAGAATTTATGGATTTCTTAATAAGATTGCATTTCTGTTTTAATACTGTTAGAAAAAAATAAAATCCCTAAACTCAGTGTAAGGAGTTCTTAACCAGGTTCTTTCTTGATTTACAAAGCACTAAAAAAATATAAGCAGATGATGATATGAGTATTATCATCAATAGCTCAATGTTCTCTTAAGTGGTTTCTGTTCCAAATTATTGATGTATTCTTAGAAAGCAGATGGCAGGTGGCAGCTGAGACCTGGACAACATACGCCGCTTGATCATTTATGAGTAATTGGTCACACCTTGTTAGTTGGACCGGATTTCAAAAGTCACGCTCTAAAGCCGGAACACTGTTCATAAAACTAGTTCAAAATTTATATTCTCTGAAAGCTCTTGACAAAAAAAGGCAAAAACTTGAGCCAGTTCACTTTAGGAGATACTGTTTAATGATAGATGAATTAAGTCTCAGACCTAAAATAAGTCAACATTTTTTTATATTAAAAATAACATATTTAACCAACGGTTTGTGGTGTTATCAGATGCAACGCGGCCAGTCACTTCTTTTGTTCATGTGATCCTTTCACATACTGATAAGAGCCTCAATTAAATGACCTCACCAAGTTGGGTCATAGTTGGGAATCCAGAACATTCTGTGTACAAATGTGAGAAGCAATTCAATGCTCCTGACTAAATGCACAACAACCGGCGTTCTCAAAAAAAATTAACGTAAGATGGAAACGACCATATAACTGAATCATACAACAATAAACGCTTTGGGAATGGCCAAACCAAGTAAGCACCAATGGGGTCAAAAGATAAGTACAAAACGACATTGCGGTGTGTGGGGTGTATAGACTCATGGAAGGAAACCAATTAGTCAGTTATACATCCCCCATAGTGCAGGGCCGAACTTTATCTGGGCTGGTCAGCAATATGTAAAAATGATACATGTCCTGGAAAACATGGCTGATGTGGTCACCCTAATGGAGAACTTCTGCCCATCAAAACGTCTCTTGAGAAATGGAGACTGACGTGCCTGTGTCTTCTAATACCCCAGCTGCCATTGCTTACATACTTTATCTTCTACGCCTATGGAGGCCCCGATACACAAACCTCATAAACCCAGTATGCTCCGAGTCCTAATATCCCGCACCTTGAGGACCATCTCTGCTCACCTACCACAATGGCTCAACTCGAATATATACAAAGTAACCAAGTCGTTTCCCTTTGGTGAATTTTGGTAAAAAAAAAAAAAGGAAACCATCACGTTGAATTTTTTGTTTGTTTGTTTTGGTGCCTTGTACAAATTGATATAAAGTATCTCTCTTAAATAGTATGTAATTGTTACACTCCTTATTACAAATGTGCAATGATATAACAAATAAATAATCTACTACTATAATTTACTTTGCGTGAACTTGGAGAAACATCTGCATCTGTCCCATTCTTATACATTTTTATGTGTTTTTTGAAATTCCATGATAAATCACTGAAGTTGCCATAAATAAAGATACAAGCATTATTGAACATATTTATACAGCTACATAATAATCTCACACACAGCAGGGTTTCACACTTGCATTTCTTACATCAATTTTTAAAATAATAAAGTCGGTGTCTTATTTAATTATGTCAGTTAGCTTGTCATTGACATCCCCAAGGAGTAAAATGGAAAGGTGTGCAATTTTTGGCTAAATGAACGTCGGAACATTTGCCATTCGGATTTCCCCAAGCACTATAATGAACAAATCCATTATGTTTCACTTTCCTCATAATGGAAAGGAGGTGTGATTGACAAGATTAGAGCGACTGCATAAAAATTACTCAGAATTCATTTTGGGAAAGTATTTTCATGGTGTAAAATTAATAGTTTCTTTAACCAGCTGAACCAACTTTTTTTTTTTCATAACTTTAAAGGATAACAAAAAAAGAAATGAGTTTGGAGCTAATGCTTTTGAAATAATTGTGTAACAAGCATTTATTCACTTAATAGCGGTGACGTATTTATGTTCGGCAATGATCACTGAAGCCCTTGGTGTTCAAGAAACTGACACAAGAAAAAAATCTAAATAATTCATGTTTCCTGCTGGCTCTGAGAGTGTATATATATATATATATATATATACTCCTGCCCACCAGCAGCCCCCAGTGACAGGAAGCTGTATTACATTCTCCATTGACCTGTATGGTCCTTACTGACTTCAATGGTGTCTATGGACTTGAATTCAAGTCAACAGAGATGCATATTTAGCCACTCTCAGTTTAGTAGACTTCTTTAACTCAAAACCAAGCTGATACATTTTTATACCATTGTATTGGCTCATAGAAGACGTCGTTGTCTGCCGGCGTCCCTAATGCTTTGCATGTTTTATAGAAGATGCCTTGGTCAATTATACAACTTAAGTGCGTTTTCACCAGGAAACAGGGAATTGGAAGTAATTAAAATTCTTATTATAAGGATTTAAACATATAAATGGAATAGATTACATAAAATGAAATGTAGCACTGCCAATGTGGTTAGTCTTAGACAAGCATTATGGTATTCTTTTTTTTCCGCTGTGTTACAATGGGATTTGGTTACTGAGGAAGTGGTGGCTGCAAGTTCAATAGAGGAAATTAATCTGAAATAGAATATGTTCCCTGAGAAACGGTTCATCCGTGGGCTAGTTCATGTCTTTTTCTAACAAAAAACATTTTTTGCATATTTACAGTGAATTGTAGGTTGTTTTTTTTTAACTGCTATCCCCATATCCATGACTTTTCAAAACTGCAGTGGCGAAAATTAAAAAATGCATTTCGAAAATTTGGCTATATGGTAGAGAAGAAGATTTATTAAATCTAATAAAAAGAGACAAAGCGAAATGCAAATTTCACACCCAAAACCCAATGATTAAATAAAAAGTGCAAAAAAAGTATTTGGCCCATTAAGGAGACATCTGTCCAAAAAATAATTGTTAAAAAAGACAAATAAATAATAATAAATGAAAGAAAAAAAACCAATTCCATGACTGATAGCAAAGGTTTCTAAAGTTGCATGGAAAGGTGTATACTATATATATAATGCCCTGCACCATCAGCCTTAATGAGTCAATTGACCATACTGGAAGTCTTCTTCTTCCTTCTTTCTTCTTCTTCCTTCTTCTTCCTTCTTCCGTCTTCTTCTTCAGTAGTATATACTTTTATTGATATTTTTCCATCTTCTTTTTTTAATCATTATTTAGAACCATTAGCTTGACTAATGACTCAACTCAATAGAACCCAAAGAACAATTTTTATTTGCAGGGCAGAATAATGCAAAACTAACAAACCAAAAGCTGCCAAGTACTGACAGGTATAATAGTAATAATAATAATAATAATAATAATAATAATAATAATAAGGCTGGTGGACGGAGTATCAAAATGTAACAAATAGGTTTCTGTTATGGACCCTTCAATAGAAGACAACTATTGCATTTTTATGCTACAGGACATTTGGTAGTTATGCGATTATACGAATTTTAGAAACTTCTGGACCACATTTGACAAAACTTACAGCATTTAGAATTCTTGGATTCCCACTATTATATTGCTGATATGGCAACACTAATTAATATGCTCTAAACCAATCACAATTTAGAGTCATATTTAAACCTGCATTATTAAATATTGAAATATTCCTAAAAAAAATACCATAGTATTTTCTGTGTTGGGTCATTACGGGTGCTATGTAATATGTTATTTAATTATGAGAAATATACATCTCTTGTACATACATCTGTTGGTGGAGGCTACTAATTGCAATTCAATCCATCCATTCAGTAGCTTCCTAACAGCAAAAGGTTAATGTACGTTCCCAAAACGCACACAAAATAGTCATGTACTCTCCCCAAAATCTGTTTAGACGTGTAGGTTTAATTTATCATAATCAATTGGATTTATGTCTTTTTAAAAGTCTCGATTTATTTATTGTATATTCTTGTTGAAGCCTCTGCTTTTCCTCACTGATTCGCCCATAAACATTTTGTAAATAAGAAGGTACTATGCAGACAACTTTGACTCGTTGGATATTAAGCAGAAGGCAGTTAACTAGTAATAAAAGTCCATTAATTTCACATTTGAAACATCCTTCTGTGACATGGATTGCCTACGATAACAAAACAAGCAGACATTCTCTATAGATGTATGTAGATAATGGAACAGTAAAAGGGCATGTGGTGTATAACTGGAAAATAATTATATAAGTTAAAATAACATCACTTAATACGAGTTCCAAACATTTACGGGTCCTTAAAAGACTTAAATAGGAAAACAACGATCTTTATGATATACAACATTGGTGATATTAACAAATCGGCAGGAAACATTTTTTTTGCATTTAAAGTAGAATTTTCACCTGGGTTTAGCTCCAATAAAATATTAAATAAAACTAGCTTTTTTCTTGGCCAGTTCGTGTAATGGTTTTGGAGGTATTTGTTTTAAAAGCAAGGCACTATTTTACCTCTGGGAAGATGAGATATGTGCCAAAAAAGATGGCAGAACCAGCATATCTAATTCATTTCACCATCCTGTTAGAGCAGAGTATGGACATGGGCTGGCAGGAGACATGAAGGAACGGTCATGTCTTCAGATCCCATGGCGTGTCTAGACTAGGTGGCCTTTATCTCGCTTGGTCGAGACACCCACCTTTGCAGTGACGCCATCATTCTCTACCCATGCAATGATGCTGCTTGTTGGGGATGAGCTGCTCCCCATGGTTCATCTACCCATGGAACTATTCATCAAATCTAAAAGGTTCCCAGGTGCAGAAGGCCAAGATCTGCCCGAGACCCTAATTCTCATATACCTGCTTTGGGAAGAGGGCCGGGCTGGTGGTGAAGGGACAGCCTTGGCACGATAGATAACTATCAGATGCTGTCAACCCAGCAATAGGCCTAGTAGGCCAGGTGGCCAGTACTGTCTGTTCCTGTGACATGAAGGGGTGAAACGTCACAGCAGTGTATCCAATCACAACATGCCCCCTCAAAATTTCAAGTGTCTAAATGTTGTGGGAACGTGACAGAGGTGGGTCTGGTGGCATGGTTAGAGGCAGGGTAGGGACAGGACCACTCACCTACCTCACTCGGCACCCTTCTAAGGTTAAGTTTCACTGCGGAGGTGGCCACTTGGGAGGTCTGTGCTAAAATGCTAGCATTTTTAAAACAATTTCAAAGTATGGTGGGCAGGTTGGGGGGCGGGGTGAATCAAAGGATCTCCCCAGTTGGGCCAACTCCACAGGATAGAGGGACAATTTCCAAAAATCAGGACTGTCCTGCTTAAAAAAAAACAGGACACTGGGGAGGAATGCCTGAGCGTGACAGAAAAGATATAACAGCTTCATCTTTTACGCTGTGAAAAATAGGTCCCTGGGTATAATTACTCCCCCCCAGTCCTTTCCCCGCTATATTTCTTATTTAAGCTCTAGATTTTCATGCAAACAAAAAGGCCTCACGTTTTCTTTCCCAAACCAATAATCCTTGTTACTAATTTAATACTTGCGTCGAATGGCTTCCAGTAAAATATGGGCCGTGTCCAATGTTTATAGGCGGCTCATAAATATTTTCCTAAATAAGTGCATTTGTTTCATCTCACGCGGCCAGTCGTACGGCATCCTTCTGATTATGAAGATTCTGCATTTTATTTGCCAGAGCCCTCAGTAATACTTGCAAAACAAAAGCCGCTTTCAAAATATCTGCGATTTTTATTGGCGAAAAAAAAAAAAAAATTGCTGAAAAACGTCTTATGTGCTACATACAAACTGCAGATGTTTAGGGTTCTCTCTCTCGCTCCGTTCACACATACTTTTGTGGTTTTTAAAGCAATTTTTGTCCTTATTTCATGCCCGCAGAGTGAGTGATTTTGTAATGTGACCCTTGTTAGATGACTCAGGGGGTCTACGCAGACTTTATCTCCAGCTCCTTTCTACCGAAATTATTGGGGCCGGGGTGAATTTTTTTTTTTTTGGAACTTTTGCCCGAATTGAACGTAAGCTCGCTTCCTGCTCTGGAAACACCACGTTCATTATTGCTGCAGCGTTCTGTATTGATTATATGAACTCGGGGTTAGCAGATAATGTTATCGTGGTCAAAACAATTCTGTACGAGAATGACATCCGAAAACAAACTCGACGACATCAAAGCCTAAAAGCACGTCCAAGTTTTTTTTACTGATCTCGACGTTTTGTTTTTTTTTTCAAGTCAAGTAATTGCAGAAAGGGTAAGAAAACACGTAAAGTATTTTCAACACGAAAGCTACTGGCTGCTCAGATCTTTGGTATTAAACCGTAAACATTTAACAAATGATCCGCTAAAAAAAGGTTAAATAAACATCTGAAAGTTGTTCTCTTAAGTGCATGATGTAGTCTGCGTTAGTGATGGTGGATTAGAGCAATGAAATGCTGTGGATAAGGTCTCTAATTTCCCCCCTTCTAATTGGCGGCTCGTACGTTTTTTCCTTTACCAAAAGATTTACAGATGTGTACTATGCACGTTTACCATTCCTTGGCCGGAATATCAAAGATTCTTTCCAGTGATACAATATCACTTTAACTCTTTGAGTTACAAAAATCATATGACATGATGTGATAAATGTGGCTGCATCTAAAGCTTAACTGTCACATCGGAGTTTGATTCTGTCATTTTTTTTTATTTATTGCCTGGAAATTCTCTGGGTTTGCTCTGGAGTCTTCGGGAGAGTCGCTGCTTCCCCGGGTCTCCTGGTCACTTTACTTTTTTCTCCAGGCATGGGAGCAGCGTTTGGCCATGCCCACTTCCTGCCTCCTAGCCCTGCCCCGTGCATAGCTAGCCCTGCCTCCAAACACAGGTAGACCCACCCCTTAATGATGCCACTCCGGCAGACGAGCTCCGCATTGCCTAACTTGGGGAGTTTACTGTTATATTGTCACCCTACTTAAGGAATGGGAGGGGCATTTTATGCAAATGTTCCATAATTTCCCATGGTCCACCACTGGAGATTGCATTGAAATCCTTCTCTCAGCTCAGGTAACTCAGGTGTCATAGATTTGGCCTGCATTGCTTTAAGAGTCTTTAGTTTACAGTCAGACGTGTTCTCCGTAAAGCTATTATTACAAACATATTACTCCGAGGCAGCAACTTAAAATGTAATAAAGTGGTGTGATGGTTGATAAAACAATACATCACAGCAGCATTAAAAAGAGTTTGGCAGCTGCTGGATAAATAGCCTTACAGAGTTAAGAACAGGGGTGCAATGTCTGGTGGGGTTTCAGAGCTCTAAAGCAGAAGACGGAGAAACTTCTGCTGGAGTTGAAGCAGAAGATGTTTGAGAAAACGGGAGGTGGGTTAGAGCCTAGAAGGTAAGTTAGGAGGGTTTGTAGGAGATGCGCTGCTTTATTGGAAGCCAGGATACCGATTTTAGTTTACGGTTAAGTGGTGTTCTGAGGAAAGAAAGAGTATTCTGGAGGTAGAGTTGAGAACAGATTTTGGTGAAGAGGTATGAAAAATAGGGAGACCAGTGAACAAGGAGTTGCAGTAGTCTAGGTGGGAAAGGATTAGTGAGTTTATGAGGGCTTGTGTTCTTGCGCAAGAGAGAAGTGACTGTTTTAGTTTAGCTTTGCAATTTTTGATAGAGGGCAACCTGAAATTGGGTTTGGACTTGCCTGGATATCCGAAGTGTTTTCGTGAGTTTCTAACATTTTTACTGTCTCGGTCCCAGCCGACACTCCTGCCATTCCCCTACAAGAACATTATATCTCTATATGTACAGAGATACCATATCTCACCATAACCTACAGAGATCATGAGTAAGTTATTGCCCATTTGATGTAGGTTGTGGCTGTTTTGTCTTTGTCATTTGCGACCTGTCACCATTATTGTGATTAGTTCTATATGAAATATGCACAGCCTTTACTAAAAGTTTTTTTTGTGTGTGTTCAGGGTTACATTCTGCATTACTTTGGATGCCCCTAAATCCTTTATCATTTACAGATATAATAAGCTTGGACCGTCTTGTCTGTTTGAAGTTTACATTAAACAGTTCACGCTCGGTTAGATAAGAAGAAGTCCGATTTAATTAGGACAATAATCCAAATTTGTAATAATTGTCATTATCAGTCAGACTGATTTTTCTTAATAGCAATAATTTCCACTGCAGATAATAGGAAATTATATCACTGGCGTAGCTATGCATTTATCTGACATGATGTCAAGCCTATAAGTTATTTCCCATTCTTCTTATGGATGATGACATGCCTCCTTATCACAAAGCGGGAGGAAAAAATAAAACACTGCTTCCCATTGACCCTCCATCGAGGTGCTCTTGTCCAGAAAGTTGAAACTATATTTAGAATATTTGTGTAGAAGGATTTGTAAAGTATTATCTTGGGAGAAAAAAATAATATGGAGCTTTACGATTGAACCTGTACAGAAACCTTGACCATTTTGTTCATTTTTTTATATGTATGTTTTTATATGTATGTTCTAATTTATTATTTTGTTATTTTTGCTTATTTTACTTAGGGTTCCAAAATATATCCGTTGTTGTCTGTTGGGTACTGAAGATATTTTAACCCCTTTGCTACCCTAGATAAGCCAAAATTATTATAAGGAAGTATAATTTTGTATGTCCAGCATTTTTTACACGGGAGAGCAATAATAAAAAAAATATGAAAAAATATTTACAAATTCCCTTAGCACTGCAAGTAAACAATGTTTATGGGAGTGTATGGGTGTATGTCAGTGATTGGATATGGGTGTGTGTCAGTGATTGGATATGGGAAGTATGAGTGGGTGTGGTCAGTCTCTGGAACCACCCCTGTCTGCAATGCCGTCACGTAACGTAAGGGGTGGGAACAAAAGGGATGAGTCATCACATGAGGGTGGGATCAATGTTATAACAAGGGCGCCAATGAAATTGTGCACCCAGGCGCCAGTGACCCTAGGCACATACCTGAGGAAATGAATAAGGAGAATATTTATTTAACCAACTGGAAATTGTAACATTTGGGGAAAGAGACAGATCTAGTTTTAGGGATCAGCACAATTTTTATAAATGAGTACATGAGTTGGTATACCAAATGTTGTCTATGCTTTATATTAAATTGGTTAAAATTAAAGAAAAATGCAAAAAAAGAAATAACGAGGAATACAAAGTATTTTATGCTTTTTAAGCACTTTTATTTGCACATTTTAATGTTCCTCATGTCTGCTGAGATCATTAACATCTCGTTAGGGTTCAGCTTTGCTACGGCTGTTTCACTTCCACATTAACGGGCACAAATCCCTCCGTAACCGTCCGTACACGTGTTGGGAGCCATCTGTGTTCGCGTGAAGATATCCTAAAAAGCCACACTCTTGGGGACCCCTGGTGACCTGGTGTGCTTTAAGGACCCATAAACTATGAGGTCATTTTTGGAGTAAAAGATACAAGACAGAGGTCTTGGGAATAAACTACAAATACAGTTAACTATACAAAAATGTAACTCTTTGCCTCTGTTAATTTCAGAATTTATTCTGGAACACTATAAGACTATATTATAATTACCACTTGAAGAGGCACTCAATATTTTTTCCCACTTATAACACAATTAATCAAATATTAAACGTTAAAGATAAAATTTTTGATGTAATTATCGAAGCAGGTTTAATAAAAACATGTAAAATTGACTTATATGCTTCTTTGGATCTGATGTCGGCCATCGTTGCGAGTTGGCGGTAACCTCATCCACCCCACCGGATCACCATGAAGAAGACCTCTTCTTAAGGCAAATGATGAGGGCACTCATGGTTGTAAAGAAGCACCCCCACATTACTTATAATTGATTGTGAAATTGGCGATAGGGCTTAAAAACCATTTCTGTATTTATTATACTTTAACATACACTAGAATTGTTTGTAGAAAGTCAACTGAGTAATTAGAAAAGACAGGACAACCGAGTAATTAGCAGCCTGTCGCCCTAGATAACAAAGCCCCATGCTGTTATTATTGAGACCTGAGGATGTTCACAGTTCAACTTGTCAGGACTATCAGCATTCGAAAACCGGTTGTATCTGTCGGCCTCACACGGAGGTGATAAATGGCATGTTCAAGATTTAACAATCTCTGCTGGAGAGTCTAGAGGACAAGTCACTTGACCAGTTGAAGATTAATGTTGACCAGATCATTATAGGGAAGCCCCATCATTTAGTACATGATCAGCTGCAAGCCGTCTTGCAGAGGAGTTGTATGGGGGTGCCGTTCAATTAATTTAGAGGACCGGCCAAGCTCGAAGACCACAGTAGTTGACAAGAAAAAAAAAAAAAGCGTCTGCATACCGAATTTATAAGGTTTTTCAACTTTTGGGTTTGTTCTGGAAACCCAACGTTTGCACGAAAACCATATATATAATATAACTGGAGGCAGGTTCTACGTGCAAGAACGTTCTTTCAACTGCCATTGATGCCAATTGTATTTTACCCCTTTTTCTTATATATATATATATATTGTCCTGAATTTCTATAGGATTCCACCATAATCAGAAATACTATAAAGAAAGTGATATTTAACATTACAGACAGGAAATATATGAACGGGGTAAAAAGTCCAAGGAACTAATGGAAACGGTGATGTGCCTAGTGATGGGGCATGTGATCTTGTTTACGAGTCAGTATTATATATATATATATATATATATATATATATATATATATAAACACACATATATATATATATATATATATATATATATAATATTAAATGATAAAATAACTAGCACCACTGCTTAAAGCCCTTTTTAAAATAAGGTATCAATTCCAGATGTAAGTATTTTCAAATAAATACATAACTGTAACTAGCACTTAAACTGCTTATAATAAAAGGTATCAATTCCCGCTAAACCATAACATGATTTTTTTGGCTAAAAAAATGTTGCTGAAGAACCAAAAAAAGGCAGCTTTTATAGTCAGCTTACCAGGGTTGGTATTTAACGTTTGACAGTTTAATTTTTCACATATGCAGTGGTGATAGAGATTTGTAAAGTAACTGAATATATATATTTATTTATTTATTTATTTTTTTGTATATATATATATATTGATTCCTTACTTGTCAATCAGTTCACAATTATAAATTAGTCTGTATGCTGCCGTAAGGGGTTAATTTGTACAGGGGTATGGTGCTTGGGGGAGAAGAGAAGAGGGGGTAGTTTGTGGGGTCCGAGATCAATCCAAGCCCACCTCTGTTTTCTGGAATCATAAAATTCCAGATGGGTGATCCTTAAAGCCCTTATATATCCAAGAGAAACAAACAAAGGATAGAAGGATTAGGAAGGGGAAAAAAACCCAGAGAAAACAACAGATGAAATATAACCAGGAATAGCCGTGGTATGCCTGGCAGACAGATACGTATTTACCAGGAACTAACACCACGACTAATTTGTCTGGTGGGTCTTGTTTAACCATTGGCGAGCCAAACGTGCAAGTAACGTGTTTTGGTTTCTTAAGCGTTGATGAGCGTGTAAACCATTTGGAACTTGGGGGCAGTGGTATCTCGGAACATTTTGTATAAGTATTGCAGAATGATTGGAAAAGCACTATTTTTTTTGTAGAATGCATCATTTGCCCCCTTGGCAAGAGTTTTGTTTTGTATCCCAAATAATCTCCAGACCATCCTGGCAGTCCACCGGAACACCTGTGCAAAGCAGAGCGTTTGCCCTCAGTGGTCTGGATCAAAAAGGTAGTAGACATGTTCTTCCCCATCCACCGTTGAAGAGACGTATTCTCATACTGCATGTTCACAATCCGGAGTATGTATTCCTGGCTCACCTTCTCTGAGTGTTGGTTGTGCCGTGATAGTGTACTAGGCCCCAGCTCTGCTTTAGACCCACAAGACTTGGGTCTCTGGTTTCCAAGTTGTCTTCTGCTGGTGGACCATTCCTAACCAGTCAAAGCTCAGCAACGACAGTGCACCCGAGGCTCATCCTCTACAAAATGAGCTAATGAGCTGATCTCCTCTACAAGGATCCTGTCCATGTCCACCAGTCCTTACAGTAAAAAGGACTGCCACCACATAATGTCCACAGTTCAGAACACAAAATACGGGAGTGGTATGATGTAACATGACCTCATAGCTCTGCATTGACTGCATGGGACAGAATGATGCCAAATATAACTTTTTTTCCTTTTTTTTATTATATTCTGCAATAGAAGCATTAAAACATTATAGTAAATTACTCCCCATTGTAAATGAGCAGGGCCCTCTTTTCCTGTTGTTTCTGTTTGTCTTGATATTTATGTGATGCGCTGCTTGTTATGTCCTGTTTACTTATTGTACAGTGCTGCAGAACATGGTGGTGCTATATAAATCAATGAATACATTGCTGACATATATCTCATAGGAAAGTACAGTATATATGTGCATTCATGCCGCTGAGAGGGTGGTAGATAAGTGGAGCAGCCTCCCAGCAGAAGTGGTAGAGGGTATGGGATAGGCATATGGCTCCAAGGCAGATTCTATGTTTCTATTTAATTATATATATAAATATATATATATATATATATATATATATATATATATATATATATATATATATATACATTCGTTTGACATTGTTGACTGGCCCCGGATTATATGTTTCTTAGAATTCTGAACAGTGAAAAAGAAAAAAAATAATAATTAAAAAAAGATTTGAATTCAGCAGAGTAATTTTTTTGTACCAGTACCCTCTATGTTTGTGTGTTTTCTATTGCGGTTAAATTGTAAAATGGTTCATGTGGATTGTTCTTCCAGAAAAATGCTAAAGTCTACAATGTTTGAGATGATTTCCACTATCATTATGAATTAATACTTATTATTGCTATGTCTGCTGTGGGTACCACTAGACATGAGTGTGTCTCGCCAAAGTGACTCAATGCTAAACCCTAATTTTTATTGACTCATAACGTTGTCAAAAAGAACTCAGAATCTATATGAAACTTGTCAGGTTTTCTTTCATTCCAGATTTTTTTCCACTGTTTGGGAAATTCCACTACTTTATTGCACAGTTTTTTTTTACTTTTTTTTTTTTTTTGCAATATGCAGTGGAAAAGTAGTTGAGTAAAACTGTGACCAAAATTGTCTGTAATATAGAGGATGATATTAGAATATATATATTTTCGCAGACTTCAATATTTTGAAAGGGATTTCGCTTTAAATCATTTTTATGGCTACTGTGAGATAATACGAATGTTCAGGATTAGGTGAAATAAAATGCAGAACGGTAAAGAGGGGAAAAAAAAGTTTGAAAAAGCACTTTTATAACCAGACATAATATTTTTAATCATGCTTCTGATCTTTAGGTTCTAAGTGTAACTTTTGCTTAATTGTGTCTTATTATAGTAAGCATCGCAACGCATGTTCTCGCCGGTGATCTGCATACCTGGGAACTTCTGGGCTCCGGCTACCTGGAGCCTTCCCTTGCGGGAAGCGGCCAGGACTGCACACTGATGTCAGTGGGCAGTCCCGCTGATGTCGGTGGGAGGTCCCGCTTATGTCTGTGGGCGGACCCGCTGACGTTAATGGAAATGGGAAATGGGCGGGGATCAGGGCGTGTCAGCGCCCCGCTCCCACGACCCGCAGGATTCGGGTCTTAACCCGGAGAACCGGAGAAGCAGTGCTGACCCGGGAATTCTGATGGCTAAAAATACCAACATAATAAGAATTCTGCTTCTCTTCTCTGCAGGCCCGCACTGGCCATTAGGCACACCAGGCAAATGCCCGGTGGGCTGCTGGTCATCAGCGCCCATAAACGCCCAATCTGCTGCTCCAGCGTGCTGGGATATCCTCGACAGCATGCTGCACCTGCATAAAAACATAGCTCCTACGTTCTCAGCATACCTGGGAACTCTCCGGGCTTCACCCAAATCCTTCTGACATGCCCCTCTTCCCCTTTAAATGGGGGGTATCCCAGGACGTCGCAGGAATGACCACCCGCGACGTCAGCGGGAATGCCCACCAAGGTCAGCAGGGCGGCCAACCGACGACCGCCAACCAAGAACTCTTAAATGCCGCCTGACATAAAAGGAAGTCACTGATAGGTTGTTGCCATAGAAGCTGCAAAACCTCATAAAAGGTAATCTATTGTATTTGTGTGAATAAACCTTTAGCTCAAATAATAAAATGACAGATCTGATAAAGTTTACATGCCGAATAAGTCGGAGAGATCAATTAATGCGTTTGTGTGTAATCTCTGGGGGGCTGGTGGGTTTTGATACAGAAGGCATGGCTAGCCTTTCAATATTTACATTTCTAAACGTCACTTCATCAGTTCTCTCCTTTCCACCCACAATCCTCCACTTCGACTATTTTTACAGAGAACCCGTCTAGTTTTTACGGCATTATTTTGTAGAAACCACGACTTTATTCACGAAGACCTTCCAAAGTTCACCGGCTATAATATAGAACCCCAGATAACAACAAATCAAAATGTCTAGATTCAGAAAACACAACCGGCTACTGGTTTTCCAATCCATCCGAAGATGACTCCGGGATCTCTTTTTCAGAGGCATTACACACATAATAAAAGTCACATATGTCTTAGAAAACTTGTTCAAATTTTATTAAAGAAACAGACGTCTGACTTCTTCACCACTTTCGGTTTTTATTGACATTTTATCTTAAGAGGACCTGCGCCTTACCGAGAACCCTCAACGTTATATGAGAGCCTAGAACAAATATATTAAGAAAAAAAAAAACATTAAGTGTTTGGCGAGCCATCTAGAGCGCAGTATTTATTTACAAGCATAAGCGAAGACTGTTTGGCCACGATGTGAGAAGTCTCACTACCGAGGACGTAAATGTGTGTAACAGATATCGAAATGAGATCGTCTGATTTTTATTCCCTCTGTGTCACATGGACGGTAATTACAGGATATGTTAAATTTTCTTTATTGCCAATCCTGTTGGTTATTAGGTAACCGCAGTGCCCGATATAGCACCACTGTCATATTTTTCTACTATGGGTAATGAATAACAGATGTTTAGCCTTGACTCATAATCAATACCGCTTGCATTCAAAGTCGAGTATAATAAAAAAAAACTAAAAAAAAAACCTTAGCCTGGAAATGATCAGCTAAATGTGGATATTGGATAAGCACCAGAAAAAAAAATGGAATTTTTTTTTTTTTAAATAAAAAAAAAAAAATTAAAATAATAAAAAAATAAAAAATATATATATACCATATATATGATGTTTATCTTGAAAAATAAAGGAATTAATCACATAGATTGATTTGTAACAGTGAAAATTCAAACCATGCTGCTAATAAAATGTTATAAATTGATTCAATCCCGCGTAGCCGTATTTCAACATTTTTATGCTTCTTATATTTTTTTATTTTATGAACGTGTAATTTTACCGCACGGTGGAAATGGAAATCATGTGAAAAGTTTGCAACACGTTTACAAGATTTCTCAACTGCCCTAATTTAAGGCTAGGATGTGATAATTTATATAATTACAGCAAAATTCACTCCAGATTGTATGTTTTTCAGGTTAAATATATATATTTTTTGTTTCTTAAAAGGGCTTTGGAGGAAATTACCGTATATTTTAGAATAGTGAGGAATAACATTGTATTGTGAGGTTATTAATGGCTACGATTGTCATCCATAACTGTTTGGAGAAGAGAAAACTAGATGGAATAAGCTCCTGTTTTTGTTTTTTTGTAGAGGTCTTCTATGTATTAGAAAGAATTGACGTTTCAGTACTGATATACCCATAAAGACTAATTTGTGACTCAATAGGTCACAAATTAGTCTTTATGAACTTGTGGATTAGTTTCATTCAGTTCAACATTCCCTCAAGATTGTAAGCCTGCAAACCGGGCTCTCTCCACCTAATGTATCGGTTTGTCTTAGTCTGTCAATTCTCGTCTTGTCAGACCCCTTGAATAAATGTATTGTATTAAGCGCTGCGTAAACTGCTGGCGCTATATACGGTAAATAAAATATACCGGTAATAATAAAAATAAGTTCGTATGATCAAGAAGCGTACCCAACAATATTAAAACAACCCTGTATAGTTCAATATCTTTTAAAAGTGTATCCCTAATAGTCTTTAAACTTAAAATCCTACTATTGCATAATTTTCCATGTTATGTTAACACATCTCAGGATATCACGTTATTACTTTAACGTAACTATAATTAATTTAGTTAATATTATTGAAGCTATAATTTCTTCTGGATTCATATAATTCATGTCAGTGGAGGGCTGGCAAGGAGGACAATTGCCTCCTGGGCTGCTCTAATTTACACATTTTGGGCCAAGACCTTAAACATTTACTTGCAGTTCCACATACAGCCACCTGAGGGGCTAGAGTTACAAGGACTTTGGGAAACAGTTACATCATAACTGGAGCATTTCTGTGCTCCTTTTTATGGGTTTTCAATGCAAATCCCTTTAAGCTGGACAGGATTGGACCATTTAATAGGTTTGAATGGTTTATTACTGGGCCGCATGGCTGTATTTGAAACCCCCAGGCTGAGTGATGCCAGCCCTCATGTACTGCTATTAAGGAGAGATTATGTATCTATTTGTTCCAGATTCATAGCCTAGATAATATAGCCAACGAATAGGTTGTAGCTGGATCATTTTGGACTTTCTGTGCTTCTTCTGTACAATCTCAATTGGTCCAAGTGTTGGCTGATTTAGTGTACAGTGGTCTGTGTCTTTTACTGCTTTAAATGTTATCTTTCATATAAACTAAACATTTTAGGCATTTGCGCCTCTTCAATGCTTTCACTCAGGTCCTAATACAAAATATTTAAATACTGGTTTTCCTTGGATTGATTGAGCTCTCCCTTTTTTTTGAGTCCCAAAGTTAAGCTCTTGCAGATCTTTTGGTTGAAAATGTTAAGCCATGCTCTTTCAGCATACAACATTTAGTGTATAAGCCTTTCACAATCTGACAGTAAGGAGGGACTTGGAGTGTCCCAAATCCATCCGTATTTGCTTTTAACATGCTAACAGGGGTTGTTAAATTGATTTGAGGGACGCTATCCAAAGATGAAGGTCAGATACCACTTAGACATCTTGTTCAGGTTTTTTTCACTGTTATTTTTGGAGCAAAGACTCGATGGGGTTTAAAATAATGCTCCTACCGTTTACAAATGGACTCTGTTTAGTCTTCAGATGTCTTCTCCTCGCGGTATTCAAGACTTATGTTTCTTTCGAAAGGGATCAAAGACCCCGTTGACTCCTGATGTTTGGTTTAGATTAACACAACTAATTTTTTTTTGGCTGAAATCCATAATATGAATGACTTAAAGCTGCATTTTTTAAACCTTTATTTGACAGTCAAAACACAA
Organism: Sceloporus occidentalis; assembly: GCA_023333645.1. Classification (NCBI taxonomy): domain Eukaryota; kingdom Metazoa; phylum Chordata; class Lepidosauria; order Squamata; family Phrynosomatidae; genus Sceloporus; species Sceloporus occidentalis. The sequence goes on from JALMGF010000199.1 coordinate 1,243,687, forward strand.
TATCAAAAGTATCATTACTTGGGTGTAAAATTAAGAGAGTCATACCGTATATCGTGAGGCTATGAGTTCAATTGTATTAAATTCTAGTAAAAATCCAGTAAAAAAACAACAAAAAACATGAAAATAGCATAAACCTATTACATACAAATTCCTGTTAAAGAGAAACTGTCAAAACTGTGGGGTCACTTGAAGGGAAGAGAAACTTGCATGACATGTCCTATATAGTCTCAAAAGCTTGCAATCCATTATACTTCAGTTAGCCAATAAATGTATCATCTTTACCAAATGTGCTCTTTTTATTTTTATACCCAGCAGGGTACAACTCTATGCCTTTACCTTCCAATACAAAACACAATGTCCCGCACCTTTCAGCCTTAACCTTTGATGTCGTCACTATTCTGTTTTTCTCTTCTCTTTTTTTCTCCTTTCATCATTTATTACTGTGGGACCTACCCCGGAGTTTATTGTCCAATTTTCTGCATGGTTTGACTTCTTTTTGATGACATTCCTACCATTATTGTGGATAACGTCAGCACTTCCAGAGAATCACCGCCTCCCCTGCTTCTCTCCGAGACTCCTCGCCAACGCCAACACCGTCTAGTATTTCCCGTTTGCCAGGCACCAGCTCCTAACATTTTCTCAGATCCAACCTATTATAACACATTGTCCACTCTCTACTCTACTTCATCAAACCGTAGCTCTTCACAACATAAGCATCAACCCAACAAAGATAGATGTTGACGGAGCAGTTATTTGAAGGAGGAACAAACCACAAATTAATAGGACTATTATATGTTCTCATACTCCATTTATACACCATTTATTTAGTGCGTAGCAGAATACTTTTTGATAGTTGGATTGCTCTTCTACTTAACTGACTGCTCTCTACTTCCCAGCAAAGTTGCTTATCTCCTACCTTGTCCTCTGGCTTATTTAGGGGACTCTTCTGCGAATACCTACTCTGTAATATGGTCCTGGTATCAAATGGTAACAATTTCACTCCTCTATCCCTTCTTGCCAACGTTGAACACCAAACTAACTATATCCCCTTCAGTAACCATTCTAGCTCTTTAATCCTATGCCCGCTGGTTTTGGTGCTAGAAATATCACTCTCTGCATTTAGTTGAAGTCTGTCATTATTGAAACAGATTCTTCTAAATATAATTTATCTAATCCATATCCTAAAATCTGATGATTCATAAGACTTCGCTCTCAAAGAGCATCCAAGGTAAGTAACACATTGACCTGAATAGAAGTCTTACGTTACCAAAGGTTTTGTAAGTCTTATATTTATTTCTAATATACATATAATAATATATAAACTATAATATTGATAATAAAATCCACAAGGGGACCTCGGTACAAAAGTTTGTTTTGCTTCATGTTATGGTAGCGCAACATGATACCAACTGTCAGAATTCTCCAATGGTCGAGCCTGGATTTACAACCCAATTTCCCTCGGTATGACTATTATAAATGCATTTACAGAACTCTAGACTAAAGTGTATGTTAGAAGGTGGCACAGATGGGACCAAAGCAAGCCATGGGTAAAACCGCAGAGAGACAAGAACCAAATTTTAACTGTTGAACCAGGTGGCCCCTCGAGAAAATAACATTATGCTTCAAATGATGTAACAGGAAGAAGCATAAGCAAGAGTGGGCTATAAGAGATGACCCCTTTATCAGGTCTTCCTTGCTTTTTCATTTTTATTTAGGTCAGATCTTATGGATGAAGCTTCGGGTTGAATCAATGTATCATACCGTCACTAGAATGTAACTACTATTTAGAGAACAACCTTAGGGAACATGGGTATGAACTTAGATCTGTATATTTAACCCATTGAGGTATTGGCACTGTTCTAATTCATGAAGTTTTTGTTAGTTTCTTGTGATTTGAGGATTTAGTTCCTAAATTCCAATTAGTGGGTCGTGGTTTAATATGGTTCTTTGTCTCCTTCATAAAATAAATATAGCTACATAAGGTTAAAGATAAGTCCATCAACCTCAACCTGTTCAATATATCCATTAGTGTTTTAATATATAGCCTTCATTTCACATAATGTAACATAACAGATACAAAGTAGCCGTGCCGTTTCCAGACACATGAAGGTAAACAAAAGAAACATCTCACAATTGGAAACGTAACGAAATAGGCTAAGCCGGGATCTTGGCAGCCTAATAACCTGGGTACTGACCTCACCTTAGAAACAAAAAAAATCTATACAGATTTAATAGAAAAAGATGTAACTGCACAAAGATCATTCCGCTCCCAGGCCCATTTATACTAAAGGAGGTGTCTTTTAAATGCCCCCCCCACCCAAAACACATTTTCCTGGTGTATCTCTTTTAGTCGTTGGTTACGTTAGAAAGCTTTAAGTATTTCCCATTTGGATCTGTACAATGTGTCACACTTCCCAAAAAGCATACTTATGGACGAACTGGTGATGATGCCGTGGCACTATAAGGCCAGTGGCCACCTGATGGCGTACATTTTTATGCTCATGTAGCATGTGGTTGGGCATATCCGGCTTCTGGTTTCAGCAGGCTTCAGCACTCGATCTGCCTGGCCTGAGTTTATTCATAATAACCTTGGCGTTAATTCCATAGTTTTAAAGTATTTACTGTAAATATATCATTATTTGTTTAAAAAGGAACCATGGCTACCCAACTCTTATTGAACAGCCATGTCCATTGGGTGCAGATTCCCATGCAGTGCAATGGCCTCAAACAGACCCTCAATACATTATGATGAGGTCACCACTTGGGCGCTTCTTTTCCGGAGCAAATAAATCCAATTTAGCTAAATGCTCCTCATGGCTAAAACCCCCTTAGTAATTTAATGAATAATCTGAACTGGCTATACTTGGGAACAAAACATTATCCAAAAAAATATGCAGATGATCTCAGTTCTTGGAATATTTAAGCCTTTATACTGGCGGAAAAACAATTATTAAGAACTACCTAAGGATGATAGGAATTGTAGACCACTTAGAACAGATACATATTGACCATTTCAAAACATGGACAGGTCCATCACCAACTTTTACTATCTAATGCATACAGGTCCACTTCATTTGAAATTCTAAACACTAAAAAGTATCATATTTAAAAAAAAATACAAAAAAACATTAAAAAGTATAACCACATAGCGGAAATATTACAAAATTCCCAGAATTTGATGAAAAACGGAGCCAACGCTATAATATACCCCAGTGTTTCTCTTACATATGATCTTTTTTTTTTTTCCTAAAATCTTATTAAAAAAAATAGAAGAAAATAAAGAAAATGCTTTATTAGCTCTGCTGGCTCCAAACAGGTTAAGAGAAATTTATAGGCTTTTCGTGTTTTTTTATGAACATTCTTGTTCATTTATTAGTCAAGTAATAATTTTAGCTGCTGAATTTGCATCTTTGTAAGTCAAATGTAGCATACATGATAAATATTTTAGGTAAGAGTTCTTTGCAGTTTTTCCAGAAACCATGCACAGATTTTGGGCATTTATAGAGGAAGTTTGCAGACCGCAGCTGGCGGGGACTTGATGTTCTGGGCACGAATCGCATTGAGGGATATTGCATTTATTTTACCCATCAAGACATGCTTATAGATGGATTGCCTTTTGATGTATTTAATGCGAGAACAAAAAATCCTAGTATTCACTACGGACGTTAAACAAACAAGTGCATTGTATCCAGACTATGCTTGCCGTTACAGATCAGAGCTGGAATTGGAAGAACCAATGTTGTGGACAAATATTTGGGGGAGAAAAAGCGACTTCAAAAACGGAGTATCCAGAGACAATAAACAGGAAAACACTAGAACAGTTTTATTTTATTATTTTTATGTTATTGGCACACTTACTGGTTGACTCACCTGTAAAAATGATGCATTGCCGGCTTTGACATACACACACACATGATAACGCAAGGGATAGAACCAACGCAAATGTAGTAGTGATTATAGTTCTTGCTTCTTCTGTAATGGGGTTGTTTGAGGGTGTTTGTAGTCCCGAATACGCCATTTTGCCATTTTCTCTTAAATTCCCCATTTGGTTTTATTAAAGTATTTAATACTAGGCATGGGGTGATCCTCTACATCACTGAAGATGTCATTTAGTAAGGCCCTTAAGTCTTGTAACATCAGAACAGGCTGTGCCTCATAATGTTTGGGTGTGAAGGCCCAGTCTTGAACATCAAGGACTCTACTTGAAAAGTAGCTGAGTCTCGTTTGTATCTAGTAGTGTCTAGTGAATAAATAGCTGTATTGAAACAATGTAACCACAATGCCGATCTCCCACTGATGCCAACAATCACCGGGCGGAATGGCTAGGAGTGAAGCAGTTCACCTATCCAAGGCAGCGGGATTTTAGTTGTGGGCCCCATCAAGAGGAAGGAATTAAGAAGCCCTTCTCCAGCGCTGCCCTCACGATGATGATTGGGACACATGGTCAGCAGGACATACATGTCACTTCAGGGACAATCTCCTGATCTGCAGTAGAGTTGACATCTTTTGATGTCCTGAGAGGCTCCTTACCCTACATTCCCCCTTCCTGATTCCACTCGATGTTTAGCTTTGTTTAAACCAGTTATCAGCTATTTTGTGCTCCTTACTCGTAAACCTTTATGGTGTCTACTTACTAATAGGAGAGTTAGCAGAGCTTCAGCTCCTTGTCTTCACCACACATTATGAAGGGCCAACTTGCCCCTGCAGGAAGAGCTTAGTCGGTCCTGTATAAAGTATAGTTGAATTAGTGAGTGAGCTATGCGTTATGCATAGTAACACGAAGGCGATAAAGCCACAACGCCTGCAAACTATCCTGACAACACTCCCTTTAGTGAGTAACCTCCAATGCCTTCTTGTAGGGAAAAAGGGAGGACTCCCAAAGGACACTCAAACTCATATATTATATATATTGTATTTAAAGAAGATAGTTTGTAGAAAAAAGATAATTTCGTATTTATTCATTACAGTCCTATTTAGGACCTTCTCTATAACCATGACAGTCACAAAGATTGGCATTTTGGGGGGTTTGCAAGTTTTTTGTAGTTGTTGTTTTTCCAGCAAATTTCCTAAATGCTACATTACTGCGGCCGCGTTGGTCTAGGATAGATGGTATTCTACGGCCATGTTTCTGGAATGGATCGTTACACGATATATATGTATTGAATGGATATATTATGAGATAATTAGGGGCGGTATACTGTCCATACTGTTCAAATGAAGTCCCAGGAGCCTGAACTTCCTCATTTTTTCATAATAAAATGTCATAAAAATGGACATTTCCCAGGGGCGTGCTCAGGAGAAAAAAAAGACGACATAGTAAAGAAAATACAGAAAAGGATGTAAGTGAAGGAAGGCATATAAATATGGCAAACAGATGCTGCCTTCCTCCGTTACTTCTCTTAATCACTCCCAAAAGAGAACAAAAATTATGTTTTTAAGGGGAAAAGAGGTGATATTAATTTACCATGAACATCATCTGTATTAAACATTCTATGTATAGGTTACGCGCTTCGTGCGTCATTCAAACCAAGCAACATGATAAAAATAAAAAAGGAATATGTTTAAAAGAATACATTTATAAATAACGGTAAAATGGGATTCTATAAACAATGGTACGTATTAACCTTTAAAGGTCCAGAGGCTTTTGAAAGGCATCTCAAAAGAATTTATTCAACCTTTCAATATGCCTGAATAATACACATTGTTCTTCCTGTATGTGGGCAGCACATTAATTATAAAGGCCTATAGAAGGTCTTTATAATGAGTGGTTCTGGTGCAAAGTTTTGGAAGTTATCTCTATAGCAACAATTGCAAATGTCTGCAACCAGGAGCATTTAATCAGTTGCCACGGTGATAAGAGCACTTTAAAATCTTTATAAGGATTTGTTCTTATAGGACCTGCAATGGGTTTTCTGTGCGATCATTTGTGTGTTTCACGTGCTTCCCATTCCTCCATTGCCATTGTAAGGGTTAATACAAGTAAATGCTTGTTTTTGGTGGGTTTTTTTAATATCTGCTTGTCTAATTATACAAGCCAACTTCTCAACTGTGTCTTCCAATTATCTGAATTAGATTAATTAATAAAAAGCATAAACTTTATGTACCTTTTAACCCTTTAACGACAAAGCCCGTACATGTACGGGCTCAAAATGCATTGTTTTCAATGGGTTTAGGGACCGCCCATTGTCCTTTAGGGGTTAAAAATGTATTTAGTTTTTCAGAATGTAATACAGAAGTCTGACCCGCCATGCCCCTGGTACCCCCATATCACACTGGCCCCCAATCTTTTGCCTTTCCTCTCTCAATCCTGCGTACCCTTAATTTCCATTTAGTTATATCTATGGCCTTCCTGAATACAAGTGGGAACAGGGTAAAAACCCCTTATGTGCCAAAACAGACAAACTGAAATGGAGGTCCATGCCATAGATCTGTCCAGCGTGAATTAATTCAAAGATTTTGGCAGAAACTTTCAGTTCGTTGGGAAAAAGAAGGAAGAGGGCAGTTGTTTTGACTGTGAGATTTATTAGGAGAAAGTAGAAGAAGAATACTGCTGACTTTTGATTTCTCATACTCTCTGTAAAATATACTGTGTATTAAGTCTAATCATTAGTGGCTTTCCAATGGGGCGCATTAGAGTATACGTCTCAAGTTTATGTGCATTACTCAACAATTATACTATTGGCAAAAATAATATATTCTCATGGCTGGGGGCCAGATCAAAAGTCATTCTACTTTCTGAGTGTCATGTACATAGTCTTCCTGACCAGCAGATGGCAGCACCGAGCAACTGTGTCTGTTATATTCAAGAACAGCCCATAGGGAGCTACATAAAATACGATGTTTCCTCAAATAAAGAGGCGTTGTGGAAATTGTTAGTACTATACAAATAATAATAAAAATAATAATAATTATAAAACAACTGAGACAGTTTATATTTTAGGAAAACACCATGGGCAATAACAGAACAAATGAGTTATTGATTGTTAAAACCCTTAGTTTCTGATGTTTTATTGCTTAAAGTAAAATGCCAAAAAAATAAAAACAATTGGCAACATATCTGTTTTGTCATAAAAACGTAATGTATAATATTGGGAGCATGCAGTAATATATATATATATATATATATATATATATATATATATATATATATATATATATATATACGTATATATATAATATATATATATATATATATATATATATATATATAGGAGGATTAAACACTTCTATTAAAAGTTGTCAACTATGAACAAAAAATATTACATAAATGTCATGATATTAAATGAAAACACACAACTCATTATTAATTAATCAACTTCCAAGTATTCTAAACACAAAGGTCAAAATTAATATCTTTTTTTTATTATTTAAATGATGACGCTGGTGAGTCTTTGTGCCGAATTTGAGAGACCTTTTCCTGGCAGCTATCCTACAAAAGAAAATTTGGCAATGATTTCAAAGATTTTAACCCATTGAGTGAAAGAGGGGTCAGAAGCATTGAGTAATGCCTTGCTCAGACTACTACAATGGAAGAATTAAAACTTTTATGGTGAAGAAATGTCTAGAAACAGCAGGCTACCAACTTACTAAATGTCAGGATCCATGTAGGCTACCCCTGGATGTTCCACTGTCAACATCATTCTGTCACCAACAGGAAGAGATCACTACAGAGTGCGAAGTGACAAGAGTCTTGTCTCCATTACCAAGAACAGTAGCTACTTCCCTTAATGACCAACCTAGGTGATGGTCAAGCCCAGACTGGCCACCTGGCACACTGGACAAGTGCCCAGTGGGCTGCTGGCTGAGAGTCTGCCGCCGCCAGCTGGATAAACCCAGCTAGGTGAGCATAAAAACATAACAATGGTCATCGCCATTCCAGCACTAGTATACTAGATAGTATCAATACTTAACATACATTAATATATATATTTTTTATTTCAAGTTTTATTATATCTCTAACATATATACTTCAAAACAGTATTTATATTGCATAAATTTGAAGTATAAATTAATCAATTGATAGATTTAAAAAAGTCTGTTTGTTAAGATTTATACATCAATTAAAAACATAAAGCCTTCTCTTTTTTTTTAACATTTACGTAGGGCATGGAATACATAAGTTTACATTTGAAAGGATCTTCAGGATAGTGGTATTTTTTTGTCATGGTCCCTTCATTGGAAATTTATATTTTGCTAACGGGCCTTTAATTAATGAAGTGACTTTCTAGACTGCCATTTCTAGCAGAAAAAAATTTAGACTGTAATTAGACATTAAAAAAAATCATGAAGAATGGGTTAATGTTATATTTTTAACAGATAATCATTTAAAAATTATTATTTAATTACATTATCACTTGAATGATGGAATGGCTTTTGACATAAAACTATGAAGGAAACAAACCCTGTATCTAACGTCGGCATTTACCTCCTAATTTTCCATGTTTAGGTAATTGGAGAGGCAGGTTCCACAGCCAACTTGTTAATAAATTCCAGTCAATGAAATGTTTCTTGACTAATTGGTCTTAAAATAATCCACCCTGTAAATTGTTTGGTCCTTCAGCCAAGGAAAGTGTTAGCCTCTAATGCCTTCCTCAGGAGAGTAATATCCCTAAGGCTCTTAGAGATATGGAAGAGATTCACCCATGGTGAGGAGTGATAGATAGGGTCCATGTTTGGGATTTGAGGATGTTTTTTTTTCTTGAACAGGAAGAAAATACGTCTCTCTTGCCCACTTTAAACTCCCTCAAGACTTTGTATAAACACTATGTTAGTTGTTTGTATTATTCTATTTCCTTCAACCAGCTCATCATTTAAACCAGGCTTGTCCAAATGGCAAAAAACAAAATACTGTCTGCGCTTCTCACCCTAATAAAGTTGGCAACAAATATATAAACATAATATAAATGAGATTATACATTAATAAGGTTTTGGTAGCCGTATAAACTGCTTTGTGTGCCCACTATGTAGGAGGTGAGAGTAGATTCTCACCCTATTGAGAGTGTGCCTTGACGTGGTGGGTGAGCTTAATTATGCTTTGGCCAATTCATATAACCAAAACCTCTCATTTATATTATGTTTATATATTTGTTGCCAACTTTATTAGGGTGAGAGGCGCAGACAGTATTTTGTTTTTTGTATACATTGTACAGCCAACACACTGTATTTGCAGCATGCTCACACTGTTTGGTAGGCCTTATATTATACATTTGTATTATTTGAGCCTGAGACTAGCTTAGCGCACCGACATTTTTTCTTTTCCTTGTCCAAATGGCAGCCAACAGGTCGAATATGGCTTTCAAAGAATTTGTAACAACCACCCGACTGATTATATCACAAAATAACCCAACCACCCGTCTGCCTGTCTTCTTGTGATGGGGGTCCCAGTAGACGGGTGCGAGATCTAGATGTTCCATTGTGCACCTTGTAGGGTGACCACTTCAGTCTTTTTTTTCTGAACACATATACCAAACTCAGAAACCTGCTAGATAATTCTATAAGAGATGTGTTACTTTATATGACGTGCGTAAACAAATTATTAATTGAACTCTCTAGTATGTTTAGCAACTTGTAGGAAGTTTTTTTTCCATTGTAACAGCATATCAATGCCTGCTTTTGTGTCACGTGACAATTAAGTATTCCCTGAACATTTTGAACATTTGTTAACAATTAAAAGACCTAGAAATGATGTTTCTAGTGCATTTAAAATGTTAAACTCTGCAGGTGGAACAGAACCTTTTTAATGGTGTTCTGAGGTTATAATATGTTGAGTGAGATTACAAGTGAGTCAGTAACTTGGCATAAACTAACATTAAGACATTTAACACCATCTTCTAATAAACATGAATGTGCCAGAGTTTCTGCTTTTAAACATGGACACAAGAGATATGACACTATACTATAACCAATATTCTTATATAAGAAACCTGCCTTATGTGTATAACATAGGAACAAACATCTTAAAGGGGAAAACATTTTTTTAGTAGATTTTTCAAAGATTATGTGCTGTTTTTTAAAACAACAATATATAGTTTTTAGATAATATGATATTTCTAGCTCAGTTAGCTTAGCCCAATCTACTAGACAAACACCCGACTCCTTATCATAATGCATTGTAGTAAATAATAGAATGGCCCAGTCCTAATCACCAAGCTAGAGATGCTGACTAAGGAAAGTCTATGCAGGAGTGGACTTTATTAGCATTGCCATGAAGAATCAGCTCAGTGTGGTGTTTAGCAGGGAAAGTCACCCAAAATATCACATGACTGACAACAATGGTGGCATCAAGGTCAGCAAACAAAGTTTATTAGAGCAAAATGAGATAAAAAAAACATGTTTTCTTTACTGCTAAACTACATTACTGTGTACAGCACAGTTCAGGTCCGCACTGGCCCTCTGGTACAGCAGACGAATGGCTTATGGGCCAGTGGCCCATGGGACCACATACTTATCGGCTGGATAAGTGCAGCTGTACATTGCAAGGGGATTAAAACATAATGTGTGATCCTGTGTATCCAGACGGTGGCTACATATCCGTCCAGGGCCACATAGTCATTGGACCTGCATGGGATCTCCGCGTTGTTCTACATGAATTGTCCCCCTTAAATTGAATTTTGCTTCACAGATAGTAAACAAACCATAGTTAATTATTATAATAACACATTCCCTTTAAATTAAATCTGATAAAATTACCAAGGATTCATTTCTATATTGGTTTTATGATTTGGTTGTCCAAGTCATAATTTTTGTCCACAATAAATATGGCGGCCCAGGAGCATTTCAAGTGGAGGCCACAGCCAGGCATGGTCTGATAATGTAGGGGTTTGGATCAGCTGTCAGGATAAATCTGTCAACACAAATAAGTCATATCAATGTGACTCTTCTAAATGGACTTGAACCCTCTAAATCACCTTCACGCAGCTTCACGTTTAATCGCTCCCAAGATCATACTATATAAATATATAATAATTAAATGGTCCTCTGTCAAAAAATCTAAACGATGTTCTAAAAAATGGAAAGAAAAAATTGGGGGAAATGTGGATTTATAAATAGAATAATATATTATTATTTTTATTATTATCTTTTATTTATACACCGCCAACAATTTCTGCAGTCCATACAGAGGGCCGGGCTCTCAAGCTTACGCTCTAGAGGTGTTATGGAGATTGAAAATTATACCTATGCAGGGCCACCATCAGGGGAGGACAGGGCTTGGCCAAACATGGGGGGCCCAGTGTTCCTCCTCTTTCCTCCTCTTTCATGGTTCCCTAATTGTCTAAAAAATCCATCTAAAACAGGGTGATGGGGGAGGCATGTATAACAAAAGCATAAGCTGTGTTTATGGGAAGATCATGAGGTGGGACGATGCGTGGAAGGTTAATGGAATGGACATGGGCTCCAAGATTTACGAACACAGCCCTGTGCCTCTGACATACAAGCTTTAAACATCAGTGGCTGATGGGTTTGCTTTAGGTACGTTTCAAAATAAAGAAAGGAACATATTTATGGACTTCGGAGATGAATTGTAGAGTTTTTGTGTAAACTTTAAGAGAGACACAGAAACATCGAACTTGACAGCAGAGAAGAACCATTTGGCCCATCTAGAAGACTATGGATACGTTACATTCTATCATGCATGTGGGCCAACATACCAACGCTTCAAATCATTTATAGACTGAAACAGAATACACCTCTAATTGTTTCCCTCAGGCATTCCCGATCCTAGACATGGAAATTTTGTTAATTTACTAATTGGTTGATAATGCCAGTCATTTGGGCCAGTAGGCTATTAAAACATGCAGCTGAGGATTAGGCTTATCCCCAATGGAGAGGGGAAATTTGTTTGGTATGTGCCACAAAAATCCGCAATCCCATTCACTAATGAGAGATGGAGGCATTTCCAATAATTAGCCATATTGCGTTACACAGGAACCCGAGTGTCTGATATCAGTGTATAGTAATCAACACAATTGTTTGTCACAATAGTGCAAAAGGAATCTAATGAAACTCATGATGTTGGCACACTATGTATTAAAAGTGATCGGTTACAAGGCTTACAAAGTGGTTTGATCACCATAGCTCTGTTCCATCGGTTGCTACGTTGGCCGCTTTAGGAAATTGGTAGCATAATCACCATTTATACATAACCCTTAAATGTTCTAACTCACCGAAGTGTCATCTGATATATATATGTCTATGTAATATATTTTTATATATATATAATATATAAAAAGAGTTTTTCTATACGGTGCCTAAGAATATGGTGCAGTAACAATAATGATAAATATCCATGATCCATCAACTGAAGATTCTTTCACGCTCAAAACGGCTGGGAGTATCTAAAAAAGTGTCTTTTAGACTTTGTATCAACTTTGTATAACAATTTATCCAAACATACAATATCTCACGGTCAAATGTGAAAAGACGCTACTTGTGATTGCTGTTACTTCAATGAAGTTCATCACAAAGTAATGTAGACAGCGCGGTGTAGAAGTGCCGGATGTGGTCTTTGGAGCGAAGCATGCGCTTGTCCACCTCCATCGGTACAGGGTGGGGGGGATCTCTGATCTCGGCCCATTTACACTAAGGATTCCATTCTGGGTGCCTTTAAGACACGGAGCGCTTGGGATATGAGGAAGGAGAACACGAGAGGGGGAGAGAGGTAAATACGTCTCTAGGTTTCCATGACTCCCAACTGTCCCACTTTGTGCAGGACAGTCCCGATATTTCCTCTCCACCCACTGTCCGCTGAGCTCTACCTCCTACCCACTCTACTATGGTAAATAAATTGACCTAATGGGAATAAAACATTTATTATTATTATTATTGTTTTATATAGTGCCATCATATTCCATAGCGCTGTACAACCGGTAGACAGGACAAACAAAATGACATACAGATGGAGAAAATGACGGCTACCCTACGAGATGAAGTGCCAAAATTCGGGGCGATCTGGGATCCTTGGATATCTACCTTTATGGACCCTGTTGGAGTCCATTCCGTTCTGCACCTCTAGGTACCTGGAGACATGTTGTTTTTTTTTGTTGTTTTTTTTTTTCTTTCTCTCTCTCTTCTCTTCTTTCTCCCATCCTCTCCTTTCTTACTCTCTCCCCTCTTCATCTCTTCCCCCTCACTCAGAAATAGTCTCTCGACATTTCTGTATAAACATAGAAAATTGCTTTGGTGTCACAACACTGTATACATGGTCGTTCGCGTACTATTGTGGTTGGTCCTTCTTGGTCCATTTCTGTGTATCCGACATATCACGCCATAATCAACGCTAACTGTTCGGTGCCTTCTCTGTATCTGCGCGTTGAATTTACTAGTGCATTACATGTATGTTTCTGACCTCATGCGCAGGATATACTTGTTCAATGACCGTGCGACTATTGAGTTTTCTGTCATTTATTTCTGCTTTGTGACCAATGCTAATAAAAAGATTGAAACAAAAAAAATTACATACAGAGACAACAGGTGAGGAGGGCCCTGCTCAAAGGAGCTTACAGTCTAGAAGGTTTGGAGACATTCAGAGAGAGTGTGAGAGAGTGTGAGTAACAGTGAGGGAGAGTAAGTAAGAGTGAGTGAGAGTGAAAAAGCAACAAAATGCAAGTTTCTTTGAGGATCCCTCCTCGTTTTCAGACAATTAACGAAATTGCCAAAGTTGTTACATTGAAATTTGTTCAAATCCGAATGCACAAGCCTAACTTGCACTCAAATCTTTTTCTTTAGCTAATCAGCCATTGTGATTCGCTAACAAAGATATTCAGGATGTAACATTCAACATGTGAATTTGACACTTGAAATTCCAGTTTTACACTGAAAAAAAAAACTGAAAGGGATTACAATTTGAAAAATAACAACTTTTGATGAATAGTCTTTATATGTATGATTTAAGTCTCTGTGGATAATACTCAACTTTCAACTTTTGTTCCAAATCCTTTCATTATATATTTCTTCAGATTCATTGCAGATAACAGATATATATATATATATATATATATATATATATATATATACATATATATATATCGTTCAAGCTTCGGGGACATTTACTTCTCATTAGTGACGTCAAAACGATGTATCAGTTAAAATTCTAATAATAAAAATATGTCGTTAACTGGAGAATAATAAATACATTGAAACTGATACATCAAGACGTGACCTACAGCGGGAATAGTCTTACATACGGAAAAGAATAACTTATATATGTGATAGCTTTTAGAGGGCATAGAGGTAGGGTTTGACGTAATTGTAAGGAAGTTTTATTTTACTGAGAGGGTGGTAGATAAGTGGAACAGCCTCCCAGCAGAAGTGGTAGAGGTTAATACAGTGAGGGTATTAAACATGCATGGGATAGGCATATGGCTCCTTAATCTAAGACGAGACCAACGACTGATTAAGGTCGTTACAGCAGGAGAAACGGGCGAATAGACGGGGCCAAATGGGGCCGATCTGCCTTCCTCTGCGTGTTTTGTAATGGATATTGAAATGAACCCCTTAATGAAAAAGCCCGTACATGTACATGGACCGCCCATTGTCCTTAAGGGGTTAAGTAGATTGTAGATTATTTTGCACAACAAAATGCTTCCCGACTGTCCCGTTTCGCACGGGACAGTCCCGATTTTGATACTCTGTCCCACCAAGCTCTACGTCAAACTAAGAAGAAGGCATTTTGGTCTGGGCAATCCAGGACTACCCACTTCAGCCTGACACGGATTTCACTTTCCCCACGAATAAAAGTCGCTCTCTTTCGATTTTCACTCTTCAATCCGATTTATTTGTTTAAACGCTCCGGGAAGGCAAACAAATTGCGATTCTTTGTTTATGCGAAAGCCGTTCACTTAAAGCAAATGAAAACTCATCATGAACTCATATGAGCTGCGAGGCGATGCTTTGTTGGACGGTGTTGACATTGAGTAACAGGCGATCTGCCACGAGGAAACGTGTTTATTTACTGTTCGGAACGCTTGATGGGTTTTAACCCTGTAAACCTACCACTGATAACAAAGCTTGTATCAGATAAGTGACAATAATAAATTAGTGTAATTAGGGCTCCGCTGATGACATTGCATGGTGGTCTTTGTGAAATGTCATTGACAAACTCCAGGCGAGTTTAACACTTCAATAAAAAATACAAAAAAAATCCAATTAACCGTGTTTCTAATCTAAAGATCCATCTCCAATTACTCAACCAAATAAATTCTCCGTAAGCAAATAAGCCCTTACTTTCTCTCGCTGACCACACACATTCATATGATCAATAGCTGATCTTCCCTTGACAGCCCTTTAAACTCCTTTTACATGTCTGAGTGGCGTCTAAATTTATTCTGGGGCTTCCAACTGGGTGTCAAGACTCAACCTCCCATAAGAAATTCCTAAAAGGACACTCCAGGCCCCTGAAAGAAACAATGCTTATTAAAGTATGATGTACGCTGTTTTATATGCATTAATTAAACCTGAAAAAAAGAAGAAAATAGAAAAAAGGAGAAACTGAAGCTCCAGAGCTGCAGCTTTCTGCTTACTCTATGGTCCGATGATTTGTAGGGGAAGATGGGGAAATGGCCAAATGCATTTGGGGGATCCTACCAAATCCCCCCCTTGAATTTGCTATACATTCTATAGATGTAGGGATACCTATTTATCACCTTTATTAAGCACAAGGGGCACTGAATGTTAGAAACGTTGGCAGTATCTCTTCTGCCAAATAATTCCAAAAACTAGATAAAAGATCTTTCCGCAGCAAAATGAGAATTTTTTTTTAAATTAATATTGAAACCTTTTAAATATAGATCGTTTTGTTGCATTTTTTTCTGTTGAATGTACGCTTACATGTTTTTCTTGTAATTGTTAGGTGAGAAAAATGCAAATTAATAACATTTCAGGGTTTATCAATTATTTGCACAAGGGCCAGAAAGGTTAAACTGAAGCCAAGGGATAGGATACCAAAATAATACATAATAACGTACTTACCTTAGATTTATTTTTTTGGCCTTTATATTTAAATTGATTGCTTTAAATGTAATACGTTAGATGGAAAACGCAGAAAATATTAATGCAGAACAGTTCTTAGTGATGCCCCTTTTTTCTTGCTCTTAGTTCATATTAACCACTTCATGACCAATAACGTACCAGGTACGTCATGAAGAGATAGCCCTAGATGACCAATGACATACCCAGTACGTCATGGGTAAAAATTTCAGTGCATGTGATTGCTGCTATAGCCAATCACATGCATGGATACAGTCAGATGACAAAGGCAGTGCTTGTAAGTGCTTGTAAGTGCTTGTAAGTGCTTCCTTTGTCTATCTTCTCTGTCTCTCTCCTTCTAGCTGTCATCATGAGCTGAAGAGAGACAGAAAACACCAAGAAACAAGGAGACCCAGGTTTAAAATATTTAAAAAAATGTATATGAAATGTAATTATTTTTTATATGGGATTTTTTATGTAGATTGGGCAGTTAGTGTGGTGAGTTAGTGAGTTTATAGTTAAGGTTAGGTAGGGGTTAAAAAAATAAATTAAAAATTAAGAAAAAAATTAATACATTTATATATTTTTTTCACATTTATGCCACCTGCGGATAATTTATATAAATGTAAAACTGTGAATAAATATGTTTTAAAAAAACTTTTTTTTACCTTTCCATAAAATAAAATGTCTTTATGTTCCATAAAATAAAATGGTTTTATATATATAACATTTTTGTGCGTGCGCTAAACAGGAAAGAAGGGAAATAAATAACTGTTTAAGAAAGACATAGAAAAAAAAAACATGAAAATATCTCTGTTCTGTGGCCTTAAAAAGCCCAAGTACTTTAGGGGTTAAACAAATACGAGTTAATTAGAAAAGCAATGCTTCACCCGTAGACTCCGCGCCAAATCGGAGAGCTCATAGGTAGGTATATGTCAGGAGGCATCAATTACTCATTTTGTACACGGATATACATGTACAGTACTATTTCAAATATATTTTAAAGGAAAAGTGTAGTATTCTCTTTTTCTGCTGCTATGGCAACAAAGCCTTTCCACTTAGTAGTAGTAGTAACTTAGTAGAAGTAACTTTAGGCTGTGATTATAGTCAAAAGTAATTAAACAAGAGGCTTGTTCTTTTTTTTGCATGCCTGCGGGTAAGCAAAAAGACTTCTTCATGCTCAACAGCGGTATCTTAAGGTTTGGCAACTAAGAAGCGTTTATTTCCAGAACGTATCCTAAGTATTTTTATTTAGAAGCTTGGCTGAAGTTTTCATTCCATATATTTTAGTACGAATAGTGAGGATAATATTTACCTTTCTTACACAGCGTATTCAAATTTGCCTTCTAACAACGCGGCCTTTTTATATATGATTTAATATTCTTAATATGAGTTTCAGGGGAAATTGCTCCACTGAAACCTCAAATGACGAAAGATATTGCGCAATACTGTGATTTATGGAAGATCCTCAGAGTCCATTTGCCAGACGTTCTCGTAAAGTAGGAACACATATAAATCTTCGTCCTTCCTCTCCATCTTCTATTTGTTTCATAAAATATATTTCCTTTCGTAAGAGAAAGTAACGCGGACACAAGAAGATGCTGCGAATCTGTAAAAGGGATCGAAACGTTTCAGAGCAAGTGCCAAAAAAGTACTTAAATAGCTAAAATTCTAACTCTGCGTAAAAAAAAAATACTAAGCTTTGGGTACCTGTGAGCTTAAAAATCTACTCATGTTTCATTCATAAAATCAGTGTCACAGTCGCCCCCAGCTGCCCCGTCCTCGGCCCCGGAGCGCACCGGGATATCGCGACATATATCAGCACAGCACCTTTAATCTGGCCGGTTGGGGAGATCACGGATCTCCTATGTAACCGACCCATTGAGCAGCGATATAGCAGAGGGCCAGATCGTCCATGAGGGCCATCGGCTCTGGACCTGGCACCCTGGGCCTGCCCTAGTCAACCTTGGAGAAAATACATTGCTGCTTAAGAGTGCAGTTAGTCTGTTGGAGCTGTTTTGAAGTCGGACGGGGATGTCACATGGTCATATGCAAAGGGAAAATGCTTCTTGCCCTAGGCCTTGCAAATCCTGGGGGTAGCTGTGTCTTCGTGTATAATACAGGTAGCCTCGCCATTTATTGTGGATGGTGCAGTAGTGAAGTAGATGGGTAGTATTGTACTAACTATGCCTAACTATGGAGATCTAAAATTTATCTCAATTTCCTTCTAACATATGGGAAAAGAAGAGAAAGAAAGAAAGAAAGATGAAAAAAGAAGGAAAAATGAAAAAATGAAGAAAGGAAGGGAGAAAGAAAGGAAGAAAGAAAGGAGGGAAGGAAGGAAGGAAGGAAGGAAGGAGGGAAGCAAGGAGGGAAGGAAGGAAAGAAGGGAAGCCTGGATACTTCAAAATACAAAAAAACAACAGATTTTACTTCCAATAAGAAGCCGATGTATAACCGAGGAAGCACTGAAGTTGAAAATCTGCCCTTATGGAGGAACCTCAGATACTTTCTTCTACGTTTGTGTGTGAGATAACATTTTATCTTGATCATGACATGCTTTAAAAAAAACAACACTTAAATAGCTCTTGAAAAACCTTGTTTTTCTTGATAATTCACGAACCTACCTGAACATAAACCATAACCAGTGATATATAGACCCCGAAGACCGTGTAAATGTTGGATCCTTTGATAAATCACGGAATATACGTAGAACTGTTCCATCATTCTCTTTGTGTCATAGGGCCAAAGTAAACCCAATTTATACATAAAATGATTCATACTATGCTATTAATACCTATCTGTGAATTGCAGTAACTTGCATAATAAATATTAGAGATATATAATATTGGAGCGCGGGGGGGGCACTGATGTTTCACCACTCAACTTTTTTTTAAAATCTCTACCAAATACCCTGAATAAATGAAATGAAGATGGAGTATTTCTTTTGAAAGTAACATAGAAACATTTAATGGCAGGTAAGATCCATTCGGCCCCCGTCTAGTCGCCCGTTTCTCCTGCTGTAAAGAATTAAACCTTAAACAGTCGTTGGTCTCGTCTTAGATTCAGGAGCGGTATGTCTATCCCATGCGTGTTTAAATCCCCTCACTGTATTACCCTCTACCACTTCTGCTGGGGAGCTTTTCCTCTTATCTATTACATTCTCAGTACATTTAAAAAGTATTATTATTATTATTAATAATTATATTCTTATTATTCTCATTATTATTATTATTCTTGTGTTCCATTTTGGAACGCAAAGCCCTCCAGAGACATAAGACTTAAGTCTTAAGTTTTCGCAGAATCATGTAAAAATAAACCTGATGTTTTTTCTCTCCCCAAGAAAACCTCTGACATTCTATGAAATGTATTCATATATTAATGCAAAATTCTCATAATGCAAATTAAGATTAGATTATTTTTTTTTTAAGGACACACTTGATATTATTAATTTCACGTTGACCCAAGACGGCACCTGCTTTCCTTCTCATTTGAGAATTAACGCGGTGAATTGACCTTGTTGTCAGTTCCTTGTAGCAAACCGTGTTGCTGATGTATCGGAAGTGTACTCGGTGAGTGAGGTTTCCTTCCTGGGGGTGAGTCTTCCGGTCCCTCGTGAGATTCGTCCTCGCCAGAAGCACCATGTCTTTCGTTGAGTAAGGAATCCTCCACGCGGTGAGGTGACAGATCGCCATCTCGTGAGTCAGGAGTTGCATTGCCCGGGACAAGTCCGATAAAATTGGTGCAAAAACTGAATTTAAACCGGTATAAAAAACACCCATAACTAAATTTAATGAAACACGGGAATTAGCAACACACGCGGGTAACGGATATTGTATCAATCTCACATATTTAAATAGAGAACCGTGAAACATGGATATTAATTTACTATATATATATATTAATTTATATATATAAATAATCCGTGCAGCCACGCATTATGTTTTTTATACTCTTGCAGTGGTAGTATCAGTAAGTAAGTGGCCACCGGCCCCCAAGGGCATTTGTCTGGTGTGGCAGATGACCAGTCTGGGCCTGCCATATATATACGTCCTATGGGCAGATCTATACAGAGTTTTTTGTATGTTTTATATATGTGTTAACCGGCCAATCCAAGCCATCAGTCAGTCTCTTAATCTCTATTTTAGGAAGTGTTTGATTTCATTATTTTCGATTAATGTTTAATTACACAGGGTTTTGCAGAAATGTGTCCGTTCGGTGTGAAGATGTCAAACATTTCTGGACTGCTGGGATCATCGGCGCAGTTTTATTCCGCTTGTTAAATGAGAACAAACCGAAAATATCTGTCATCGGCTTCGAGCGAGACGGGAAGGGCAGGAACTGCGTGGCCGAGGCTTAGATTACAGTTTGAGTGAAGTGTGTATCCACACAGTAGGAAACTAAGTGGATCAACAAACCCAAGAGGTGCGGACAGCTTGTGAGTAGGTCAGTGGCATGACATGGTGACATGACATGGTTGTTTACCGGTGGCACGCCAGTGAAGGGAATACTCTCATTTTGATCCTGTGTTTTTGCCGTAGGTCTTAGCTTTAACACCCCCCCCCCATGTTAAAGAAGTACAGCCCCCTCATGCCCCCTTATTATAAGTTCCTGCCTTGGAAACAATGAATATGTATTCAAAGTATACAGAATATTCCTCCTCTCTTTCACTTTTCACCCACGTTTACTCTCTCTCCTTTTCTCTCTATTTTCCTCCTTCTCTTTCCTTAAC
Source organism: Sceloporus occidentalis (assembly GCA_023333645.1). Lineage (NCBI taxonomy): Eukaryota > Metazoa > Chordata > Lepidosauria > Squamata > Phrynosomatidae > Sceloporus > Sceloporus occidentalis. The sequence continues at coordinate 1,264,382 of JALMGF010000199.1, forward strand.
ATCATCTCTTTCTCTAGCTCCTCCCTCTCTCTCTCTCTCTCCCCCCTCTCTTATCCCCTCCCCTTCTTTCTCTCTGCTCCTGCTATCTCTCACCCCTTCACTCTGCCCCTCTTACCCAACGATTTCCCTTTCCCTTCTCCTACTCTCTCCTCCAACTTTTTTCTGTTTTTTCTTCACCTGGAACCAACTCTCCTGCCCTCTCTCCTTACTCCACCGTTCATCACCGTACAACCTCCCCCTAAATTTCTACTCCATCCATATGTCCCCCTATCCCCGCCACCCTTATAGATCCTCAATCAAGTGTTCCTACTCATTCCCCCTCCCCACGCTTCAACGACAGGTGTCTGTCCTCCTGTAAAGGCCGACTGCCTCTCTCCCATCACTGCCCCATGTACTGCCCTATCTACTGCCCCATGTACTGCCCTATCTACTGCCCCATGTACTGCCTCATGTACTGCCCCCCATGTACTGCCCCCCATGTACTGCCCCATGTACTGCCCCCATGTACTGCCCCCATGTACTGCCCCATGTACTGCCCCCATGTACTGCCCCCATGTACTGCCCCCATGTACTGCCCCATGTACTGCCCTATCTACTGCCCCATGTACTGCCTCATGTACTGCCCCCCATGTACTGCCCCCCATGTACTGCCCCATGTACTGCCCCATGTACTGCCCCCATGTACTGCCCCCATGTACTGCCCCATGTACTGCCCCCATGTACTGCCCCCATGTACTGCCCCATGTACTGCCCCATGTACTGCCCCCATGTACTGCCCCATGTACTGCCCCATGTACTGCCTCATGTACTGCCCCCCATGTACTGCCCCCCATGTACTGCCCCCATGTACTGCCCCCATGTACTGCCCCATGTACTGCCCCCATGTACTGCCCCCATGTACTGCCCAATTGCTTCAATGTGATTACTGATTAATCGTTAAGAGGAAAGAATATAACGACAGATCGGCTAAAGCTAAAGATCAATTTCTGAGTATAATAAAGAGTGCAGAAAATGGTCGCATCACCAACAGCAACACTATCATATTTTTATTGGAAATAATGTATAAAACAATAAAAACAAACATTCTAAACATCACCGTGAAAAAAATGTAATACATTTCTTATGGGAATATTTTTTTAATAATGAATACTTTATTCACTAAAATGCAAAATTGGTCAAGTCTTAATCACACTTGGAAAGGCCTCCAAGGTGGGTTGCATGGGGGGCCTTGAACAATTCATTTAATGCTTATACTCTAATGATTTGGGGTTGGCGATTACAAATTCACAGAAACAGACACAAAATGAGTGGAAATGTCTTTTTCTGGACGCATGGAGTGTCCGTGTTTAGAAATTCCACCGAGAAATAACGTTCCTGCTCATTCCTATAAATTTACCGAGGCACTTCGTCCCGCAATTGTTCCTCTCCAGGCCTTCATAAATATGACCCAAAGTGTTTTATTGTGACTGAAATTATTACACAAAAGGCTGGAATTTGGAATGAAAATGTATACATTTGCATCTGAAATCACACCTGTATTTACTATAAAGCTAAACACTTGTCTCTTTGCTTGGAGAGCTGGCATATTTCTCCACATTCTAGTGGAAATAATTGTTATAAACGTGGTAGGCTCACTTTTTCTTTCAGCATGAACATATGATGTCATAAACGCAAAGAACAATTTCTGGAACCACTATACAATTAACTAATACAAATGATTTCTTGTACAACATATAATACTTATTTGGTTTAACTACCATTTCCTAGATTTTCGCCTAAAAAAAATTAAGAAAACAAAGAATTTTATAGCAAATATCTGGATAAGAAACAATCTTCATCAGGAGTGAAACATATTCATCCTAAAATCTAAATAATAATAATAATAATAATAATAATAATAATAAAAGAAGAAGAAGAATATAAAAAATACTTTTTTTACTATATTTACTGTTTTATTATTTAATATCCTCATTTAGCATTAGTGCTTAAAATAATCAGTTTACCCATTCAACAAGTTTATGTGTTTTAAAATGATTTAAAAGCATAATAATCTATATTTCAATTTTATTTATTAGAAGTTTCCTCGAAATGAGTCAATGCATGTGAAGTTTGCTTCTTAAATCGTAAAAAATCCTATTCTTCCTTTTTCTTATTGTACCCCAGGTTTATTTGTCATGTAAGGCAGTTTTACTTTACTGAGAGGGTGGCAGATAAATGGATCAGCCTCCCATCAGAAGTGGTAGAGGCTAATACAAGGACGGAATTTAAACATGCATGGGATAGACATAAAGATATTCTGAATCTAATACTGGTAAAAGGTCAGAGTCTCTACATCAGGAAAAACTTTTCTTTGGGCTGTAATAAAATAAAAATGGTTTCAGTCAATAGGAACCAAAACATCATATTCTTGCCAAACCCTCCACCAAAAAAGACGCAAAAAAAGGTACATTTAAAAAAAAAAAAGCTTTAGTATTATTTAAGCATAATTAAAATAGTAATTAATTAGTTATTTAATTTGGCTGTACCTTTAATGTTGTACAATTGTCTTACTGTAACACTAGCCATGATGGTTTTGAATATATATATAATTATATATATATATATATAGAAATATATATTTATATATCTCTCTCTCTATATATATATATATATATATATATATATGACTTCTCGGCTTCTATTACTACAATGTAAACAGACAGGGCAGCGGATGAGTGACAACAGATACAAAGAAAATAAAGGTATTACTTTCAGTTGAAAGGCGCTAATTGCATTAAATATAGTAATACGCTTTAACGCTCTCATTGCATATTTGAAACCATTCTATTTTAAAATAAAAGGGATCATTTGATCTATGAAGCGATACAGCAGAGTAGGATTAGTAAGCCTTTGAAGAGGTGACCTTGCAAAAGCAGCAATCAATAAAGTTTCACATAACCCCAAATCCAGCGGGGAGAGTCTTTGCTTCCCGTCACGACCGAATATATGCATATTTTAGTATTTTTTGACTTATTAAGTGCTAACAGATTCACGTTGTGCTTTACAGCTTACAGCATGATAAATAGGGGGTACAAGTCGTGTAATAAGTTCAGTGGTCAACTGGGCTGTAACAGGTATTAGAAAAGGATGTCCTTATCCCATAGGGTTTACAGTCGGGTTTTTATTGTTAACTTGAATTTTTTTCCGTATAATTACCCACCACGCCAGATCATGGGGTTCCCTTCCAGCTTGTAGCACCCTGGACCCCAGTACATGCATCTGGGTCTTGTACGTTTGCCCTAGACCCCAAAATCCTTACTGTGTTCTGTAGCGTCTTCACCCTTTTTGGTGGCAGCGACTACTGCCAGGGTTGAGTGCCGTGGCGCCTACCAAAACAATCACTTTAAAACCAAGCATTCTCAATCTGCTCCCCTATATTGTAAAAGAAGCGTTAAGACAGGCCTGTAACTAGGGTTTGGGGTACCTGGGGCAGGATCGGAGGTCCCGGCGCACGCTGACATATCTGCTACTGGTAGCAGAAAAGGGACACAGGAACATTGACATGGGTAGCTCAAGAGTGCCCCTTACTTTGAGATGCCTGGGGCAGCTGCCCCTCTTGCCCTGCCCGTTTTTCCTGCTGTAAAGACCCAGATCTTAATCAGACCTCGATCTTGTCTCAACTTCAGTAGCCCATCCCATGCATGTTCAAATTCCTTCACTGTATTAGTCGGTACTACTTCTGCTGGGAGCCTGTTCCACTTATCTACCACCCTGTTAGTAAACTTAGAGACAAGAATGTTCTGGCGAAGAAGTTTGGGGTTGGTTGTTGAAACCCTTTTGCCATCGATCCAACCAAGAAGCACCAAGACCACTGTCTACAGGGAAATAACTATTCCGGGGTGATACATTGTATTGTTGCAAACGTCAAGTTGGCAACCTTACTGTTTCTTTAGCGGTAATTCTAGCAGCGTACGATCGCTGCCCTTTTCATTATGTTGTTTTCATTCTCGGCACAGTCAACAAAATTTTCAGGAGCCAAAAAACGTGACGTGCTTTTGAATCCCACCCTGACCTTTGCATTCATGAGAGCAATTCATTAGCCGCGGATTGCTCTGCTCTGCAGCCTGGTAATTGAAGAGTTTAAATGGAAACTTCTCCTCTTGACAGTAGCGCTAAGGGTTAGATTAAGATGTCAGCCTCGGTCTCGTCCCCTCATCGCGTTTCCAGAGCCGTTGGCATGTGTGCGCTGGTATGCGCGGGGTTAACAAGTAAAATTTTAACTGCAGGTAGAGGACAGATGTAGAATGAAATTTAAGATGCTGCATGGTTTCGGAGAGCCGGATTTCTCCAGAGATGTCTTCTCCATCCGGAAAACAGGAAGGAGCAGGCTGTTCGTGACAGCCGAGAAAAAAATTCTACAAGCCTTTAGGGGAAACTTAATCAAAAAAATAATTTTCCCATAGACCAGACCCGGCCAAAAACCTTAATTGCTGTGTTGGGGTTTGGTTTTTTTTTGATTTTTTTTTGGGGGGGGGGGGTTTGTACTGATTAAGAAATAAATCATTTATTAAATTTATGACCTTCAAGAAATGTTCTGCAAAATTCTTTTCGTTTTTTTTGGAAGTTACGTTTTTTTATAGCATCACTCGTTGGGATCGTTGAGGAGATCCATTTTCATGGAGGGCTTTAAATATCTCCACCTATCGAGTAGGTCTAATGCCTAATTAAAGCTCTCATGCCATATGTTTTCAAACATGATTATAAATGATGCACTTAAGTAGAAGCACATGTTGAATGATAGCGCGAGACAAGTGTGAGTTAACAGCAGTCAGGGCCGGCTTTCCTATAAAGGGATGGAATTATGGAGGCTGTCCGCGCACAACGAGAGATTGAGTATTCTAGGACGGGCGTAGATAATTGCTAATGTGACTTTGTACGTCTGTTCTCTGCGAATGTTTTCTTAGGAACGTGTCCCATTTGACCTTATTCCAATTCCACAAGTCACGATCAAGCGCTAGATCATATAAGAGATCATTCTACCCTATATCAACGGCTGAAGGTCCACCTTGACCCAACTTGGTGGGACATAAAGGACGATCTAAATGTCCTCTGCTGATTTTCTTGGAGACGGAGCCTTCTAGTTTTTTTATTTTTTTTTGCTTAGGTCCGTATTAAACCTCAAACTGCATCTGGGTTATTTGTATTCTATGTAAACCATTATGTCCTAATCGCAGCATATAGACATTGTTTGTAACAGATGTTATAAATTATGTTTTAATAGCAATATTACGTTTTGGGTTTTTTTTCCAAGAAACACCAAGGGGACACCAGTCAAATGTTTCCTTTACCTAATATGTTAAACAAGAAAGATTAGTGGAAAAGACAATTTTATAGTTTTCCAGGACACATAAAGCAGCTCTCTGCTTATGATTGATTTTACAATCCACCTTTGAGATTCAGAGTGGGTCAAACTTTTACTGTCTCTGTAATTTTGTTGTGTTTTTTTCTGTTTTTAAAGGTCTCTCTTTTCAACCACTGGAATGATCTACTAAAAAAAAAAAAAAAGAAAATGGCTTTAACTGAACAAAAATATTTTATATTCCTACAAAGAATATTTATTATTATTGTTTTTATTATTATACACTCAAATGAATAAATAAAAAAAAAAACATTAGGTGCTGTGGTAGCTGCGACAAAAATGGTTATAATGGGCCAACTATGAAATAAGTGTTTATAAAATAATAAATAATTATCATAAAATAAAAAAATAATACATAATAATTATAAAATAATAAATAATCATTTTTAAAAATGGGGCCAAATAATAAAAAAAAACTTGGAGAATGAAAGGTTTCTGTTGACCACCATGAAAATCCGACTTTATAGAAAAGAAAATGAGTATATTCCGTACAACCTGTTGGCGGGTTCACCATAATTTTAACAGGAGGCTATGATTAGTGGAAATATGTTCTACGCTACCCTATTATACAGTGACCGCGTGTCTCAAGCTGGCTTCTCTCCTTTGATTTCCCATTTTGGGTTCCAGTCGCTTCCCTAGTTACCCGCAGACCCAGAGCCGGCCTTAGGCGTTGTGGCGCCCTGTGCGGACTACTCCTCTGGCGCCCCCCCTCACTGCCCCTTCAAACTACCCCCCCTCAAACTACCCCTCCCCTCTGCCCCTTCAAACTACCCCTCCCCTCTGCCCCTTCAAACTACCCCCCCTTTGCCCCTTCAAACTACCCCCCCTCTGCCCCTTCAAACTACCCCCCCCACTTACCTTGTTGCCGGAGTCCTGCGGTGAGAGCGGGAGGCATCCGTCTTATTGAGGCATCCAGCGCTCAACATGAGATGCCGGCACCGCGACGGAGTCACGGAGAGTAAGGGGGGCCGAGCGGTTGCTGAGAACTTCACGAGCGACCGCTCGGCGCCCCTGCCCGGGACTTAGATAAAAGCATCGGGTTTTTTTTGTTTTGTTTTTTAAACTTTATTTAACATGAATGATGTTAAATAAAGTTTAAAAAAAAAAACTATGTTTTAAGTTAAGTCCCGGGCAGGCGCCCCTGCTACCATGGCGCCCTGTGCGATCGCACAGGTCGCACACCCCTAAGGCCGGCCCTGCGCAGACCCAATTTTCATCGCTCGTAGCACCCTTTGGCTGACCTATGACATCATATGATCATGTCACTGTTTCAAACTAACTCCGGCTCTTACAGTGCGTTAAAGAGCTCCCAGGGACTGTTCCGGAGGGCTCTCCCACAGACAGCTGTGGAAATAGATAATATCCTCAAAAAAAAAAAGTGTACATTCATCTGGCCTACCCATCGAGATTTCAATCAGTCATAAAAAAAGGGCTTTTCTAAAAAAAAAAGTGCAGACAAGGGATTCAGCAGTCATTTCATTGTTAATATTTTACCTAATAGAGGTGAACGGAAGTTGCCTGAAACGTATCTCTGAATAACGTCCAAGTTCTGTAGGGCCTCACTCCCTAACGTAAACTAACACATGCCCTCATTCGTTCAGAGACACTCGACAGGGAGGAGGCAGCTCACATTTACGGCAAAATGGATATCAGGAACAGGGAAAGGTTCATATTCGACTTGGCTTCCATCCAGTTACAAATGTAGGAACAAATGGTTTACGATAAGATCCAAGTCATAACTTCTGTACGGTCTGAATGCCGCTCATGTCAAACCTCGTGGTCTATGTGTCTCTTGATTAATCCCATAGACTTTCTCATCCAAGTTATATTCTGCGCTTTAACGTCTTTGTCAACTATTGGTTACAATGTTTTAACCGAACATGGTGTTTTTTTTTCCACCTTTTTTCAATGTCTTATTCTGAATAAAGCAGGAAACCTTATTATGAGTTTCTTTGATGTTCCTCTTGATATCCTTAATATGTATTGCTAGATCCAGATTAGGGTCAGGAGCCCATAGGTCATGGTGAGGAGAGGAAAGGGCATGGCTGTCTCGGGTTGCATTGTGCACATTGGCACGTGCCACAAACAATTCTTCATCGGGCTGATCTATTCCAACTCCAAGAAAGGCTAAAAACCCATCTGCCCTCAAAGTGCAAAGAATCAATGCAAACAATTTACATCCTGATGTCACAAAGCCAGAGACATGATGTCATAAAAATCCTTAAAAAAAAATGAATCCTCATCAGATCTCTTGGACAGATCTCTTGGACTCAATCAATCTGTCTAATAGGAAAAAGCTCATATTATATATTTTTGGGTCTTTATTCCTTAATGTATATGAAATACACTGAAAAACTGTTTGTGCCTGGTGTCTACAGATCTGAGCAGCCTCGGGGGGCATTTGGCCCTGTTCCCCCAGGCCAGTCCTTCCCTGTATTAGGGGGAGAGATCCTACATTTTAAGAACTTTTATGTGCTTATTAGAAGGCTAATATTTTTTTTTATTATTGATTTGATTTTTTTTCTATTTTATCATACAGTCACTATATTTTAATGATTTTTTTTTTTTCTATTCATGCCTTTTTGATTCCCCCAAAAAGCGAGAACAGAGCATCCCAGTCTTTCAGAAGCTCTTCATTATTGTTTTTAAATGTAATTTTATTTTTATTTTATTTTTTACCAAAAAATGTGGTTTTTTAAAGCATTTTTCCACCTACACTAAATATCTCGGAATTTCATGGTATTCGGGGGGGGGGGGAATCATAAAGAAATAAGTCTGCGATTCTTGGTGCTATGCCAACAACCTTCCTATAAAAAAAAATACATCTTGCTGATATAAATGTGTCAAAACACATAAAGTGAGATTTGGACTTCACAACAACACATTACTTTGAGTGAACGTTGACCCTTTGGGCCGTAGAAAAATCCCGAGATAAAATACTGTTGTAAACACTCAGCGTGGATAAAGATAAATGCTTGAGAGCGGCTAGTGTTTATCAACCTCTTAGCCCCTTTAAGACAAATGTGGTTTGTATAAAATTTCTGACGGTCAGTCGGCTAATTGTCCTTGCAGCACATGGACTCGCCAAGGAAATGCAAAAGGGATAATGAATGGGACTGCAGATCAAAAATTCGTTTAAAACACCAAACGTTTAAATAGATTATATAAAGGGGGTTGGATAAAGCTGGCGACGCGACAGCGCACAAAATAATTTCAAGAATGTTGTGTATTCTATATGATGCTAGATAAATATTAGTTTTATGTTAATGCTGATTATTTAAAGAAATATAATATATCTGTTAAAAAATACAGGCTGTGTAGAACAGAACACGCTTGTTTGGGTTCTTGCAGTGAATTGATTTTTAATTTACTTGGAAATATTACGTATTTTTACTTTACTGAGAGAGAGAGGTAAATAAATGGAACAGCCTCCCAGCATAAGTGGTAAGGGTTAATACAGTGAGAGAATTTAAACATGCATGGGACGGGCATATGGCTCCTGAATTAAGACGAGACCAACGACTGATTAAGGTAAATATCAGTAAAAATGTGCGTACTAGATTGGTTCTAATGAATCTTTTTTGCCGGCAAAATTTGTGTTTCTATGTAGAGAATTTTAAAGAGTAAAGCAGTATTTAAAAAAAACAACTTTGGAAATAATGGAAAATAAATTCTAAGCTCGCAAGAGCAGGGCTCTCTTCTCTTTTTGAAACAGCGCTATATAAATAAATGTTATAATGGAAAAGTTTAACTTTTTGATGACCATCTCAAAGGGCAGTCATTGCGTCTCCAATTGTTGTTTCTATTCTATATACCGTATATGTGTGAGTGTGTCTGAGTGTGTGTGAGAGTGTCTGTGTATGAGTGATTGTGTGTGTGTGAGTGTATGTGTGTGAGTGAGTGTATGAGTGTCTGTGTATGAGTGTTTGTGTGTGTGAGTGTATGAGTGTGTGTGTGTGTGTGTGAGTGTATGAGTGTATGAGTGTCTGTGTATGAGTGTTTGTGTGTGTGTGAGTGTATGTGTGTGTGTGAGTGTGTGTGTGAGTGTGTGTGTGTGTGTGTGTGAGTTTATGAGTGTTTGTGTGTGTGAGTGTATGTGTGTGTATGTATGAGTGTTTGTGTGTGTGTGTGTGAGTATGTGTGTGAGTGTATGAATGAGTGTATGAATGTGTGTGTGTGAGTGTATGAGTGTATGTGTGTAAGTGTATAAATGTGTGTGTGAGTGCATGAGTGTATGAGTGTTTGTGTGTGAGTGTATGTGTGTGAGTGTATAAATGTGTGTGTGTGTGTGAGTGTATGAGTGTATGTGTGTAAGTGTATTAATGTGTGTGTGAGTGCATGAGTGTATGAGTGTTTGTGTGTGAGTGTATAAATGTGTGTGTGTGTGTGAGTGTATGAGTGTATGTGTGTAAGTGTATTAATGTGTGTGTGAGTGCATGAGTGTATGAGTGTTTGTGTGTGAGTGTATGTGTGTGAGTGTATAAATGTGTGTGTGAGTGTATGAGTGTATGTGTGTAAGTGTATAAATGTGTGTGTGAGTGTATGAGTGTATGAGTGTTTGTGTGTGAGTGTATAAATTGTGTGTGTGTGTGTGTGTGTGTGAGTGTATGAGTGTATGTGTGTGAGTGTATAAATGTGTGTGTGTGTGAGTGTATGAGTGTGTGAGTGTGAGTGTATGTGTGTGAGTATGTGTGTGTAACTGACATCATGAATTTTCTATAAATCTCTAAGGCTGGTTTTAGGAACTAACAAAAAAAAAGGGCAACTTTATTTGTTGCAGGTAAGAACTGTAAGGATCCATAAATAATCTCCCAGTAATAGACAATTTATATCACAGTCTGACGCATTTCGCATGTACTGTTTTTACCACCCCACGAAAAAAAAACATTTTCTATAAATTGGTGCACAAAGGTAAGAAGTATGGTCAGGTGTAACTGCGGGATAGGTATTAGTAGTACTGGGCTTCTCTTTGATCAAAACATTTTGTTAGGGCAACAACTAAAAAAATATTTCTACTTTTTATTATACCTCTGGCAGGAATCTCAGCGGACTTAATGCACAAACTTCAAATAATTGACATCACAACATTCATTTATTTCCTGAAAAAAATGATTAAACAGGCCGCAGAAAACTGGGGCGGAAACATTTTTTCTAATGGGGCAGAATGTGCAAATTTTTCACTATCTTTTGTTTATCCTGGAAAAAAAAAGTTTACTCTCGGCGCCCTAGTGGCTATTTGTGGAACTGCAAATAAAACACACAGGAAAGGCTTCTGGATCTGGCCCAAAACCATCAAAGCAGTCCTGGTGGTAGATATGGTAATGCTTGTAATGTATCTGCCGAGACAGCATTTATTATTTAACAATCAGAACAAGCAATTTATTCTTATCGAGCTTTTTTTTCATTGAATATATCATTGGAGGGCTGACTGCAAAATCACAGAAATCTACAATAAATTGTAGTTAAAATCTACCAATAATTCGTTTTGTGTTTGTTTTTCAAAAAATGTCTTCCATGAAATTATTAGGAAGCATTAAGCAATATTTATAAAAGATTATTTTCGTTAAATCCAATGATTTCCATTTGTTATAGTATTTTAAGGTCGACATCTATATAAAGTAAAAATTAAATTGCGGGTTCAGTTTATTTTTGAAGCCAATACCCGCTGACCCGATGGCCCGGCTTGAGAGGTGCTATTCCTTTTTTTTTATGTTAGACCACCCAGTTTAGGCCCACAAGTGTAACTTCATTAATTGCCCCGTCTCTATAAGGGCCATAAAACAAACACCCAAAAGTAATAGAGCGCTCTGCTGGCCCTTATCTCAGAGATGATTACACCAGGGGGGCTGTTGTAAGAGCCATTATCTCTATACTGGTTGATTGCTCATGCATGATGGATGTCTGGTAAGAATACTTTCTCCTATTTAACTTCATGTATCCAGTAATCAGTCTGACTCGGTCTATATCGTATGGATGAAATCAAGACTGGGAAGGACCTGATTGCTTTTCAACCTTTCGATTAACCTAAACAAGAAGGAGATGGATTATTGGTGCATTGAAGGCAGTCAAGTGCTGGACTTCCCGTGAATTAGTCTTAAGAACTTCTGAAGACGGTGTCTGTAGGGTCATCGTTATTATGGAGACAACCTTGGGCCAGATTGTGCCAGTGGCCTCTTCCACTCCAAGCTTCACCCAACACCCAGATATCAGCCAATATCATTTTCCTAAGTCTACGCTTCGACCCAACTTCTCAGGCTCCTCTCCATCCGTTGACTCCCTTGGAGAGTAGAATAAAGATACGTTGGCTGTTGGACACATTGGTGGCCCTCTGCGGACCCCTGAAGATTGCACAATTACAAGACAACTACCCTTTTTAACTCTGCCTTCTCTGGGAACCAAGCGGACAGAGGGTCCATCGTTCATACACGTGCCCTTCCTACCAACCATTTCTCATATTTAGGACATACAGGTCCCATCGTATTGGGGCCTCAACACCACCAGATACAAATCATACCCTAACAATCGGTGCTGTTCATTCTAACACATATACAAAACTATTTATACAATACAGGTACCCTATATATATATATATATATATATATATATATATATATATATATATATGATCAGAGGCACATATATGTTTGCATGATCATTGACCAACAACCTATTTAATATGTAATTATATATAGTATATTTATATAAAATGTAATATTTAATATATTATATATATATATATATATATATATATATATATATAATTATAATATAATATTTAATATAATATTTAAATACTTTGAGATAACAAAGCTCATCAAAGCTTTGGAGTTGTATATATATATATATATATATATATGTCGTATAAATGATCAGACACTAGTGTTTATACCAGACGCATAAAGGAAGAGCGAGCGGCTAAACTCGTTTTAAGAACACTTTCCCGTTTGAAAGCCTTATCTGCTTTACACCATTTTTACATTTATAGGGAAACAAGTTCACAGATTTGTCCTCCGTTAAACGTCCAAATCGTCTTAATGGCCCCATTAAACCCCGCGTTTGTCATAAAAAAACCCAAAAAACAGCCGGGGAACATTTGCGCCCCCCCGTCAATAAACGTTGCCCCTTATCGCTCGTTGCGTTTGGTAGGGAAGTTTTATAACCTGGACGGGAGATTTAGGGGGGAGTCATGAGTGCACCATACAAGGTAGGGCTCCTGATTGCCAGATCTGGACGGGGGGGGGGGGGTCCATAAAATACAGCCACCCATTACATTAGCGCTATCTGGAGCCAGAGAATATACACAGACTATAAATCTGCGCAGCCGCGCGCCCCATCGCTTCCAGGTATTCCACCGACGATTGGCCACATTCTTCTAAGATAGGTCTAAAAAGGGATTAAAAGGGGAATGCTTATGAACGAGGCTGGAAGAAGCCAAAAGATATCGGCTTCCTCGTTCATCAAGCGCTTATGACTGCGATCTTCCCCAAATGGCTTGTGTAAAGAGCCCGGCCTTGACAAGGTGGCATCGTTATCCTGTCCAAATGATGCATAATATTGGTATTCACGCTTAGATCATCACGTTGTCTTAAAATCATCACCGCCGACAGGAAAACAGATAGTCCTGACGCTCGCAAAAACTTTCCATTTGGGGAGAAAAAAAAAGTTCATTTGTCAAAAATTATGTAAATGGTAAAAAAAAAATAAAAAAATAAAATAAAAAAAAGTCAATTTATAATCGTATAGAATCGGGCTGACACCTCGATCCGCACTCTTTATGGTTTATAGTACTCGCGCGAAACGCGCAGTAAATCAGGGACATACCTTAGCGTTAGTTCGTACCATCAGACATAGTCTAATGACATCAAAGGAATTGCAAGGTTAATTTATTCCGAAAGGGGAGGGAAAAAAAAATCTTGTGGAGTGGATTTTACATCCTGCCTCCAGTGAAGGCGCTAATCAAAAGAAAAATCCAGTTTGTAGAGATCCAGTACTAGTACGAAAAAAAGAATATCCAATTATGATTCAAAAGGGATTTTTTTTTGTTGTTTATTTCAAAGGAGGAGGCTTAGAACCAGTGTAAGAAAATGTTGTTTTACTAAGAGGGTGGATCAGCCTCCCAGCAGAAGTGGTAGAGGTTAAAACAGTAAGGGGATTTAAGACGAGACCAACGACTGATTCAGGTTTGAGTCTTTACAGCAGGAGAAACGGGCAGAATATATATACATGTTTATATGTTATATATTATATATTTTATATTATTAAATTATTCTATTTTACTTTAAAATCATTGATTTTTGAGAGTTTTTGAAATCTGATTAGAGTTTAATTGTTAATGAAAAAAACTTTAGGTAAACAAGGGGGACGGCGCGTCTTTCACTTAAAATAAAAGTTTCTTTTCTGGTACTTAGCATATAAAAGCGAGCTTGTTTATTCCTGCCGGGCATTTGCTGTGTTGTTGTTTCCCTGTTAGTGGGGGGACCACTAGATGACCCCCTGGTGGGCTGAAGGATGATAACAGCGCATGGATGGGAGGTCGGGGCTGATGGTAGACATGCGACCAGGAATCTTCAAAATTAACTTTTATTTTAGCAAAAAAAAAAGTAAAAAATACACCGCGAGTCAGCTATTCACCCGACGCGCTTCGTCCAAAATAGGATGGCCGGGTTCAAATAACCCAGGTGGACATTCAGCCAACGTCCAGCTTCTTTTCACAAGCACCGGGTATAATAAAGGAACGGTGACAATGAAGGAACGAGACACCTTCCGGGATAGCATCGCAGACATATGCCCAGTTGTTGGGACTGTGCTGGCAGATTTTAGGACTTTTGGCATTTATGAGACTCCTTATACTGAGCTGCCAGGACCCCTTCTGTGCCCCCACAGCAGTTGCATCATATCTTAGGTATTAGGACGTGTGGATTCTATAGCGTATTAATTCTATATATACAAATAAACCCAAACTTTAAAACCATTGAAACATACAATTTGCCGGCAATCGGCCCCATTCGGCCCCCGTCTAGTCGCCCGTTTCTCATGCTGTAAAGACTCAAACCTTAACCAGTCGTTGGTCTCGTCTTAGATTCAGGAGTCATATGCCTGCTTAAAATCCCCTCCCTGTATTAACCTCTACCACTTCTGCTGGGAGGCTGGTCCACTTATCTACCACCCTCTCAGCAAAGTAAAAGGATCTTACATTACATCTAAAAGTATTTTTTTGAGCATGGTACAATGTAGAGTAGATAAAAGCTATGAGTCTGGCTCTTTAAGGATGGAATAAAGAAGGCTGGGAATAAAGTGAGGAAGATCCCATAATATCCATCTTCACTTAGCTGTGTAACGTGTTCGCGGCCTGTGATGTTTTCAGCACTGGACACGGCTTTAAAAGGCGCTGCTTGCCGGCGTCGGCGATCTCCCAAAGCATCCACGCACTGTTTGGCATTTTAATAAACCGGTGTCACTTTGCATTGGATCTGTCGCTTTGATCTCTCTGCTTCTGGGAGGCGGATCTCGTCAATGTTTTGATGTTAAATGAAGCTAGCTAGTGGGCCGATCACATTTATTAATGTGCATTGACCATTTCAATGCTGGAGGGTTTTTAAAAAGACCGATGAGCAAAGAAATTCTACGCAAGATCTTTAAAAATTATAGTTTTATTCTGAATTATTATTATTAATATTATTTATTATTATTTTTTATTGTTTTATATAGCGCCAGCAGATTCCACAGCGCTGTACAGTGGGTAAACAGGACATAACATGTAGTGTATGACATAACAATTTGACAGAAACAAGAAGTAAGGAGGGTCCTGTTCAAAAGAGCTTACAATCTAGAGGCGCTTTTATTTATTTTTGTTTATTGTTATTTTGATCCGTTAATGAGTAATGCAGACAATAATGGGAAAATTTTTTATATTAGACATAGAAACAACCATCTAGTCTGCTCGGTTTTCTTGATGTAACTTTAATCTGGTCTCATCTTAGACTCAGGATAGTGTTTAAATCCCCTCACTGTATTAGCCTCTACCACTTCTGCTGGAAGGCTGTCCTACTTATCTACCACCCTGTGAGTAAAGTAAGTATATCACTTATCAGGCAAAATATTACTTTAAAGGGACACTGCAGGCATCATATCCACTTACACCCATTGTCCTTAAGGGGTTAATGCACATGACAGCTGAGAGGTCCCTCTAAATTTCCAGGTGTCTACAGAATTTCGCATATTTATTTGCCCCTTTTGCTTGCCTTCTCCCCTCCCCCCAGCTATATAATTACCCCCAGTCTGGCTTGGCGAGCAGTAGTTACCAGTTCGGTGAACCCCACGGGTGGGATGAGGGTGGTACGCCTCCTAATTGTTCTCCTCGCCATTGTTTAGCCTGGCATCGTGCACACGCGGGACACATGAAACCAGAGAATCCCACGCGTGGAATGCCATGTGATACGGCTATCATATATGTAGATGGGGCTAACATGATGTCAACCAACAGGGGGCTCTACAGAGTACGGGGACACTGGGAAACGTTATATAAAAGTAACCAAAAAATTGCCTGAATATTCCTTAAATCGAGTTAACGTTCCCTTTTTTTAATGTTTTTAATTTTTTCTGTCTTTTTTTTTTTGGCAGTGATGTAAAGAATTGCTCATTTCTCCACGAATCGCGTGCAGAGATGTCTGTATCTCAAATGAGCAACAACACGGATTATGTGATTGAAGCAATATATACACCGGATAGCAGGGGGATTAGGCTTTTATCTTTATCATTTGCTTGTGATGGGAGAGACTCGTTCCAGACACATCCCATGGGGGAGAGCAATTTATTCTCTCTTTTTAGGCAAGTATATATACACTATACAATATATATATATAAATTTATTTTTTTATTTTTTTTGTATATATTTATTTGTATATATATATATTTTTTTTTTATTTTTTTTTTGAATATATTTATTTTTTTATTTGTATATATATATATATATATATATATATATATATATATATATATTTGTGTATATATATTTGTGGCTTCCAGTGCTGGATTCAATCATGATCTTATCTAAAATGCTACAGTCTCTCTTTAATTATTAGTGGTTACATTGTTTATTGTAACTCCCTAAATAAACAGCTGCTGATGCAATAGACCCCCGTCCCCTCTCTCCATTTACTAAAATAACACCGCCCGACAGAGTCCTAGCCAAGCGACGTCCCTCCGCTAGCCCCGTAATATTTCAGTGGCCCACGCAGGGGCTTCTTGGTCAGTCGAAATTTATGTATCTCTGTATATCGAACAAGTATCTCAAACCAAAGCCAATCCAGCACTAGAGTCCAAGCGTTCTCTGTCCCTCCGTATGTGCTACGGGGTCACAGCGGGCGCTCATCATGTACCCCAACATGTTCGTTAGCCGGTCCGGCATTCACTGACCCAAGAGACATTTCATTTCTCAGCTGCAGGTCTAATAATGCTTGGTATGAATCCTTGTCATCCCTCCTTAATCAGTTGGGATTTACAGAAAAATGTTAGGAATCCGAGCCGGCTACATACATGTATAATTACCATCATATAGAAAATAATTAGATTATCATTAGTAATATATTTTGTGCTTTTCGACTTATGTTTGTATATATTGGGTAAAAAAGATTAAAAAAGATGTGAACTTATTAGTATTTATGTTTTTTTCTAGGCAGATTTTAATACTAATGGGAGCAAAGATTTAATCCTACGAGATACTAAGATGTGTGGATTCTATAGCGTATCCCCATGCAATGCATACTGTGGTCTATGGAGAATCGTCCTTCTGGACGGTCATCATACCTGGAAACTCTCCGGCCAACGCCTGAATCCTCCCGGTCCCGGGAGCGGGGTCTTGACACGGCCCACTCCCCGTCCATTTCCCCTTTAAATTAGAGTGTTTCCCACAGGAACGTCCCCTGACATCAGCAGGAACGCCCCCTGACATCAGCAGGAACGCCCCCTGACATCAGCGGGACCACCCACAGACATCAAATCCTGGCCGCGTCCCGCAGGGGAAGGCTCCGGGTAGCCGGAGCCCAGAAGTTCCCAGGTACGGCGATCACCTTTTCTGGTGCTTGGCTGCTGAATGGACCGGTTACAAGTGAGATCCCCCAACAAGCCCATTTACAATATGGAGGACTCTGCCTCACCTTCATAGCACACTATAGCTGGTTTTGTCCGACCTTAAGAAGCGGGAGTCAGGATATGACGTCCTGGAGCTCGGCAACAAGGACAACGGCCAACGAGTCCAGTGGTGCGGCCCAGGGTATCACCCAACGTAAATACATCGCTGTCCCTAAAAGATAAAAGATAATTGGCTGAATTCAGTGATAAATCTTTATCTCCATCATTAAATCCAATTGTTTTTAAAAAAAAATTTTATCAGCCTCAGAAAGTAGTACTTTTGAAACCTTTGTTTGGGGCACTTAATAACGAAAGCTGTACCTTCTACGCTCCGGAAAACAGATTCGTGAATGAATTTATCTCCATAGGGATCGAAACAGTTACTATAGATTGTATATAGTATAGTTATTAATAATTCTATTCATAATGACAATTATCATTTTTAATTGTTTTATTTTTACAAAATGGAATAATTCATTCAATGTAATATCATGAAAAGTGATTAATATAAGAAATATTTAAACATAATATAAAAATCAATTATTGTATTCATATTTAAAAAAAAAATAAAAAAAAAATTTAGCTACACTTCCAGAAAAAAAAAGTCTGGAAAAATTCTACAAAACCCCCCCCCCCCCAAAACTTGGTGTTTAAAGATAATATATATTTTTGTATAATGTTGGACATACTGGTCAAAAATATTACAAGAAATCGGTAGTGTAATTGCGTGAAGGCATTTTTAAAAAAAAAAATATGGAGAAATTTGTTACAGCAAATTAGATTTTTATAGAGATTGAAAAATGTTTTTTTTCCGCAGTCTTTATTGTGCTTTTGAGCACAATATTCAAAAATAATATTTTTGAATTATTTTAAGACACATTAGACAAAATTCTATAGTATATCTATAAATTAGAAGAACTTATATTCATTTTTCTATTAAAAAAAATATATATATTCAAGCTTGATATATTAACATGATGTTTTTAGTTCTTTTTCCCCCCCGCTGGGGATTAGTACGCGTCTCTCTAAGTGTATATTTTTGTAATAATGTTGAACAGCGTCTCGTATGGCAGGAAGATACTTCCAACTTGTCCATGGGAGATGTTTAATGGCAGCTGATCCACAGCTTGTCCCATTTATTCAATCCCAGCTCTTAAATATCAACAAACAAGGAAAGTGCCTTTTCTCCAAACACGTTTTAGCAAAGGCGGTGTGGAAAGAGGGAGGGAAATGGCTGTTTTTTTGGGCCAAGATATGGAGCTTCCACTCCTGTAATGAGAGCCATTAAGCTTATTATTGATGTCAATCTTTGTTGTGAGGTCCTGGAGTAATGAAATCACGCGGATTCCTGCTGAGTATAGAAGAGATCTGATCTATGCCACCTGGCTGAAACCAAAGAAATACGCCACTTCATTAATGGGGTTAGCCTCTGCTAATTGGTGTCTTAACATCATTGTTGAGTTCTCCTTGCAAAGCCGGGGAGATATTCTTTCCACTGTCTATCCGCTCTTAGGAAGAGGAGGTTTGAGCAGGAACTAGATACGGAAACATGTTGGAAACCCTCAGCGAGACACTAAACCCAAGTCAAGAGTCATCTTTGTAACTCCTACACAATCGTTGGAGAGACAAAGGACATTGACTGATCTAGTGTTGATCTACTTATTCCTTATCATAATAATAATAATTATTATATATAGCAACTTCTGGGTACTTTAAGGTTATTTAAAATTAACTTTCAATCAAGTAAGTATCACTTATCCTTAAACAAGTAAGAGAACCTGATCATGACCCAATGGACTCTCGTCTAAACGTATCCGTCTTTTTGAAATCTGGTCACACGGTACTTAAGCTCTATCTGACTAGTTTTGAACGAGATCAATTTCAGCTGTGAATGAATAGGATGGCTATATTTTTACAATTAAAGTTTTTTTTTGGGGGGGGATGATATTTGCTATTAAAGATCGTTCTTTATTTGTTGGGCACTTTGGGAAATATCTGCAAGGTCTGGAAGGACGCAAAAGGATTGGTTTGCTAGGATGCTAGAAGTCATAACGAGAATCCTCAGTGTGTTTTTTCTGGTTTAAATAAGGAGACACTTTGTTTCAGTAAACAGAGCTGTGAAACGTTGTATACAGCACACACTGAACAGTCTACAGAGACATACAAGGGGTGTCTCGGAGTTACACTGAAGCACCAGGTCTACAAGACGCTGCCTTACGTTTTAACGACCACCTTAACGAATAATGTGACGCACCATGGTTATTTTACTGATATTGTGCATTTTAGCTTTAAAAATGGGTTCTGTTGGTTGTGTTTGCGAGATCTGCGCAAGTGCAAAACGAGCAAAACTTGTGGTGGCCCTGAACAGATTTCCATTGGACTTGTCTGGGGCCCTAAGCTCCTAGCAAGTTTCTTCGGTCTGAAAGGCCAAGGTGTTAAGTGTATCAGACCTTGCAACTTATATTCAGGCCAAGTTGGCTGGAGAGAAAAAAATCATGGAATTTGATGGCAGATAAGGTACATTCGGCCCATCTAGACTGTCATTTTTCCGCTGTAAAGCCTTGAACCTTAATCAGTCAGCTGGTCTATTCTTAGATTCAGGAGCCGTATGCCAAGCTGGCCGCTGGCATGGATGAAGGCAGATAGGGTTGAACCATCAACTCTTCTACTGGCTTGGAAAGCTTTTCTTCGCTGATGGCAGCAAAACCAATGCATTATCGTCCATTTAACCTCTTTCAGGATAAGAATTTTCAAACCCTTGCCAAATAGATAGCTGGACAGATATGGAAAGCCCTAAACTGTGGATTATGGAGTGTATATACAGGCACACAGGCCTGTCCAGATCCCAATCTGGAGTCTCTGGAGTTTAATCTTTGGTCACTATCTCTGTTTCTGCTGAGCCTCCCTGTGTGGTTCTGCCAGGCAGTAGACGAACAACCTCACAAATCACTGAAGTGCAATTTGCCTGGTAATATGTCACCGGTCTTGTAAGACAAATATTTATAGGTCCCAGAAACTCTGCATAAATCACCCAGGGTATGTAGTTAATCACGCTGATCGGTTCTTAGATATGAAGCAAGAAGAGACTGCTTATTCAGTATATTACGCTCTAGAAGAGAGTGTTAACAAGGCCCTGGAGATGTCACTCACATGGACAGTGGTGAGCGTTCTACTCATGGTATTAGAAACAGGGATAACGTTTACTCTATGGGGCATTTTAATTGGGGGATACGTAATTGCCCGTCTCAATCACCCCTATATTGTACAAATTAACGCCTTACCAATTTATCACACATGATGCATGTTTTCTTTTTAATCTATAAAATTTGAGTGTGGAACACAAAATTCCAACTAAAAAAACATGATTTTTCATTGATATAAGTCTTTAAATTCTTCCGCTTTCATGCCCTTCTTTATGGGAATCAGTAAACCATAGTAACTGGTTGCATGGCTAATATAGTAAGAGAGCTTAAACACGCACGAGATGGAGAGGCCTGGACTGGTCATCTGGCTCATCGGGTAAATGCCCAATGGACCATTGGCCAGTAGCGCCCCATACTTACCTGATCTGACACGTCCTGAGGTGTGCACCCACTCGAATCCCGCCGGCAACTAGGTGTGCATCATTTGTCGGCCACTGGCCTTAAAGGGCCACGGCCATCCTCAATCCGGAGATCCTTATGGCTATCCTGGATCAACGAGACCAAGAACTGATTTAGGTTTCGGTTGTCAGCAGGAAGAACGAGCAGACTAGATGGACTTCTTGAGAATCAGCCAAACTGATAAACCATGTAACTACACCAAATCCTGCTGCGGCTATTGCAGTGACATCATTATTTAGGAAACATTTGAATATGAGATTCACGTGTCCTCCTGAAGTCCCCCCCCCCAGAACATCTATCACATCTGTGTTGTCTGGAATACACCAAAAGGTTTTCCAAAGACAAAGTTGCTTTAAGGACGCCAACAAGTCCTGGTCGTGTGACTCTGATGTCATAGTTCTTAATATATAAAAAATATTATTTTACAGATTATGTTTTTAAACAAATACTGCATATCCTGACATGGATCGGTATAGACTCCTGGCGCTGGACCGCTTACACTCAATCAATTATTCCTATCACGCTCGCTCTAGTACACACATCAATTTTCACCAGCAATAATTCTGACTGTAGCCACAATGGGCAGCTTATGGTATTTTATTTATTTAACTGTTTATTAATGTGTTTTTTTTCCGCTTAGTTTCTTTTTTTTATCTTTATAGAATATTTATATTTTATATAATATTTATAAAATATTTAAAGGACTTTAATGAGATTTATACATTAACCCAGATACAAAACTCCTAACAAAACTGAACTTTAATCATCAGTTTCTTTAATACTATATTCACCATAATTATTATTATTTTTTTCTTATTCGCCAATTATTTTAAAATGTGCAACGGTTTTTTTTTATTATTTGTTTTCTTTTATTTTAAATCTAAATTTTTTTATTTTTTTTTTAAGTTTTAAATTGGGGAAAAGCCACAGCTCTTATCAAAAATTAATGAATCAATTAACGCTACCTATAGCCTGTACCTCTTCAGCCAATTGTTTTGAAGACATTTGGTATAAAAATCATGGAAGCTCGGAAAGGCAGCAGCCTGTGGCACAGCCAGCATTATCTAAATCAATTTCCTGATCTAAGGTTTTCTTTTGCCTCACCCCCACCTTGTGTTCTACGTGTCTACCACCCTCTCAATAAAGTAAAAAAGTATATATATATATATATATATACGATTATATATATATGATTTGGAGAAGTGGCCACTCCACTTGAAGCCAGGGCATGAATCATTCTCACCACCCTCAGCCAAGTTGCCATTTCAAGGTAAGTCTACAGAGCAGCAGTATGTATCAAAAATCATTGAGACCGTCCGGACTCCGTAGACGATGAATTCATTTTGGTTCAGGTAGTCGCCCTGTTTTTTTATGATTGTGCACCTGACGTGAAGCATTTCATAAAAGTCAATGTCCGGCCGACGCTTTACTGTCCACAGACTGAGAAAACATTTTCACGGCTCGGCTTTCCAGCTACGAATCATAACCCAAAATCACGAAGGATTTAGAGAAACCATGCAGGCTGAGCAACGGGCTGGGATTAGTACTTTGAAATATTGCAAAGGGGATCGTGGTGGAGCTGATTCCAAAACAGCGGCTTTCTAGTTTCAGATTAAAATAAAGTTTTAAAAAGTATTGTGCTGGTTTTGAACAATGGCGGTCTCCAGGTCTGCAGATAAAAGGGTGTTTATTGGAAAAAAATAAAACCAGGTTTTTATCAATACCGACCGACATACTGTATACAGCACAGGGGTTATATTACTGTATACAGCGCTGGGGGTTATATTACTGTATACAGCGCTGGGGGTTATATTACTGTATACAGCGCTGGGGGTTATATTACTGTATACAGCGCTGGGGGTTATTACTGTATACAGCGCTGGGGGTTATTACTGTATACAGCGCTGGGGGTTATATTACTGTATACAGTGCTGGGGGATATATTACTATATACAGGGCTGGGGGATATATTACTGTATACACCCCTGGGGGTATATTACTGTATACACTGCTGGGGGTTATTACTGTATACAGCGGTGGGGGGTTATTTCTGTATACAGCGCTGGGGTTATATTACTGTATACAGTGCTGGGGGTTATATTACTGTATTTAGTGCTGGGGGTTATATTACTGTATACAGCACTGGGAGTTATATTACTATATACAGGGCTGGGGGTATATTACTGTATACACTGCTGGGGGTTATTACTGTATACAGCGGTGGGGGGTTATTTCTGTATACACCGCTGGGGGATATGCTAAAGTAGAAAAATATCTTTTTCCATTGGACTTCCTCTTTTACGCCCTCAGTAATTCAGCCTGATGGAAATTGCAGACGAAAGCAGTTTGAGTAACAGTCCGCCTTGACAGTGGAACCAAAGTATCGGCCCTGGTTGCCTTGTTATTAATATATCAGGAGCGGGAGAGAGGGGAAAGCGTCTGAATCCAATTTATATATTCCCGCCACCTGCCCTCATAGCCAATGAACACAATGGGCTATCCCTCTAGATTGTAAGCCTGCGAGCCGGGCCCTCTTTGCCTAATGTATGGGCTCATCTCAGACTGTTCTAGTTTTCAGACCCTTTGAATGTAGGGACTGTAAGAAGCGCTGCAGACATGGTTGGCGCTATAGAAATGAAAGATAATAATATTTAGAGGCAATAAGGAGATCCCTGTCCTTCCAATATCCCACTTGTAGAATGTCTACTTTCTTATGCTCTTTTCAATAAATAGTAATCATATATATATATATGTGGTTTTATTAGATGATAGATGCAAATAGAGATAGATAGATAGATAGATAGATAGATAGATAGATAGATAGATAGATAGATAGATAGATAGATAGAAAGCCAAAGGGTTAAAATAAATATTTTTTTTATAGAACACACATTCTATACTTTCCTCCAGAACACATGGAATTAAAATATAAAAATAAAGGGCAATTATATCCATATTTAAGGACAGAGAGGGAAAGAAATAAGAAGATTTTAGAAGGAATACAAAATAATAACTGAGTCGAGGGGGGTCCAAAAAACATAATAAACCTTTTTATTTACAATAACTTCAGTGCACGGTATAGACTTTTAAAGATATACACATTGCAAATGGTCTGGGGGGATTCCACCGGTTTTCACATTTTAGATGCGATAAGAGAATTTATGGAGAGCCATTAATATAGAATGAGAGAGAGATAATGACCTAAATGCCAGAGATAAACCCATCACTAGTAACTGAATAGAATTCCTCCCGTAGACTACATTGGAAAACAAGTAGATAAAAAAAAAAGTCAATTTATAAATATATCCTAATATAACTCATTTTTTTTATCTTTTTTGTTTTCCTTCACAGTCTAGGAAAGAATCACTATTCAATTACTTGTAATAGATTTATGACCTGCATTAAGAGTAGCTGATTGTCTGGATCCATACACGAGACTCCCAGCCAGTTGTGCTGACACTTGGATTAATAACATGAAAGCCTGACCATCAAACCACAGAAATGTGAATATGCACCAGCTGGTAGGGGCTATAATTAGCTTTCCCCCCCCCCCCTTTATTGACAAAGAACTCCATTAGTTGGAGTCCAACAAAACTTTTTTTTTGCTAAGGGGAGATTTTAGGAGTCATAGCTCGCAATAGCTTGTGCTTGCAAATATTCAGTAACTAAGTGCAAATACTGAATATAACGCATTTTACGTTTATTTTCATACATTTAATCGGTCCCGGCCAGTGAGGATGGTATTAGATGTATAGCGTATTTACTAAACTGCATTCCGCATCTCTTGCATTGATTTTGGCGACGGATTTAGCTTTTTCCACAGTGGTAAGCTTATTTCTAAATTTACATTATTGCCAAATTTCCACTAGCATTCAGTGGAAATGGTGTCTGGGGAACTGTGTTATATATATATATAATACTGTTTTTATGGGTTTAGGTCAGATCATTTAACTCTTTCTACCAAAAGTCAAGCCCTTACGCACAAAAGAGTTAAACTCTGTTCTGCTCATTAAAGGTACAGATCAATTCACGCAAAGTGTCAGCTCTGTCGTATAAATTATGATAGCATTTGTGGTTGCTAATTTGACAAATCGACCCCTATCTAGTATGTTACACCAATAATAAATTATTTTAAATATATTGAATCGTGCGCAAAATGCACCAGTTCTGACATCTACAGGGGTACATGGGGCTTATTCGCAGCTCACAAACCAGATTGAAAAAGCCCCCCGCAGTGCCAGCCAGCATGACAATGGAGTGAAAAGAAGGCAAATAACTGTACTTTCTGCACTCACACCAAGGACTTTAACCTTTTTGCGTGCCAGACGGGTACAAAGCATTTTTAAGGGTTAATCCCACTGACCCTCAAAAAAGGGGGTCAAGCAGATTCAAGATTCATTATTTTCTTGGTGCTGTGGGGTAAGGTATTAACTGCATGAGTGCCAGTAGGGTGCAGTGCTGAAATGGTTAATCGGAAAACATTTCTCAATCTTCAAAGTTCTATATTAGAAGAAGAACGTTGGAGTCCTCGTTTTACAAGGTTTTTTTCTCGTCGCTTCGTTACCGTGTCCTCCTAAACTCCGGACACTTAGTACTCTCACCAAAGGTGCCAGGATCCAACCCAACGTGCCTGGACACCTAAATCTTCACAGTGCATTCAAAACGAGTGTCTCCTATAAATACTAAAAGGCACGATCTCTCGCAGTCCAGAGTCCTCAGGTTTAGAGCATTGGGGGGCTCTGTGGAGTGGGTGCCTCTGGGCAGGGTCCTGGTGGCTGTGTGGGCAGCTCTGTGGCCGGGGACGCTTTGATGACGCTGGTTTGCTGTGGCTCAGAGGTGGCATTAGTCCTTTCAGAGTCACTGGCCATCAGGTCTAAGGACTCACAGTCACTGCTGTCACTGTCCCCCTCAGATCTGTAAGGACTGTTGCTCCTGTCTAAGTCCACCTCCCCTGGGCACGGGGTCTCTGATTTCTCTGCCTCTTCTTTTTCTTTATCTTTCTGAGCCTGGGCCTCCTTGGAATGTCTCCACTTCATACGTCGGTTCTGAAACCAGACCTTCACCTGAAGGAACAAGAACACCTAAGAGTCACTACATTGTAACAGTACTTCCAGAACCAGTAAAGTCTGACGGGCTACATTGTCATCATCACCATCATCATCCTCACCATCATGTAATGATAAAACACCAAATGCAAAAGATAATTTGTCGGCCCCATTCGGCCCCATCTAGACACCCGTTTCTCCTGCTGTAAAGACTCAAACTTTAATCAGTCGTTGATCTCGTCTTAGATTCAGGAGCCGTATGTCTATCCCATGTATGTTTAAGTCCCCTCACTGTATTACCCTCTACCACTTCTGCTGGGAGGCTGTTTCATTTATTTACCACCCTATCTGTACAAGGAAATGTGAAAAAAAAAACCACAGTATTTTACTACCAGATTTTAGTATTAAAATATGAACCCCTTGATAGCCCATCTTAACAGAAGAGGGGGCATTTCAAACTCAACATTGGGTTTATTTATTTATTTTATTCCCATTTATTTAATTTTAATCACTCTGTGTGGAGCTGTTTTCCTGTTCCTGCTGTGTCTCACAGCCTCGTCCTGCTTGTGCTCAGGTGAGTACATTTTAAAGGACGAATCTCTATTCGCATTGTCATATTTAATATATTTGTTTAATGTAAAGTGTTCCTCGTAACTGGCTATATAGTTACTGTTGATGCTCTTACGTCTTTTTTTTTTTTTTTTTAAGTGACCCCATGAGCTGACATTCCAATAAGAGCTCAGAAGAACTAGAATGACTTTCCTGTATTTTATGAAGTCCATGGAATGCTATTATCTAGCATTATATTAATTTTCATGGAAATATGTAGCCTTTTAGAGAATATATCTTTTTTTTGGGGGGGGGGCATAGGCTTTATGTGTTACTACAATGCAAATCAGAAGAAAACACACAGTTTGTAAAGCCTGTGTTGGATTGTGATGGCTGCTCGATAAGCTCTTACAGGCACAATTGTGTATAAAGATAAACTCAATCGAGCAAGGGCTATTTCAAAAGCCCTGGAAATAAAAATATGTGATTATTGTCCCCAGGAGATCCGGATAATGACCCTGCCTGAAACAGGATTTATAAATAGCCTCCGAAACTTCCCAAGTGGGACGGTAAGAGGTTACGTGCCCACTACTGAAAATCAGAGAACATACGGTTCCCTGTGGTGGTCTCCTATTGGACTGCTACTCTCACTACCCTAAGCCATCTTATGGCCCTGATGGGAGCTGTGGTCCTATACCATTATCTCTCTGCATTATAATTACTCTTATTGTAAAGCAAATAGCAATAAAGCAGAACTATATATAATATGGGGGGGTATTAGCTTGAATTTCCTTTTTTTGCCCCATTTTTAAATGTTATTTTCTCAACAGTTTTTAAGGACAGTTGCGCAAAGCTAGGACTTTATCTTAAAGGAACGATAGAATTGCTTCAGCCGGCTATATTATTGCTTCATAAAAACCACAATGACTTCAGATCCACCAATAAACCTTATTATCTATCGTTACTTTTGGTAATTCAGTTTAAGAAGGGGGGAAAAACATACAATTTCACTTCCCTATCACGTACGGATTTCACAATTTATAAATTCTAAAAAACATATTTTTTTCCTGTAACAGTTACAAAGCAAAGTTAAAAAAAAATCAGAACTGGACACATTTTTTTCTCCATATGGTGTAAATATTAAGGTCTTTTAACCATTTGGAAACCAGTTGTGCAGCATAATTACATTAAGAATTCATTTTATTTGGGTCTAGACACCGATATACTTGAAGCCATTTTCCAATATATATTATCTGGATTCCCCTCCCCCCACCACCCTAATAACAGAAAATAACATTTATGATAATTCTTCACATTGCTTCAAAAACCTATTAACTGCTTAAATAACACCATTTAATCCCTTTAAGCTTAGTTTAATTTAAACTATTTTGAATCAAATGCATTATTAGGAATTCAAAGAGAGAGATTTTCTTTTACAAAAGGAAAAAATGTGCACCTTGTCCCAAAAATCCAGAGATTAAAAAAAATACAAACTGATGCAAAAATCTCCCAACATATACTATTCCATTGCATTATATATATACACACACACACATATTATATATATTTATATCAGGTATTGTAATATCTTTGCAACAGTTGTTTGATACTATAGATACAATACCTGATATTCAATATATATATATATATATAGACAGACATATATAATATCGAATACCTGCTATAAAGATCTGCCTACTATTAATTTTACTACATAATAATTATATATATATATATATATATATATATATATATATATATATATAATAAAGGAGAGGGAGATTAGAGAGAGAGAGAGAGAGAGAGAGGGAAAATGTATAATATATTCCCCCTCAATATATAATATATTCTAATTAATTATATATATATATGTATTCTAATATTTATAACACAATCTGAAGTGCCCTCACCTGGGCATCAGTGAGCCCCAGCATGGCCGCCAGCTGCTTCCTGTCCGGTTTGGTGACGTATTTCTGGACCTCGAACCTCTTCTCCAGCCCCTTCCTCTGCAGGTTGGAGAACACTGCGCGGGACCACGAGCGCTTCCGCTTGTATGTCTGCGGCATGGTGTCCTTGGTCAGCACGGCATAGGGGCCTGCAAGAGAAGAGACACCGTGACACACTGCAACGGGCGCTAAACACCGCACACGGCACTGCAACGGGCGCTAAACACCGCACACGGCACTGCAACGGGCGCTAAACACCGCACACGGCACTGCAACGGGCGCTAAACACCGCACACGGCACTGCAACGGGCGCTAAACACCACACTGTGCCGGCACACAATACATATATACATGCTAAGAAAATCAGTGTGTTTTACACACAAATAAAATCAATACTGCAGGAAAAAAAAGGAAAACCATGGTTTCGGTCCTAATAAAGCCCTTTATCAAGATTTTTACGTAAATAAAAAAAAACACAAAAATATATATGATATAGATATATATATATATCAATTTATATGTAATGAGTAATGAGATATGAATATATCTATATATACAGCATATCAATATATATATATATATACAGTATATCAATATATATGTAGTATATAATATATATGTATATACCGGAATATACACAGTATTTCAATATATATAGTATATCAAATATATATACACAATATCTTTATATATACATACACACACAATATATATACAGTAAATCAATATATATATATAGCATATCAATATATATATATACATAAAAAAGTATATTAATATATACACATAGCATGTAAATCTATACAGTAGTGGTGTATGAGTTCTGGGCTGGATCTTATATGTTTTGGAGTATTCTAGGCTTGTGATTATTTAAATACTGGGTGTTAGATTTATTCTAGATTTCTATACCATGTGATGGGGGGGTGCAGGGCTGCTGGGGGGGCTCAGGGACCCCCTTACACACAGGTTATGATTGTACCTGGAAAGGTGTCCTGAAACTGCTGCTGCACTGAGCTCCTCTGGGAATTGCTAATCTGCCCCAGCAGTGAGGACGTGTCGTTAATTTGCTCTAAGGAGGCGAAGAAGTGTCCGGCTGCAGACTGCATGTGCTGGCCGTGGGCCCCTGCCTGGCGGCCTGTACTGATTAGTGAGGTCAGATCTGTGATACAAGCAGAGATCTGTTACATATCAAGGTAAGCAAGCAAACCCCCTGCCCATAGGCATGCAGTACAGGGCACCTACCCCTATGGGGTATTACTGCACAATGCACTGGCCCCTATCAGTACAATCAACTAAAAAACATACCATGGACCCCCTTAATGAATTGAGTATATACATATAGTTTTAATTTATACCAAGGATCCTTTAATAAATGAATTAACTATATATATATATATATAGCCATGTGCTATATGATGGACCCCTATGTGAGTTCAGTATATACATATAGCCTTAAGCTATACCATGGACCCCTGTGTGAATTCTATATGTACATTATATCCAAATTCTACCAATAATTATTAAACACTAAGGAACCCTCTATCTATGACCAGTTATCTTTTTGTAACTATATTCTATTCTATAAGTAACTATTATATAACGATTAACTCTTTCCAACTGCAATACACCCATGGAATATGTATTATGTATTATGTGAAGTTATCCAGTGTAACTACTTTACATTATATATTCTGTATGTAACAGTTTGACGCCAAAGAATTCTCTGCAACTAAATAAACCCAAAAACTGTAATACTTGTATTGAACACTATTTAAATACAACTACAAATTCATTATCTGACGTCACTGTATTTCACCAAAGACAGTGAAATATAAATTAGTTTTATATATATATAACTATTTGTGAATTAAATACATTATCCTAATCTTCTAAATTATATATTATATATATATATAATTTTTAATTATCTAAGTATTATGTACCAATCAGTATTTTCTGTATATTTTTTTATTATATATATATATAATCCACACATATATAAATATTATATTGCACTGCCACCCTCTGAAATGTGAATATAATTCACATACTGTAATGCTATAAAAACCCTCAACCTTCCTGAAATAGGAATTCACCTTTAATGTCTAAATAAAATATACAAAAAAGTCTGAAAATATTATAAACTTTTGTACAGTCTATTATTACAATGGGAATATTATTCTTCTTTAAATACATGTGATAAATGTATATATCAATGTAAAAAGATAATGCATCAGCCTCATTCATTAAACGCAGCATCTCCTTTGCCACCTGTCTAAAATATAATATAGTATATTATTACATAGTATATATGAGTGTAATATATATATATATATATATATATATATATATATATATAAATATAAATTAGTGTATGCATCAATTATGGTATAATTAATCTTTTTATATAAGTATATAAGTATTTTTGGTATTATTTTAGTTTCTGTTCTAATTTTATTTCTATTCGATAAGTGTTCGAAGTGAATTGGGATTTATGTTTTGCAATTTATTGATTTAGAATTTGTGAGTACATTTCACATTATTTCATAAATTTCGCGTTTAAAATACATATGTTTTTTATTATTGGAATTGAAAAGTAAGTTTAAATTAATGTCAAACTATTTAATAGAACATATAAGACAAAATGACAGAATGCCAGGAAGTTAAGTGGAAACGAATTTTAGACCCCCAGAAATTAATTAAGTAATCAGTTATTAAGGGGTTATACAGTTTATTGTATTTTAACAAATATTACTGTATTTTAACACATATGAACTCATCCCTCACGATGGAAATGATTTAAATTGATCTAGAAGGGTGATCTATGTGTGCTTTTAAATCTAGTGGATTTACAAATAGTATTTAATGTGTCTACATACAGATCTGAGTGCAGTTACCCCAAATTTCCACCCCAACCAAGAAGAGTAGCGTAAATACCTCTCAGTGTGCTCCCTTCTTTCACTTTGGGGTCAAACTCTGTAGAGAGGATCCGATCAATCCCAAATTTGAGGTCCTTGCTGGAAGGTGCCGGTTGGGAAGCTCCGTGGATTCTGTTGGAGTTGACGCCGGGGTTGTTACAGATCCCCGCAGCTCGGTGGGGTTGATAAGGAGACATTGGAGACAATCTGTGGTGGAATCCAGATTCTGGGGTGACAGGGGTGGGTCTCAGGGGGGACCCCGATGGCTGGTATTGGGCTGGGTGTACACTCACCCCCATGTGAGCTGCAGTCAGACCAGAGGAGCCTGGTGGGCTATCGGGGTCCCCAACATGCAGGATGTCGGCAATGCAGAAAGAAGGCTTCTTCCCGGGGTCCAGAGGAGGAAAGCCGGTAGCCCCTGATCCAGCAGCTCCGGGGCAATAGGCAGACCACAAATTGAAGTGAGAAGCTGCATAGAAGGGGGCCAGGCCAGTGGCATACATGTTGAATCCAGCACAGGGGGCCCTGGGCTGGGTGTGGGGGCGCGCAAACTCTGGTTTGTGGGTCTGTAGAAATCTGCCCCTGGATTGGGTAAATAAGACAAACTGCACCACGAGAGGGGTCTGTGAACTTCACACTGTCACTGATCGCTGACACACACAGCTCGCAGGGTTACGGAACTTTGGCTGAGATTTTGGATTCCTGCACTGTACAAGATATCCCCCTCCTTCTTTCTGATTGGCTGAACGCCCTGCAACTAAAACAGCCACGCCCACTGCTCAATGCACTCTAATGTACCACTTGCTAAGAAAGAGCCCACCCCCTGCATCCCCATCACCCAATCAGAATGAGATCCTAATCTGAGAACGAAATCTATGATATTCCTAAACACTAAGGCGAGGGCTTTTAATCACATACCCCATTGTTTATTGAATTTGCCCATGATGCGGGAGATAACAATAATAACAATATCAACCCAGAATATTTATTACTTTTTAAATATGTGCCTTGCTGTATTTTGAGCTGATTGGGTGGTTTAGATTTTTTTATTATTTTTTATAGAATATTTTCTGCAAACATCAGGAAAAAATGAACCAGTTTTGCTAATTTTTGGAGATTATTCTTATTTTAGTCATTTCCATTCGAAATTAGACCATCCTCTGCCAGATAAAATGATACAAATGTATAGGGAATGTATTTAATGTGATCGAAAGCCATAGGAGATGTACAGGCTCATATAAGTCTATAACATTTTATTAAATTGCGGAAAATGGCCAAAAAGTAGATAATTTGGATAATGTCAGATTTTTTATTTTTAATATTGTTTTATTAATGTTCGTATAAATTCCTCCCAGTTTAGCCAGTAACGCCATTGTAGAAAACATAAACCCTTTAGAATTACACACAACCAGTTTAATTAACAATTATTTACTTTGCCCTTAACTACAAATTATTTTATACATTAAATGAAGAATTCTTATTGTGGACATCTAGATTTTAACATATATATATACAGTAGACCAAAAAATAAACATAAGATCTCCGAGTTTGGAGGCATTGCTACAGAATACAGAATATGTTGGGCCCTGACAACCAAAAATTGATTTGGCCCCCTTACCTATACATTTAAATATATATGTGGTCTATATATATATATATATATATATATATGCACACACTATATGTCAGTTCTAGTTTTGACCCTTTGAATGTATGTACTGTAATTGGTGCTACAGAAGTAGTTGGCGCTATAAAAATAAAATAATAATAATATTAATAATACTAATAATAAATAATACATTCAGACATGGGTACATGGAACTTGGTCTGCCAGCTTTTGTCATTCCATCAAAATGTATATAGACACATACACATATTTATTAGACCTATGAGTGGGCAGATCCTATTTTGTAAGGGTTAATGAGGAGTGGAATTACTGTACATGAATTTAAATGAATACAAATATTTTTTTCAGCAGGCATTTAAAGGGTGGTTCCCAGCAGCATTTTCCCTACCCTCAATCTCTTTTCTATTACAGCCCCCAGTAATGAAGGTGACATAGAAAACTCAATAGGGACCCCCTAAGGGGACATTCATTAATAGCTGTTTATTGTATGTGTTTAGTCTTAAAATAATTGGATGGCAGGGGTTATTCACAGAATGGTGGGCAGACATATTGCTCCAATAGCAGACTACAGATATAGAGAATAGTCATAGAGAATATGAACTGGAATGCTATCAATACATTTCAGTAGTGGCACCTTCAAGTAATTAAAATAATATGGGTCAGAGGCTTAAACTTAAGGAAGTTTTACTGTACTGAATGGGTGGTAGATAAGTGGAACAGTATCTCAGCAGAAGTGGCAGAGACAAATTACTCCTGATTCTAAGATTCTACATTAGGAAAAATGGCCAGATCAGATGGGCCAAACAAGTCTTATCTACCCTCATGAACCCCTTAATGTTATTTTTGCCCCAATATACAGCATAATCATTTTATTTTAACTATTAAAATCCTAGTTACGTTTATTTGTAAGAGTGCACATAATGTTCTTCTAGAGAGAGGATCTGATTCACTCACACTGCGCTTTTGCATCTTTCTGGACCCCCAAGATTCCCAGTTTTAACCCTAAATAAACTAAACCCCAACTTAAGCTGTATTATTTTATGCATTTTTATTATTATTTTATTTAAGAAACTAGTAAATTTAAGAAATACCTACAAGCAGAACGATTCTCCCACCAGGTATCTGGAGGAGTCGGATTTTCCATTAAAGTGTCGCAAGTGCAGCTCATCACTGAAAATCCAGAAACATACATTTTCTAGAGCATTCATTTTTAAAATTTTGTATTTTTTTAAATATTTGCATTAACCCATACATAGACACGATGAGTCTATTATTTCATTTACATTTCCAAATAACGAAAATAAATTATTTCAGCACACACAGAAAGACCGATCGAAAAAAAAATCGGGAATGTTAACTTTTAAAGCTGATGTTTGAGCAGCATTCCAGTGCCACTGAAATCATGTTCTTTTCTGGGTGTACCTATAGGCTCATAATATATTCTATGTATCACATGCTTCTATAGATCCAATGACAAAAATATATTCTAAAGACATATAGGGAAGGGGTGCATTCCCCTTAAATCATGTAGAAGTTGCACAACTGCACACTAAAGGACTATATATATTCCATATAGCCTTGTGAAATTGATTAGTGCTGTTTTATAAAATAACATTTATTACCAGTTAAGAAAAAATACCCCATTAATAATGTAATTACTTTAATGCAACAATACTTTTTCCGCCCCTATATGTCACAAACAAAGACCTTAAAAGCATCATATAAAGTATAACAAAATCAAATAATCTATACATCCAAATTGGTGGATATAAAAACTGATATGTGTATAGCAAATTATTGTATTATTTTATTATTATATTTGATCTATTAAAATTATTTTAATTATTTACTACCTGTATTACCTATTAATTATTCATTACATTATTATTTAGTATATATATATATATTTGTTTTAAATAACGAATATTCCATCTAGAAATATTAGTACCTTGAGAATATCCACCAACCTGATAGATTTTTGCCTTTTTTTTTAATCTAAAATAATACCATGTTCCTGTAAGGTATCTTCTAGCAATTTATCTAAAGGGCTTCATGTTTTAACCCCTTCCCTGGACGTTGCAGTCACCTGGAGATACTGAGATATATATATATATATATATATATATATATATATATATATGTGTGTGTGTATCTATATATATATATATCTATATGTGTGTATATATGTATATATATATATATTATACACACACACACATCTATATATATATATTTATATATACACACACATGCATACATACATAGAGCTAGAGTGAGGCTGCTGAGTGTTGTTATGTTCTCCCTGCGATGATAAGTTTGTCTGATAATGACCTGCGAGTTCCCCCAAACATGTAGGCTGCTAAACAATACCCCAGCCCGGAGGGTCCATCCTGTTTGTCAAGCTCCTCAACCTCCAGAAAATCAGCGGATTTCCCTGCCTCATCTGGACTTCCAAAAATAGAACCTTCTGCAGTATTTTAAGGAACAGCAAGAAATCCTTATTTCTTCCGGTGAAAAAAATATTATATTAAAAAAAAATCCTTTTCTAATAATCGTTCGAGAATTTCCCTTTTCAATATTTGTGCAATTTTATCTCTAAAAGGCAAGTGGGTCCAAATGACGCAAATCCGCCCCGATGAGACCCAAAATAACGGCCGGAAAGCAATTCTGCCCCTCTAATGAAAACACAAGTGCAGCCGCTTGGATTTTTTCCTCCCCTTTAATCTTTTTTTCTTATTTGCTTGGAAAAGGAAGATGATGAACTCACAGGAAGGTATTTTAAGGGCCGTAAAAGAAAATAAATACTGAAGGTTTCACTTGGCATCTTTCAGCTGTGCAGGAGAGAGCAGGATGTATATAATCCGTGACATCATGGGGCATTTAACTGCCATAGCCCTGGGCTGGATATACATAAAAAAACATACATTATATCATTATATATATATATATATATATATATATATATATATATATACACACACACACCTACATAGTATATAATTCTAACACATACATGTAAAAAAAACAAGATATATATTATATATATATAATGATATAATGTATGTTATATTTATTATTAGTATTAGTATTATTATTCGTACAAAATGTATATGACATGTTCCATTGTTACAAAATTTGCAGTTAGAAATATTTGATTTAGGTTTCTGGTAATTTTCATTTTATTGTTAATAGTCTTAATTATTTAAAAAATTAAAAGTGTTTTTGAGTGGAACAGTTTCCTGTACATTCACTTGCTATGCACCTTTTAATAATGTATTATTATTATTATTATTACTTTATACGGGATCATTTGTGTTTTAGGGAAATACAGGTTAAAAAGTGCATTTAGGATTCTAGCAATATCTATAAATGGATAGAACATTTCTATGCATCTTTATTATTTACAGATTGTGAGATCAATTTCCCAATTTTTAGCAGCATGTTTAATAAAAAAAACTTGCACAAAATAATCATCAGCCCCCCCATCTCCAGAACTGAAATGCCTGGTGTGCCACATGGTGTTACCCTGTTACCCTATCACCCTGTTACCCTTTTACAGTATTACCCTGTTACCCTATTAACTTATTACCCCTGTTACCGTGTTACCGTGTCCTATTGCCGGGTAGTACGAAGTAACATATGCTGGTTTTGTTACATTGTTACCCGGGTAATTATTGTGCAGAACGCGGGTAACATGAAGCTGGGTCTGAGAATGAGGTCTCATACACACAACATAGGGACAGGCATGTTTAACCCATTCATACCCAAGAACAGTTAAAGAACAGTTTGTATACTAAGGAAAAGTCACTTATTGAACAGATTTATCTATCTATCATGTATCTATCCATCTATCTATTTATCATTGTTACCAATATATGCTTATTATTTAAAGCAATTGATTTTTGGCTTGGTAGTGACGTCACATGATGATTGTTATGTCAGATCTGTGCCTCTAACATCATACAGCTCGATATGATTTAAAAAACACATTTGTGTCCAGTTACAGATGTCTGGAAACACAGTCAGGAGGCTGTGATTTATATGGGGGCTCCTTCACATCCAGTACAGCCAGCTTGGGGGGGGGGGGGTATATTTGGTGCTTTTCATGAGATATTTGTTTCCTTAACATGAAACCAATTTCTGAAGCCAAGACAAGTGACAGATTGTGTGTTTAACCTGACCTGAGGAGACGCATTCTGTTATACAAATCTAGCCAGGCAAACAATGCAATCACAACAAAGGTAACCAATTCTATAGGTTACTGCTCTGAATGTATAGCTACCAATTTAGTTTCAAAGTTAACCCCTTGATAACCAAGCACACATACACAGAAAACAGAACATGGTGATTTTTTTGGCCAAGTTCATACACATTTCACATACACAACTGCAGACCATATTAAATAATACTACTACTACTAATAATAATAATAATAATTGTCAGTATATTCAACCAATTCCTTAACCATTTGAGCCCCAGAAAGCTGCTTGTCTGATTACAAATAATTGTTTTTTGAGCCAAGGGCTAAAAAATCCCCAGCTTTTGTTTTGTATTTTATAGTTTGTCGACAATAAATCACTAAAATATATAAAATGTATGTAATTCATTTACTCTATAATAGTTTTATTTTCATCAATTGCATTGTTATGTGTGATAAATCACCATTAGCTGTGTAAGAGCGACACTGCCGTCGGACAGTCAATATATCAACTGTATAGAAACCTGTGTGCAATTAAGTTCTGTTTGCTGGTGCTATGTGTTAATAAAGGCTTCTGGGCCTGCAACTACACAAGTGGGGAATCGTAGAAAAAAACAGTTGGCTACGGTTGCTGGATGATTCCTGAATAATATCTTCTTGGAGTACTTTAAGAAGAAATTACCAAGAAGAACTACAGAGAGTATTGATGATGGTATATAGGTGGAACAGCCTCCCAGCAAAAAGGTAGAACATAATAAGATAATTTAAGCATGCATGGGATAGGCATATGGCTCCTGAATCTAAGACGAGACCAACGACTGATTAAGGTCTTTATATCAAGAAAAATGGGGACTAGACTGGCTGAACGGGGCTGATCTGCTATGAAGTTCTGTGTTTCTGAGCATCACACCTGTAGCTTGCAAAAAAACAGTGTACTCTGGCGACACCTAGAGGACATTTGTAACCATTACACCATGCAATCTGTAATGGTTGAATCATTTAAACGTGAAAGTGATGTCAAAAATAATGTTTTTGAATGAATAAATCATTATTATTTAATAAAACTTTGGTAT
This sequence comes from Sceloporus occidentalis, assembly GCA_023333645.1. Classification (NCBI taxonomy): domain Eukaryota; kingdom Metazoa; phylum Chordata; class Lepidosauria; order Squamata; family Phrynosomatidae; genus Sceloporus; species Sceloporus occidentalis. The sequence goes on from JALMGF010000199.1 coordinate 1,302,867, forward strand.
TATTAAACATCAGAATTAGATGTAGATAATCTGGCTGTGTCACTTTTTATAGTACCCAGACATTTATAAACTGTGACAAAAGAGGCCTCATATTTATTTTCCTATACACTGTGACAGCTATAGAGTTATTGAAATGATCAATGTTATACCTTTGTATAACTAATCACATACATGTTCATCCCGCCACAAGGAGCCATTAAAGAAGCAATGCATTCCATACAGGGATCCAACAAAAGAAAAGTCAGTTGGAAATAAATCGATTTCAGTATTTATTCTACAAGAAAAACCCAACCAGAGATATTTAACCTTTAACTGTAAGGTTCCACGTTGAAGGTAACATGTATACTGTAACTGATATCAGTAACCTGAGGATCAGAAACATTTCACCTATATAATAATAACAATGTATCTAGAAACATTACCCCAAATCTGTAATGGAGATCACAAACAGTGCTGGGTTAAGGACTTAGTGGGTCTGGAGCTCAACAGCAAGTATTGTCCGAGGGACACATTAAAGACACATGGGAGTGAAGCTTTATCTATATCAGCCCTATGTTAATCGGGCACAGTTTACAAATAAAAACAAATAATGATAGTTTGACCCTGATATGCATACGAGAACCTATAGAACCCCGCGGGCCGGCTTGGTCCCGGGATTTTATATAACCGGGTTTGCCCACCAATAATGCAATTAGAGAATATTGTTAGTGGGTGGGGGGCATTTAGGTGATATTCCACAATAACAGCTTTATATTTGAGTAAAGGGAAGTATTGAGGATGAGGATTTTTATAATAATGGCCAATGATGACAATCTATGAGCAAAACAAGAATATACAACATTTGTGGGCATTATTGCCTTAACAGGAAATAAAAATGCTTTCATGCATCGAGAATGAAGTGTTTTTCAATGGCAAAAATTCCATGCAAATCGCAACCACATGCTGCTCTCGGTGTCCTTGTATGCACAAACATGACAAAAATAAAATCTAGTGAGCGTTTGACCCCCGTGTTCGTTAAATCCGTGCATGTTGTTGGATTTTTACCTCCCTTTTTTAACTCTAGGTCATAATTGTTGCTAAGATTAACTATTCACTTTTCAGTATGCAAACTCTATAGAGAGAGAAAACCCTCTAACTTAAGATACCCATTGGTCGGACCTCTCTGGGGTTGACTAGGAGTCTACGGGCAAAGCCCTGCTTCCCCGGCTCTCTTGGTTTTTTCTTTCTCCTGGCAGGGTGTTTGACTCCTTGTCCACTCCCATACTCCTCCTTGTCCACTCCCAGCCTCCTCCTTGTCCACTCCCAGCCTCCTTGTCCACTCCCATCCTCCTCCTTGTCCACTCCCAGTCTCCTCCTTATCCACTCCTAGCCTCCTCCTTGTCCACTCCCACCCTCCTCCTTGTCCACTCCCAGCCTCCTCCTTGTCCACTCCCAGCCTCCTGCTTGTCCACTCCCATCCTACTCCTTGTCCACTCCCAGTCTCCTCCTTGTCCACTCCCAGCCTCCTCCTTTTCCACTCCCCACCCACTAAAACCTATCCACCCTTCTACATTCCAAGACCTGCCCATTCCAATAGCTAGCCCCACCCCTTTTTGCAAAGCCCCCCCCCCCCCCCGAAGCAGGAGATCCCTGGGTAATCTACCCTGAGCAGTTCTCATGTATGAAGACCCATTTAGGATCCTTCCTCTACTAAAGCGCTTATTATTATTATTATTATTATTATTATCTTTTATTTATATAGCGCCAACAGTTTACGCAGCGCTTAATACAATACATAAATTCAAGGGATATGACAAGACAAGAATTGACAGACTAAGACAAACCGATACATTTGGTGGAGAGAGCCCTGCTCGCAAGCTTACAATCTAGATACAGTAGTCTGCCTGGAAACAAAATGTTCCCGCAACAACGCGGCTTCCACCGTTAGGGTGATTTATGATAAGGACGTTGATATATTTATGTTACCCTAACAGCACCAGATGGAAAGTTGTGGGTTTTATTTGTTTTAATATCCGCGTTCATTTGTTCTTTTTTCTTTTTTTTTTTGCTTCTACATAGTCAGCTGATGAAGTGCTTAAGCACTTAAGGTTGGAGTAGCCAAATTGTGCAGGCGCACGGTATAAAGAACCAAAGGCTGCGTTCAATCTTCAGATGCCTATTTTTACACCTTCTGTTTTTTCCTTGTTTGACGTTATTAATCACCGTTCAGCCAGACCCCATTGTTTAACTCTTCGAGAAGAATGTTGTTATATTGACTGTTTGTGCGTCAGTTTAGCTCTCCTTGGAACTACATTTGGATGAAATTAGATAATTTCCATTAAGAGAACATGTATTATTATTCCCCCGATGCCAGATCGAAAAGCGAGCCAAGATGACTATTTCTGACTATGTTCACCTCAGGAAGGAACTTTCTCAGCTTTTATGGGGTTTTGCTATTGTTGCTCTCCTTCTGTTTGACAGAAGGCCAACGGAACTGAAATTTGTTTAGAAAGCTGCATGAATTATAATGGAACTTAAAGTCGTTAGCTGCAGCACATTCCTTCATAATGTTTATCCTGAAAAAAAAAAAATTATATATATTGTTCTTGGCTCAAAATAAATTAGTAACAGAATCACAAACATATGCTTCTTGTTGTTTTGTTGAAGCCTCTTTGCCAACACCAGTGAATTACATGCAGAAGCAATTAATCTACAATATATATTTACGATAATTATTTTTTAATTGTTTGGGGAGATAGAGAACAGAGCAACCCCCCCCCAAATCCTCCTTTTCAATTTATTTTGCGGCATTTTTTTTGACAAGTTTCTCATTTAGTTAAATATGAGAAGCGTGGGTTTTCGGGGGTTTTGTGGATCTGGGGTGGGGGCCTGGAGTCTGCTATCACCCAGTAGGTTTTGTTTTATCATTTAAACTGATGATTCCATCTCAACTAATGGATCCCAGGTACAGGGAAAACCAACGTTTAACTCCAACTCACTTTGACCCGTTTGTCTTTCATATACTGTCACAGACTCGGCAAAATCTCAATTGAGGTCTGTTAAATCTGTGACCGATTGGGCCATCAGTTAAGTTGGGCCATCCTATTGTGTTAAAAAGAGTTGTAGGTCAACCTGTTCCTGAGGGGTTTAACTCAACCGATGGCCCAACTCAAAAGTCTTGACAGATTGCGCAATCCCCTTACTGACCAACTCAACTATGAACTGGGCATCATTCACGGCTGTTGAGTGAATCAATAACTCAGCGTCAACTCACTGGAAGACTAGCAACTAGACAACATTCAACTCACCTCAACAGCAACTCAACTTTTTGTTCCAGTACACTTAGACAAGTACTGTTGACTGGTTTTCTACTTAATCAATTGAGCTTCCCTTGTAAACAATGCCACAACAACCTAACCCAACAAAAATCACTGCACTCCCCTTTGCAATCGAAATAAATAACCTGGTGGAATTTATACCGCAGTTTTTAATGGTTTATTGGTTGGTGGGGAATTTCGCCACTAGTTTTAATCACGTTTTAGTGTTTAACACAATTACTCACCCAAAATTGCCCATAATGGAGACTCCGGAGACCGTGTTTGACTATATCATTATGCTGTATGGTTCAGGTACCTTTGGAAATACTGGAGTATAGTCTTTGACATCCAGAATGCTTCTGTCTTTGAAGACTTGGGAAAGCTTAATAAATACATCTGGTTACAATCACATTTTTTTATATTTTTTCTTCCCTTTAAATTCACAACAGCAATAATTAATTCTCACAATACAAATATGTTACATGACGCCAAAGCCAATCCAAAATAACCGAGAGTGAAGGACTAGCCGCAATTGTTTGTTTAATGTGTTGTAGTTTTCTTCCATGAGATGTCGATGGGAAGACAAGACATGTTCAAAATGTTGCTTTCTTTAAACAGCTGGAGACAAAAAGTTTATTAAAGTAAAAAAAAAATGGAGTTTAGGTAAGGGGAAAAGACTCAATGTACTACCAAAAAAACAGGCTGGTTCACAATTTTGCCTCCTTTGATCTTTGGTTGGAAGAAAGAGTTGGTCATCTAAAGAGAAGTAATTGATGGGAGAAAATGACAAGAGCTATTCCTAAATTAAAAACAGGAGCCACTTATTGGCTAAAACACGGGGGGGGGTACATGCACAGATGTAACACCACCAACCCCCATATGACCAGATTTTTTTGTTCTCAAATATCTTCTTGGGTCTAACCAAACTCAAGTCCAATGCCAGTCTTGGTCTGGCTTGGCCCTGAAATGAGACAAAGGACCGGTTGAGGAAAACCTTAGGAAAGATGGGCAGACTAGATGTGCCGAATGGCCTGTATCTGCCATCAAATTCTATGTTTCTATGTCGACAGTCGAGGAGGATGAACTCTTGAAAGGATTTAAGCTGCTTCCTTAGGTTCAGGTTCATGTGCTGGATGACAAGCCGAGTTTGGGGTCAGACTTGTGTTACTATACTGATGTTCACCAGACTGGGGGAGAAAACTGGCCTTGGGCTTTTATGGTCAGTGGCCTCTAAATGATGTGCATGTGGCCACCAGATAAATACCACTACAGCTGCCGATTGTATACACGTGGCTGCACACTCAGCAAGACCCATGCCATCTGGCACCAGCCATTTGCCCAGTTTGCCAGATGGTTCTTTTGGGCCGCTACCTCCATTTGAGAACATGAGTGATTGCCTCTTTGGAGAGCAGCCAAGAAGACGAGGCCTTGCCACGGTCCTTTTGGCCAGGAAGGAAAGGCATGCATTGTGGCTTCTCGAGAGAACGTTTCACTTCTTCACGAAAAATGGAAGCCAAATGGGCCTATGGTGCAAGGGTGCTGGCTCGTCTAACTCGGCAAACTGCGACTTTGCTTCTCGGCACCAACTTGACTTGAATTAAAGTTGAGCGTAGTGCCTGCACCTTTAGTACCCAAACTCACACTTCAGCCGAAGTATCCTAATACGTTCTGTTTATTTACTTGTTTATTCTTCATGGTAAATATCTTTTATAGAATTAATCATATAATCAGGGGCATTGGTAACTAACAAAAAAAAAATTAAAAATTTCCCAGAGAGTAAATTATATTTTGTATCACTTAATAAGAATAATTGTATTATTTGTACTAAAAATATAAACTTTTTGGAACATCCTAAACTTCTTGGCAGAATGTGCTCTCCAGAGAACAATTCAAATGAAGAACAAAAAAAATAAAAAATCCTAATGACCATAATAACTTTATACAAGTGACAGTCCCTGAATGTTTTTAAAATGCCGTTATACATCTGTTGATAGAAATATCTCCGATCACATGGATTAGAGCAAAATCCAAAAATGATTTAAAGGGACCGTCCAGCCATCATATTTAATGTATATGATGACTGAGTGTTACTTTATATTTATGATATGTGTTGTTTAAAAATCTAAATTCTTGAAGGGTTTCGCATAATGAGGCACAACTTACGCTCATGGACAATGTCAGCGAGACTGGTTGGTGGACGACGATCATGTATGATGGAGAATGATCACATATGATGGAGTTCTTATTAAAAACAACAGGTTTCTCACATCATTGGTTAACATTTTTTTTGAGATTCTCTGCTTGATAGATTTTAAGATATCAACCTTTTACTATTTTTAGGTAATTTTTGCCATTGGTGTGCCGAAGTCACTATGCCGTGCCAGCAATTGCCAGAGATGGGTGCTTCATATTTCTGAAGCAACATCCAGAAGGATTATGCGAGGAGTAGAAGCTTGCCCTGGATAATGGACAAAAAAACCCCCAAAAAATAACCCCATAGTTATAAAATAAATAAATTAATAGCCTCAGGACACAGAAGATTTCTAATTGTTACGTTATATACTACTTGTATCCTGTCTACCCATTGTACAGCGCTATGAAATATGATGGCGCTATATAGCACAATAAATAATAATAATAATTTTCTTTACTTGTTCATAATATAACATTAGAATATTAGCGCTGTATAATATTTAAACTTTTCCTTATCACATGTGTTTTTTGATAGATAAGCATGGGCACGGTGGGTTGTAATAAAGTACCTTAGCGTTTGGTGGAACGCTTTTTACCGGAATCACTTTTTATGTATAATACCCATTTGTATCAGAAACAAAAGAAACCACAAGTCACTCCACAGATTTAACCTGTTTTTAGAAGGCGCCATCAGGAAACTCATTTTGCAGGGGCACCTTTAATGCCCCTCTTGTGGTTTAAGAACATTTCCCACACAGAGTCCTTAAGACTTTATAACCCTGTCTAAAGAACCACATCAGGGTCTTAACGTCATATATGTTGGACAACCGGTATAACATAACATCATCTGCTTAGTCTTCTATTTTCCCACCCAGCTTTTTCTTCCAGCAGGCGCAGAGTTAACGTAGGGTATGCATTCTTCATCACACAGGTCAACGCAAAACGGCTTCCTTCCTTCCCAATCATCTTCTGCTTGCGCACTTGAGGGAGAAGCGGCTGCCCCAAGTAGGTCATTAGAAAAGCAGGAATGGTCCCCTGAAAGGCACCATAATAGTTAACCCCTTCAGAGGAATGTCCGAGTCATTGTTTAGATGATATAAGAGGTACCAGGTCAGCTGAAAGTAGTAGGATATATCCGGAAAAACAGTAACTCCAGTCTATGATACTTTGTTGCCAAACAGTCAAGGAAGTCCAACCTTGTTGAGATTAGTATCACAACGCGTTGCCTTCCACTAGATTTTCACGTAACTATACACATTTACTAAAATGACCTATAGATTGTGCTTTTGTATATCAATCCATATAACTACCAGTCCAACTACTTTCATTTACTCCCGGTGGGCTCGGGGCTCCACCGGGCCTTTAAAACTTATGATCCTATGTCTTTAAAACCTTTAACAACACCATGTCCTCTTGTATTACATCTAGGTTCAGGCCTATCTTTATATCTAATGGGGCCCAGGGCAAGCTACCCCCAGCCCTATTTTACCTGAGTGGCAGGTGGAGGTTTGTGGTTGGTTTCCCCACCAGCCTTAGCCAAGTTGCACCTGCTCCAGAGCCCCGTTCATCCCTGGTGGTAATGGGGGTTCTCTTACAGACAGGAGGGTGAGGTTCCTGCAGGGCCTTCTTTGAGAATAAAAGTGTTGTAAGTGAGACTCCTCTGGTGGCCTTCCCATCCCTACACTAGTTGTACCTGTTTCAGATCCCTGCTAATCCCTCGTGGTGCATTCCAATGGAAGTGGAGGTCCACCTTTCCATCAGAGGTCCCTCCTTTGATGTTCTCCACATAATGCCGGGCTCCAGTATACAATTTTATATCCCAAGGTTCTGCAACATTGGGAGTTGCGCAAACTACAAAGGGGGTTGAAGAGGCCTCTGCCTCCATGGGGTCTTGCAGAGTTCCAGAACCTGAATGGCCCTAAGGTGCTTTGGACCCCTAAGGTAAGCCTGGTAAGCCTTTGAGTTAAAGCATACCCGACCTAGCAGAGATGCAATAAGCTGGTGGTCTCAATCGCTGCCAGAGCAAAGCCATGTTAGAGGTAAAGGTGAGATGTCATACCTATCAGAAGCAAAGGTTTTTATCCAATGACCTCAGTAGACCATTAACTTTCTACAGCACAGGTGAGGGTGCGGATACCACCATCAACAGAGTCCCCGTGTATCAATATATTCAGGTATTCAATACTGTTACCCGAGCTGCCAACATGGCGGCTACACCAGTACATCTGTATGGGGCCCGGGCAAGCAGGGGGCCTACTCATTGGCCCTAGCAGCCCACAGAGCAGGAATCATCCAGGCGGTGCCTTCCAGGGATTAGTGGCCCATTGTGAGCGTGGGAAGGGGTCCCTGTCTTTAGGTTTGTACTGGGCCCCAAGATTTCTGATGGTGGCCCTGGCTGTCACCATCACATCAGGCTAGTATGAAAATAAAAAAGTATTGTAATTTGAGACAACTTTCTCAATGAATCCTAATTTCTTACAAACAGCAAATATATTTCCCAGTTGGCTCACAGGCAGCGCACGTTAAATAAATCGTGCAAACAAACCTCTAGTGAAAGATCTACTTTAACGTCTTACTGTTTACAATGAATTTCATTATAATAATTACCAATAATAAAAATGGTTGTGGAGGCAGCATTTGTAAACAGTCAACACTATAATGTCTCAACATCTCTGACATTATAGTTTATGATATAAACAGAAGGAATACGAGCCATACCAGATGTTAATAAAAAATGCCTTTTTTGTAACAATTTTGAAATGGATTGTTGCGCAGGAGGAATTTCTCTATGTGCAGCTGAGACTTTATTTTTTTCCATTTATTTTATTTATTTAATTTTTATTTTATGAGTGTCTGAGCCGTGAATATGAACATATGTCAGCGGCTATTCTGGTGCCAAAAAGGGCAGTAAAAATTAAGGTGAAATTTGGGAAAAATCACCAAAATGACATGGAATCAACTGCACCGCTGAGTTCTTCCAAGTTCTGTATAGTCTTCATTAATTGCTATAACAGGGGCTCATTGTTTCTGAATTCAGTAGAAACTCTGCAGCAAATTCCGATGTGAGGCCATAGCAGCTGTGCGTTGAATGCTATAGTATTGCAAAGTATATATATATATATATCTATACATACATGTACACCAGCATTCTAAAGTTCGCGTTCACTTAGAAATGTTTCTTGTTTTTTAAAGAAAAGCAAATTTTGTCCATTAAAATAACATGAAATGGATAAGAAATCCACCGCAGACGGTATTAATGCTGTAAATGATTATTGTAGCTGGAAAAGGCTGATTTTTTGTGGAATCTCTTCATAGGCCCTTTTTGATCACTCCTGTGTTCCAATGGCCCTTTATCACTCCTGTGTTCCAATGGCCCTTTATCACTCCCATCACTCCTGTGTTCCAATGGCCCTTTATCACTCCCATCACTCCTGTGTTCCAATGGCACGTTGTGTTTGATGATCCAAGTTAAAGGTTACATATTTATAGTGTGTTATTTAATGAGTTATATGATAGTAAATCACTAGTAACATGTACATATTGTAAAATGTATACTAAATTGTAGTCATGATTTTGATTCTGCATACGCTACATTTTATAAAAATATTAATTTCTTTATGTTTTGCAGCCTCACCAACAAAGCGCTTTATAATCTCCAAAGCTATACATGGTCGTCCTATTTTCACTTATTTTCTGATAAAAGCCTTGAATTTAATGGGAGCGCTTTCTACGCATGTGCCTGAGCTGCACTAAAAACTAGCATATTAAAAGTCTGAGTTTTAACACAGGTTGTGTTAGCAGCGACGTGGCATTGATTACATACTATAATTATTTAATTATATAGCATATAACAGTATCCCGCAGTGCTGCAAAAGGGCTAAATTGTCCCTGACATCATTTGTGGGTTTATATAGCGCCATCATATTCTGAAGCGCTGCACAATGTGTAAACAGGACTTAACAACGAGGATTTACAGACACAAGAGGTGAGGAGGACCCGGCTCAAAGGATCGTATAGTCTAGGAAGAGGTGGCCGTATATTAATCAAAAGGTGAAGAACAAATATTTGAGCTGGACGAGGTACATGACTGTATCCCAGTGTAAACACTGATTAAATAAATAATATTACTGGATCTAAGTGCAGGCAGCAGGGGTGAGGTAGGTGGAAGGGAAGGTATTAACCTGGCTTTAAAGTGATGTCATGACTAAGCTTATTACATCATATCCCGGCACACCCAATGAGGACAGCGACCGCCGAAGTATGGGCCGGGGGAGCTAATCTGGGTCTGGCTCAAGCCACATTACATCATACTGACCTTATGTCGGGGTATAACCCAAAAAAAGTACTTGAACACCCCATTTCACACCCATGGCCTAAATATTGTGACACTACCGTCTACACTGTCCCCACCAAATCCGACCTCTTTATTATTATTATTATTATTATTATTATATTTTATTCATAATAATAATAATATTAATATTTTGCTCTTCTAGCAAAATCACGGCTGTCCAAAATTTCCCAACTTCCCGACACATTAAATTCACAAAGATTATTTGTTTCCAGAAAAACCCTGCCTCTGGAACACTACACGCCTATAAGCCGAGGAGGAATCCTCATAAACAGAGTGTTATTTCAAATTACAGTTTATATATACACGTTCACTCCAAACCTAAGTAAGTGCTCGCCGTATAATCCCACACTCTGGAAAACATACTATTCCTACTGTTTATCAAAGTGATGTAAAAGTTATACAAAGTTATAAACCAGAACAAACAGTAAAACATATATAACCCGTCTTCAAACAAGGGCTTGTGTAATCACCGTTAATAACAGCGTAGTGAAACAGTGCGGTAGACATAAACCTTTCAGACTGTTTTAAAAATAATATCGTTGCATATTTTTAAGTCATGAGTATTTATGAAGCCTGTCTCCGAGGCTGAGAATAAGCCGCGCGCTGGATATGTTTAGGGGGGATTCATGGCCGCCGTATTTCATAGGGAACATCAAAGCCTCATTAAGTAACCGGATAGAATGATTAACATACCACGGAGACACTACTGGTAATACCTTGTCTACTTAATGACGGCAGAGCCTCCTTGTGAGTCGGATCCTGCACGTTTCTGCTCATTTCGAAACGATAAATCTGCGTATTTTATTCTGAGGTCGGGATTTATATACATCTTGGCTTCGCACTGTTCCGTGTAATTATACGCCAAACGGCTTTTTATTAAGGTGTGAAAGAATACAAAATACAAAGAAATTCCGGTCTAAATTGTTAAATATTTTCAACATGGCCCAAAGCCTGTGTCTAAAATCAGGGCCTCTATTACTATCTAGGAAAATTAGGCAGCTGTCTAGGGAGCCATGAGGTTCCTTCCTACGTTAGCCTAAAAGAACCTAAAAACCCAAGGGCCGGCCCGGTCTAAAGTTGTGCTCTTGCGTTCCGCTCAGTTTTGCGTTTTGCAGACAAGCTTAGAAAGACACGTGCCTTCAAAACTCGACTTAAGACAAAGATCCCTTAAAACAGAAGCCTGGATTCCTTTAGTCTGAAAAGTGAAAAAAATAGTCATTTTTAAGTGTCTTTTTTAACATTTAATTGTTGAAGCTTGAAAAAAATATTTTTTCTGAAAAACAGGCCATCACGTAGTGTATAAATACACAAAAAAATACCCATAAATAATAATAGGAGTAACCCATAGAACAAAGCGAGGGAAGGATATCCCAAACTGTTTATATTAAATAAGTTAAAAATGGGAAACAAGGTAATACACAAACCCTAAAACCAAATATTGGGGTAAAATACTGCATTATGAATAGGCAAGAAAAATGAGAGCCAATGAAAGTTTATACCCCAATAGCCTGGCGCGACCTCGCTATGGATAATCATTATCCGTTATAATGAAGAAGAAGCCCTGTGTCAGGAACCAATTTTTTGCTGCCTGAACCATGGCTTTTTTTATACCTGTGGCGTTTACATCTGCGACCACTAGTGGCCACCCTCCGCCCTCTGGAGCACTCAGAACTCAGGTGTGCCTTGTTACCTGGGTTGAGCCCTAGTCTACATCCAGCTGGGCCTTGTTACCTGGATTGACCTGCCTTTATGAACCTGCCCTGCCCTTCAGTAAGGGCCTTTGTATTGAAGTCTATGGACCTTCCTGCTGTGGCTCTGCACCTGTACTGTTCCTGGTTCCCTGCTATTGTGTCCTTCCAAGTGGACTCCCTGCTATTGTGTCCTTCCACGTGGACTCCCTGCTATTGTGTCCTTCCAAGTGGACTCCCTGCTATTGTGTCCTTCCACGTGGACTCCCTGCTATTGTGTCCTTCCAAGCGGGCTCTCTGTCTGTCGTGCCCTTCCAAGCGGGCTCCCTGTCAAAAGACTTATTTCCTGTATTTTATTTTGCCATACGTCCGGTTTCTTGCTTTGACTGTATTACCCTTATTTGCTGGTCCTGTTATACATAAAATACACTGCATTACCTGGAATTCTGCTTGTGGTGTCTTTGTTTGCATAATCATGCACTGTGGGTTACATACTGAACCCCAAGTATCCCCTGCGCATGGGCTCCTACCCGACCTGATCACCCGAGTCCTGACACCCTGAATAAATCACCCAGGGCCTATTTCTAAAAACCTCCCTAATAGGGGTCAAGGAGGAGGGTAGATGCCCTTCGAATTGCTTTAGTATTCTGACCCCATTCATTTATCAGAAAGTACGTGTTCCAAATGGCAAACAAAATAACCATGCGCTAAATGTATAAGAGTATAACCCCATAAATAAAGGAAAAATATATATTGAGGACATCACGTTTACATTTCACCGGCCTTTTGCTAGCTTTGTCTGTAAATACCTTCTTTGTGTCCTCCAAGTCGTGTCATGGAGTTATTCTGGACCTTGAACTTCATTTTGGATCCACTTGGTCAAACAGGAACAATATTTTGCTCATAATCACTAGAAGCGGTCAGCGCAGAAGGTTAATCACAAAGTCACGCTTCACGCATATCTTCCCAGTGTGACCCCCAAGAAACTGATGATGTCATGCGTTTGGAGTGCGCATGACATCATCAGCGGTACTTATGTGTCCAAGGAGGTTTGACTCTTTGGGCGCATGAATAAGACAAGCGAAGAACAGAAGGGAAACATTAGTTAAAAGTCACAGATTGTGCAGCTCATCCAGTATTTCTGGCATCGTAACGCCGCCGAGAATGTTAAAGGATCACAGCCTTAACTTTATAAGCCGAAAGAGTTTTTATTACAAACCCAGCCCTCCTTCTTTCAACATATCAGGTAACAGCCGGACTTTAACGACCGCCATCATTTCTGATTGTCACTTTGCTTATTGCATTCTTCTTCTATCTTTATTGCTTGTTCTCCTAGCTTCGCTAACACAATTACGTTGTTGATTCTCCAAAATAGAATTGTTTTTTTGAGCCGCTGCCAAAATTCATTCTCGATTGATTTGATAAATCGCCCGGCAATAGTCTTGGCAGTAAAACCCTCTTTTAAAAACACATATATATTTATGGTCAGCAACGAAAGATTAAGGTCTTTTTTTTTTTTTTTAATTTAAAAAAAATTCCCTGTGATACTGAAACACTCAAATATTTCTGGGGAATTTTTTTTTTTTTTTTTAATATTTTTTTTTAAGTTTAAGCTATGATGTAAGGTCAGAATAAAGGCTAAAGCGCCGGCTTAAAGTATGTACATATTTCAAGCAGTTGAGTCTAATGTAATTACAAAGGTCACAATAACAAACCATTACAGCTTTGGTTTTGGCAAGTATCTACACAGAATTCTCAAGAAACAATCATCATTCCTTCTGTGTTATGGCATTCGGAGGACAGCATCGGTTCAAAAGTGAGTCATGAAACGGGGGGGGGGGGGGGCAGTAGCTTTATGGATGCGATGCAATCAATTACTCATTTGTTTACTCCAAGCTTTTCCGAGTGATAGTAACCAGAGCATCTTAAAACAGAATAGGTTTGCAGCTGTCCCGATGTCTCATGAGTTCGCACTCGTCCATGCTGGATTTATTGCCATTTTACTAATGTTAGGGGGTCACCCGTTTTCTTCCTATTAGTATGTGTTTTAGGCAGTCTATGGCGCTCTTTTTTTTTTTAGTCCTCTTGTTAGAGATAACCGTGTAGTCTGTCATTCAGGATCCTGGGAATGTTCTTTTGGATGGTATGTAATAGAGAGGTCTCCGGACCTTTCAGCCGGTCCCCTCCTTATTGACGCCTGCCTCGGCCGGCATTACTTGGTGTAAAGCCAAGAATAATAAGGTAAACATTTTACTCCGCTATTCAATCACGTTCCAGTACCAGGAAAAGCAAGAATTTATCATCAAGTATAGATTGGACCTTAGAACCCAAATAAATACAAGCATCAGAAATAAGCTAGGGCCTCCATCCAGTCATGGTCCGTAATGTTAGCCTTTAAGATGCCCTTGGTGCTAACGAAAGCAACCTACTCCTTTCCCCCGGGGCACACCGTATTAAAGCCTGCCAGAAAGCCCCCTGAACAATGAATGCGTATGAAAGAACCTTAGAAGTACTTTCATGTTTTCATTTAACCTACGAGAATTAAGTAATATATTCCTTAGAGAATATGTGCCGCTCCCTGGCACCTCCACGACCTGATCGGCTTCTTGATGCACAGGGACCCCCGAGAGCGTTCACCGAGCCGCCCTGGAGCTCACTGGACGTAAGTATATCACATGCATGGAGATGTGTATGAATGAACACATATTGCTGGGTATTTGGAGAAAGGGGCAAATTCATGCAGAATCCCCCCGCCCCATGCATTTTCAAGGGGGGCACAAAACAAGGATCCTCTGAGCGATCATATGCATTCGAGTGTCTATGATAGGTGGAGTGTAAAGACATACAGATCCTCATTCAGTATTCAAGATGGAGATGTGAGGGGAGTACAGACCAGCTGACTAAGTAGACCCTGGGCCAATCTAGAGAATGAACAATATACACCCGGATTGGCTATATTTGCCCTGACTGGAGCTTTGAATTCCCTTTATTTGCCATCTCTTGCCCAATGGTGGCCCCCTGCCACCTACGATTATCGACGTTGAGAATTGGAAGACAGGAAGGGAGCATGAATGGAGAGGCTTCTTGTCATTTCCTTGCATTCACTCACACTAATAGTGTAACAAATGCTTTTTTTTTTTTTAATCGGCCCCATCGTTATGTAGACAGTATGTACTCGCTAAAGGAAATCGATCACAAAAGCGATTCCCTTCACCCACATTCCGTGGAGTAACACTTTATGGATGCTGATCAGCAACATGGTTAATGTACATATGTGTCCTGGGGAAGCCAAGCCAATGAAATAAGCCTAATCGGCACCGTGTTGGAGGTTCGGAATATTTAGTCGCCGTTGGATTAAAAGGTGTGTATTATGGGTGTAAAATGATGTCTTGCGCCATCTAGTGGAGAAAGACTAAAAGACTAAATTTGTTGTAACTGATTTTTTATAGGGCAGATTAGCTCATCTCCTTGTTGTTGACCCTTTTAGAGAATTATATTTGGGGTTCAAGCAAACAGTTTGTGTGCATAAAAATAGTACATTTTTAGCCCTTTACTAGGGGTTCCCTTACAAAAAATTACTGCAGTTTTTCTGAAGTAATACTGCAGTTTTTTGGACATGAAAAAACTGCAATACTGCACTTTTACTGCAGTATTACTGCACATTTACTGCAGTTTTACTGCATTTGTACTTCACTGTACTGCAGTTTTACTGCACATTTACTGCACTTTTTTTTATTGCAAACCTACAGTTGTAATTCAATGTACTGCAGCTTTATTGCATTTGTACTTCCGTACAAAAATAACTGCAGTACAGTGAAGTACAAATGCAGTAAAACTGCAGTAAAAGTGCAGTATTGCAGTTTTTTCATGTCCAAAAAACTGCAGTATGGCTAGGTTTCCACTTGGGTTTTTGTCCGGCGTTTTTTTTTCTTGATGAAAAACGCCAAGAAAACTGCCACTGCATTTTCCTGCGTTTTGGCGTTTTTTTTCTGGAGTTTTTTCTGGCGTTTTAGCCTTTCTGTGGAAATTGCTTTTTTTGACCTTAGGCAGTTTTTCCAGCCTTTACAAGTTAGAAGTTTCACCCAGCTAAAAGGGATTAGGATAAATGGCAAGTATCTGCCCTCTCCTGATGTCATTTACTTGGTAGACCCTTTTGTCTCTTTTCTGTGGTTTGTAAGGCCTGCTTTATTCCGAATGTCTGCTCCTCTGGGAAGATTGGCCCCAAATGATGGTGCAAATTGTTTGCTGTTGCTTTTGGCACGCAGGATCCGGTCGCGTATGTTTGTTTGTAATGGCATGTTTGTTCCAAATGGTGTAAAATTCAATATGAACCAGTCCAGGACTTTGTTTTGTGTGAAACTGTTTGTTTTCAGCCTATTTCTCGTAGGACACACAGATACTGGGTCCATCCTCTGCATTGTAACTGTGGAAAAAACGCCATAAAAAACGCCAAGGCAATAAACCCACATGGCTTTTTCATGGCGTTTTTTCTCTCCCATAGACTTCTATTGGAGAAAAAAAGCCAAGATTTCTTGCAAAAAACGCCAGAGTGTGAACATGCTGCAGTTTTGAAAAACTGCCACAGAGCCCAAAAAAGCAGAAAAACGCCAAAGAGGACTGAAAAAACGCCAAACAGAAAAACGCCAAGTGGAAATGGCATTTTGCGATTTCCTATTGAATTACAGCTAACATCTGGCTGCAGCCGTTTTTCACAAAAAAAACGCCAGGTGGCGCTATTGGCGTTTTTATAGGCGTTTTTAGCAAAAAAAAAACCAAATGGAAACCTAGCCTATTACTTCAGAAAAAACTGCAGTAATTTTTTGTAAGGGTAACCCCTAGTAAGGGGCTAAAAATGTACAAAAATGTTGCTGACACCCCCCCCCGAGTTAAGTTTGATAGCCCTTTTTTAGTAATGTCTTTTTGATACAAGTGCAGAAGAGAACATAAAATATCGATGAGGTAGAACTTGAGATTTTTTCTGTTAGCTCGGTGGGACTGTTTTTAATCACCTCCCGTGCCTTCATGTGGCAGGTGAGCTTATGTACTTTGGCCAAAATACAATACGAAAGCTCCATGTTTATTTTATATATATTTTGTCACGCTCTTCCCAGGCTGCAGAGCTGCATGTCTTTTGTTTCCCTGTCTTCCTTTAATCCGTTCCTGGATTTCCGTATGCTCCGTTCTGATCTTCCATCCTTGATTCCAGTCTTGCTCTTTGCTTCAGCTCTGTTTCCTTTATAAGGTGCGCCCCACCTGTGTGTTCTGTTTGTCTCAGTCTGCAGTCTAAGCTATGTCTCAGTGCTATGTGTTTGGTTTACATGTTTGGATTACATGTTTGGATTACATGTTTGGTTTGTTTCGTACCACTGTCAGCAGGGATTAGCGTTAGGACCCACCGTCATTGGAGTACTTTGGCGTAGCGGTGGGCTAAGCATACTATGGCCATATCATGTGACGGAATCTCCAATTGTTATCTTTTAGTCCTAGGCTAGTTCCTGTATCCATGGGCGTCTGTCTCTTATGTACCTTTGCCCTTCTTCCCTGAATCATCTGAGGATTTTGGTTCCTCTCTCCTCTCCCCTTGCCCCAGTTAAGATGGCCTATCCTTGCTTAAAGGAGAAGCGTATGAGGATTCTGGCTCCTCACTCTTTCCCATATGTTCCTTGCCTTGTTCCCTGTCCTTTGTTGTGCCCTGTATCATGTATGTCTTGTATGGTTATGTTCCTTGCTCGGTCTCCCTGTTCCTTACTCTATCCTCCTTGCTCCTTGCTCTGTCCTTGCTTGCTACGTTTCTGTTGATACTCTGCTTAGCTTTCATACTCCCTGCCTGCAGCATCCTGCACATGATTCCAGTGCTATGTTTCATGCTTGCTCCAGGGTGCCTGCAGGATATCTCCAAGTTCTGTTCGTTTTGTCAGATCCAAGTTTTGTTCGGATTTCCACATCCAGCCAAGTTTCGTTCTGCTCTGTTCTGGACTACATCCGCTGCTATGTCAGGGTGCCGGTATGAGGCTGCACAACCCTAGGTGCTCAACACTCGGGTGAGTGCGGTCTCCCTGCACCAGGCCCTGTCCTACTCCACTCTTGCGCAATACCTCCTGAACATTATCTTTGGGCACTCTGGGTCTTTACAGTTGCCTGTATTGACCCAGTTCGTGACAATATTTGCAGGTTTGGATTAGAGTGCTGGGGATTTATTCTCCATTGTGTATTAAATATGGATAAATTCCAGTCCAGTAATTGAGCGCAGACATGAAGTGTCCCTTTTTGTAACGTTTTTGCTTACTTACCTGGCAGCTGCCACCCTCTTTTAATATCCCAAAGTTGTTTTTTTTTGTCTGTTGGTGTAAGCGTGTGTTGTTGTGTATGTGTGTGTTAGTTAACGGGAGGCAGGGACCACTTCGCTTTACATGCCTCCCTACCCAGCAAGAAGGGACCAGTCATGGGGTGCCTTGATGTGGCAGATGAGCTTGTGGGCTTGAGCCAAAAAAAATAAACATTAAAAATTAAATGTATTTATTTGATGAATATTTCAGGTACGGATGTGATCATTTGTTCTTCTTTAACCCCTTAAGGACAATGGGCAGTTCCAAAACCCATTGAAAATAATGCATTTTGAGCCCGTACATGTACAGGCTTTGTCATTAAGGGGTTAATAATGATTCATATGTATTTTCAAGAGCAATTATAAAGCGTATTAGGAAAATGCATTCAATTACAGAAATTGCAAAAATGGCTGAATTATTTTAAACATTCGAACTGGACACCTTTGTATAAAATTGAACAGGGTCACGGGGAGACTAACCCTTTGTCTCCCGAGCGATCAACAGCTCGGGATTGTTTCCCTCTTTGGCACGTAAAGGGTTGATTTGAAATACCTTTGGTCATTCGCTTCTCCAGCTGGGTTTTCCAGACGTGATTGGTGGGATGGAGCGAGTGATCCATGGGACCCTTCACTATATTCTACACAATGACCTGAAACGTAACACTGCACAAGCGTTAATAGCAACAGAAAAACTGCTCTGATTTGTGACATATTTACCCTACCACTCTATGAAATCTCGGCTCATTGAGAAATTATCTCTGCCGCTGTTTACGTGAAAGAAAAATATTTGCCAATTACTGTCACAATGTTATTATACCAGCGATCCTCTCTGTATATGTTTAATTGCCTTTTAAATGATCATGGAAAAGTCTACAAAAAAAATATTAATATTTTGAGAGAGCCTTGTAAAATTCCATTCCACTGTTAAGCTCAGTTATAAAAAAGTATTATCTCAAGAATATGTACAGGACTCAATCCGGCGACATTCTCTTTTTTTAACGGTAAATGTTTAGAATATTTTATTTTGTTGAAAATTCTTACAAAAATTATTTTTTTCTGCTTTACCGTGCAGGAGTGGAGCGAGAAAGCAATGGTTTGGACGTGGGGGTTTAGCTGGTTGTATAGAAAAGTTACAGACGCTTCTGTGATGGAACTGATGAGCTAAAAAGGCACTTTTCGGTAAGAGAAACCTGGTGTTTCTTGAGATTGCTTCTTCATTGGTGATTATCAGGTCAATTTTCTGAATCGTATTGCATCAGTCATATCCATTTGGCGAGGCACACAAAATATAGTTGAAGATACATTTTACACCCATTCTGTAAAATACCAATCTCCATATTTCTGAATAAAGAAGAGAAAAAGCCAACACCGCAGAACTTAACTGAATAAACGTTAAGAAATATACCCACAACAAGACATAAAATGCAGCGCCGCACGTTTCCTAAAACATGATGCCCCTTTGTCTCAACAGAGCCCTTCGGTGCAATAGTGTGTCCTTCAACATGAGTCCATCACAAGGTCACGATGTGCTGTTAGGCAGTCGAGGGGTTAAAGCCGAAGGGATGTGCAGAAGACAATCTATTTCTATTTCACCAGGTCTTGAAGAAGGGCTGCACTATTGGCACTCCAAATATTATTCAGTAGAAGGTGCTGAAGAGTCATTCCGTGTAAGTGGATCATTGGCTGCTACATAGTGAAGGTTTGTGCTGTAGACGTTAATTTCATAAAGGAAACTTTGTTATGATGTAAAAACACCCCCACCCCACTGCCCTTGGTAAATAGGGGGTCCTGGAGATCCCATTTATTTTTTTGTTTTGTTATTTTTGCTTGTGTATTGGTGGAGGAATTTTGTGAGTTTCAGACAAGGACATGTGAGTTCTCATTAACCTCGCACGACCTTGCCAGTAATTCGCAAAGTTTAAAGATATAAACATTTAACTTTCTGTCATATCATCAATTATTCTTATTGATAAATAAATATTGGTTTACAATATAAGATGTATAATATATAATATTGGGGAAATTCAGTCTCCACAGGACTGTATGTGCCTCATGTGCCAGTGTCTGCCTGCCCAGGCCCAGTGCTCCGCTACTACTACTACTACTGCTGCTGCACCTCTTTGGCCGTCCTTACTCTCTGGGGGGGGGGGGTCTTTTTTTTTTTTATTGTATTGTGAAAGTTAATGTCGTTCCAAAAGAGTGGAACTGACAGGAAACAAAATTCTTTGCTCGAAAACAAACACAGCCAAAACTAATTTAGATAAATTTATAAAACTGAATGTTGCGCTTGCTTAAGGTTTCCTGACTTTACTCTTTATTTCCCACATTCCTACGCTAGAAGTGGAAAGGCAGCTCATGGAGATACACACATGACTGCAAGCAAAAATATCGAATTTATTCATAAAAAGCAATTACCGTATATTGCGACAACATTCAATACAAAATGTAATACAATATCGAGAAGTGATTCCCGAGCATGGAGTCAGATTCTGTTCTATACAAAGAACCCGTCCTTCCAGTTCTTTGGCTTCTATGAGCTATGATATCACATTAAAAGGGTTAATTAGTCAATGTAGTCACCTAACTACTGCTAAACTCCATAGATAGGGTTTTTTCTGAAATCCCTAAGACGGGTTTCTCTTTCTGTTTTCCGAGTTAAGCGTAAGCTTGGGTTTTGGTTCAGCAGGGTGAGGATTCGGGTTCTAGGTTAGGTGGACATTGACATGCAAGGAGTCTTCTTACTAACGTCACGGACCATGGGGTCATAACTCTAGTCCTTGAGGGTCGACACTTTTTGTGTCATCCTAATTCTTGCAGAGACATTTCAATGAAAGATGCATGAAAACGACTTGTATCCGGGCACAGTTACATAGCATTCAGGTTTTGTGGCCCTCGAGAACAGGCGTTGTGCCCCCCCCCGTGCCAACTCAAAATGCTTCCAGTTAGTAATATTTTCCAGTCTCTAGAGAAATTCCAGGGGCCGTTTTTAGGCCCTTTTTATCAGTTAGGGCTTCATTCAAAGTCCTTTTCAAGAGCTGCACCCAGCCATCAATTCACGGTCAACATGTTAAATATGTATTGTTTAAGGAACCTCAAAGTATGAGGTTTTTCAAAAACATTGTAGGTTATCCCATCAGGACAGGACACAAAAATCAGGCTCCTTTGCAACGGGGTTATATCATATGACATCATATGACATCATATGACATCTGTTCCTTGGCAAGAGGAGCAACCCTGTTAGTGCTCAAACACAAGTTAAATCACCCAGTCAAAAAAAATGTATATCTGCTGGATCTGTCCCTCAATTGTGACATCACTACATGACGCCATATACAAAATTAATACTTTATTAAGAAAAAAAAAATGATTGAACTTCAGATTGGGATGTTACTGGGTTTTAAACCACTTGCCCTATGGAAGATCTATCGTGGGCTACGGCAAGCAGTATAGAGCCCTCCGACCCTCAGCGGAAGAACAAAAAATGTATAAAATGTTTATATTTAACCTACATGAATAAAATTGAGACTTCATGAAAGCAATAGCAGCCATTGCCATATATATATAAAAAGAATATTATTTGCCTCGATAGCACCATTTGGATTTTTTTGTGAATTAATCATTTTTTTGGGTGGGGGTATGGCATTCACTAAATGACCTGGTACACCGGGTCACCAACTTTAATGACACCCGTTTTTTCAATCCTTACAAACTGTCCAAACAAAGGAGCTGACTTATACACTTTCTTGTGTGGCCCTTCATATTGGCGATAACTGAAAGAAGAGACGAGATATTGTAATTAATAAATGAAGGGTTAATGGCTTGGATGCGAGATGGCTACTGGTCAAGTAGCCAGAAAAATACAGTTTGGTATCAGAAATATATGGAAATTAATAAAACGCTATTTTATTATTAATAAAATATAATTAATTAGCTATTTTACAATAAATAAATAAAAATGTTATATAGACAGAAAAAATATCAACCTCATTGTACACATGGAGGAATTGTTCCTCTTCGGGAGCCCTCATCCCCTCTTTTCTCCCCTGATGCCCCTTTTTTCTAGGAGCTCAGAATGTTTGCTGGGTATGAGGGTATCAGAGAGCTCTACAGCCCTAAAAGCCCCCGATAATGTGTATAGAAACAGCAGATAATTATTCTAAAGACCATACCACTTAAATATTAAATATTTGGATTAATGAGAGAAGCAGGGAAGAGGATACTAAATTGACATGGAGAACAGAATTGAGAAAATGTCTGTGCGACTCTAATATACCATATATTATTATGATTATCATATATTTTGTGTCTAAGTACCTGCGTAGTGTGGTCAGTGGCTCCTTCATATCAATGATTCCAGTGTCAGGATCCACGGTGGTGAATATACATCTGCAGAGATAATAGAAATCACATTTTGACATGCAAACAAAAATATTACGCTCCAATAATTAACAATTTTAGTGGGGTTTTTTTTCTCTCATATAATGAGCAAGTGTTTTGCCACCCACAGCCCCAGGGAACCACTGTTTTAGTCTCCCCAGAATAGAAAAATGACCAGTTATAGTCCGTTCGAATATGGAAGCCAGACCCCAAAACAATAATGATGGCGATCAGTAAATTAGGGTTTTGCTACTGTAATTACTAGTTATTAGCTATATATATACTTGTTCAGGCTTATTGGTATCTTATTGACCTTGGACAGGGCATAACTTGCTTCAAGGTCAGACGGCTGCCGATCTGAATTATTTTCCAGGTGTCCTGCAAAGATGTTACAAAGAAGGAATTAAAACCCCAAATTGGCAAATAAGTCTACGGCTCACGCATGGCCCACACAAAAAAAACCGCAGTACTCAAATATTAACGCTAATTTGTTGTTAACAAACTCCGTAGAAGCACCGGATTCGTACTGAACCCAGGAAAGTAGGTGGCTCAGTATTTTTTAAATGCCCCAAGCTAAGAGTGAGAAGGCAATAAACCAAGAAACTATGATTATAACAGCTAAAGAAGATTTTAAAAAACTTTGTCAATGAAAAATATTAATAACGAAAAGAAACATTGTGCCAAACATTTTGTAGCTGTTCCTTCATTTCACCACTAGATGGTGATGAATGAAAATAAAATCAAGGAAAAAAACAAAACTATTTTCTTAACTTGTATGGTTGTATAAAAAGTTTAAAAAAAATCCACTAATATTAATCATGTGGAAAGAATAAAAAAAGTAATAAAAAAAAACAATCAAGCCAAACGTAAGGATGAAAGCAAATAACAAAAATGTTATTACATTCAATAAAATTTTCAGGATTTACAACCTTACTCCCATAATCCTGTTATGTGCCTGCTGACTGGACCATTAGATTACTTGCTATGGCGAGAAGACCACTTTTCAAACCTTGTACCCGAATCACTTTAGCACATAACACTCATACTGACCCGATAATGTAACAATAATAAATGAATCATATCATCACATACCTCATCAAACGGTGCACACCCTGACACCACAATGTTAGGGCGGAAATTGCGAACAGAGACCTTCTTCTCAAGTCTGGTGTTTAAATCATCAACTGAGGCTTCCGACAACAGAAGTAGAGGACTCAGGTCAGGATACGCCACCTGGAAGAATGTAAAGGATCTATATAAATGTATCCCCTAAAGAAATGTAGAATTATGTCTCAGGTTTCTACTTTTCTACATTTGTTTGACCCATAGGTTTCATAAATTTATTATCTTACTGACCCCACCATGTACAGTCGTGTGAAAAAGAAAGTATACCATCTTTGATGGCTTCTCCATTTTGGCTTTATTTTTGTTGAAAAATCATAACACGATGTAATATTGTGTTGCTGTATTTGCCTGATTTAGAATGTGTCCAAACAAGGAGGAACATTCAACAAGTGGATACTGTGTACACTTGCAGAAAATGCTTCTAAAATCCACTAAGAACTCAAGGAAGAGAAGGAAAGAAAATATATAGAAAATATATAGACTCACCGTATCATTCTCTGTGTACGTTTCATATTCATTCTTTGGGTTCCTTGGCTTCATTGTTTCTTCAAACTGCACCAGGCGATAAGTCTCTCTGCTCTTCAGAAAGCTAGTGATCCACCGAGAAGCTTGAGCTCCACAATCCCTTCCCGTGACCTTATTGCCATGAATTCTAGAAAGTGAATCAAACTAAAAATCAAGAACAAAAAAAGTGAACCTGTCACCCACCAATTTCTTTTACATGATATATCCTCACACGTTGACGATTACCGGCCTAATGCCGTTGGCTAATAGCCCAAGGTAAACCTTACTTGTACATTAACCCTTTTCAACTCGTCGCTGAAGAAATGACCTCCCCTGCAGGTTACACGTGAAGCCTGCCATCAGCTTTAAAGCTGTATGAGAGTATATTTATACACAGCACTATAATGGTTAATGAACACCAGAGTATTAATTTGTAATTAATAAGGACAATGGATAAAGACGCATTAGCAAATGGCAAACCACACACCAAGTTACACAAAGGACACGTTGTACGCACTTGCAGGTGAACGTTTCGTTGCTGGCGGAGAGTTTTAGAGGAACGTGTAGCTCGTCCATATCGGGAGCGCAGAGAGTTAAATGGGTATCGTCGCAGGACGCCGTCATCAGTACCAGACGGGGTTCTTGGCGGCCCGTAACACACACTTTGTCCTCCTTTACAACGAGCCAATGTCTGCAAATAAAAACCACGAAGAGTGAAAATCACTATTGGAATTGAGTACTCATTATCCAAAGTCTGTATTTTAATAATAACATTATTATTATTATTATTATTATTATTATTATTAAATAATCACGCTCAACTATTTTATTACATTGTAATTCTATCTACTGCACTATCATTATTATTTATTGATTTATATCGGGTCACCTGTACGAGTAAACAGGACATAACTGGACATAATATAAATAAGAAGCGCGTCGCATAACACGTAACGGAGTGAATTTAGCCCATCGCAAACTGTCCTATATATACATTATATCAGTATATCAACCATCTTTTTTCCTCATTTTAACACATTTTATTAAAAAAAAAAAAAAAAAACTTAGTTTTTTTTCTGTTGTGCTAGAAAAAAATACCTCCCAAGTGTCTCATTTTAAAGGGGACAGTCCTGGTTTATGGGCATTCTCCTACTGTCCCGCTGATCTGCCCCCTGTCTCGTGGATCTCCCATGACCACCCAGTCAGCTATAAGATTGACTAAAGCTGCCACATGGCCACCTTCTCATGTATTGAACTGGAGTGCCATCATATGACATCATGGCCCAGTGCTCTGTTCAAATACATCATGAGGTTGCTGGTACATGTCCTCCCTCCAACTGCATCACCCAAAAGGGTTTTTTTGGGCACCTGTTGATTTTCAGAAGACCTGCATGGGTGTAAATCACACCGCTCAACATTTAAACAGCCAACGGGGGAGATTTCATTTTTAAAGGATCTGGTTAGAGGTGTGACTAGGGCTGGGGCTTCACACTTTTGCCTGACCCATGGATAGTTATTTATGTATATATTTATAAATAAAATAAGAATAATGAAGCATTCTGCCCACTGAACACCGCAGGGGTTGGCTGGCCCGGGGCCATTTGGCCCATAGGCATGACCAAAACTGTTAACAAAGGGCTGGTCTGCCCTATGTGAACAGTTTTGAATCAGCCTAGGGAAGCAGGAACACAGCTGGGGTCACATAAATGATGTTCTGAGATTCGACGTAAAATCATGGGAGGAAGCTGTGGGTGAGGTAAGGAGGGAAAGAGGGCATGAGAGGGTAAGGGAGGGAGTATGTGTGTGTGTGTGAGAGTACATGTATACGTGTGTGAGAATGAATGTGTAAGTGTGTGTGAGGGAGAGTATGTGTACATATGTTAGCATGAGGGTATAAGGGTGTGTTAGAATGTGTAAGCGTGAGTGTGCATGTGTGTTAGCAGGAGTGATTAAGACTCAGCCATTCTATTGGTTTCCCCACAGGCTAAAGATAACCGATCGAGAACTCGTCTACATGACAAACACACTTCATCTGAAAATAATGTGATTATGTGACACTCCGGTGTCCTTGGCAGCCACGTGAACAAATCATTTTGAAAAATATGCATTCCTCACGATGCCAAAAATAAAATGTAGACCATCTTATGACATCATATCCCAGCGCTCAGCATCAGAAACCGCCACGCATCACAAGGGAACAGACCTTCGAGCTCTCTTGATTTTGTATCCCCCCAATCGGCCCTGCTCCTCCAGCAGCGAGCAATATAGTCTGTCTCTGGAGAGGCGCACACCCGGGGCCGGTCGTAGTGGAGACCCCCTGATGAGTGGCACCCGGAGCGGACGCCCCCCCTAGTTATACCCCTGCTGCAGGGTGTCAGTGATGTATTGTGGCCTAGGCCGATACAGGACTGCGGGGTGCGCCCTTTACCCCCGCTGGTCTGCGATACGCCGAAAATATGTGTCCTCGAAAACATGGCTGATGTGGTCGTCCTACCCCTATTTTCACAGCAGTGTTGGCTGCTTGAAACAGGAAAGAATTCCCAGTGAAGTCAACAAGAGCTGGGGGGCAAAGAGGGCAAATACAAAAGGGGCTATTCTGATGAACCCCTCCACGCGTTTGAAATGAATTGATTTAAAGTAAATATAATGGCTGCGGTGTCTTTTTAAGCAGTAAAGCGCCATCTCCATAATTGATACGTTTTGCACTCGCTTCTCTGCCATTATACACACGTGACTACCGCTTGCCATGGCGGTTTTTATAGGCAGTCCCAAGGCTTCCATATTGCCCGCAGTTCCCTGAATGCCTAGCGGCCCTCTCTGGCAGCTTGGGTTTGCCAGTTGGTTACCTGTCTCTGAGGTTGCCGTTCTCCAAGCCAAACGCTTTGCACTTTGCTTCCTTCAGGGGGATTCCTTTGCAGGACTTGACGGGGTACACGAAAAGCTGCGATACTTCTCCCACCTTCACGAGCCGCCGCTTCCTCTGGATGAAAAAGAACCAAGTGACTCCGACGGCTGCGCCAAAGCCGGCTGCTAAGAGCAGGAGAGCGCGTGTCCGAGATACGCTCTCCATGAGGGCCAGGCCTTGCTTTCGGGCCCCAGGAAATCCCCCTCTGGTACTTCTACGTTAAAACCACAAAACATTTACTTAATGTACAACAAGCACAGCCAAACTGCTGGGGCGGGATAAAGGCTGGGCTCAATCTGGCATCGGTCCCGATCATGAGATCCTACTCATGTTACATACGCTGATTGTGAAATGCGTGCCTGAAAGAGAACTTTGGATTCTTTCTCCTCCACATTAACCCCTGGGCGGTCCCTAAACCCATTGAAAACAATGCATTTTGAGCCCGTACATGTACAGGCTGTCATTAAGGGGTTAAGAACGCTGAAATCCGGATAGAAAAAGAGCCGAAGAAAATATAACCGGCGATAACTTCTATATGTGTTGATTGTTTAGGGGGGCTCCCCGTAAACCTGCGGTGTCCCTTTAAACAAGAACCCGTGTGAGAGGTGAATGTTTTTTTAGATCTCAGTGTCAGTTTAATAAATAATCCGAAATTGGCGATATCCTAACATTAACGGTTAATTATAAACTTTGCTGATTTTGTTTTTTTTTAAAGTGGAAGCGTCCGGTTAATTTTCAGATTAAATAATAAAATTCAGGCCAAGTACAAAATACTATTTATTTAACACTTCTAACCTTCGGCACTCCCCCTGTAACTAAAACACACACTAACACACAAACTCGCCCTAACACCGCACACTTACACATATATACATACGCTATTTCCCCTCATCATCTCCTTGCACCACGAAGTCGATACGCTGACACATGCTAACACCATATACTCGCGCATGCTAACGATACACACTAACAGATGTCTGAAAGCAGTCAAAACTGGCGCAGAAACCAGAGTGGTCTGCTGCAGCTCTGGAGCTGCAGTTTCCATGTTTAAGCTAAAAATTACATATTAACGTACGTATAATAAGCTAACAATTACATTTTAACGTACGTATAAAGTACTAATTCATTCTTTGTTCTCCTGTATAGGATAACCGCGGTGACCTGGAGGCCATTTTAACCAATGACTTACCAGGTACTTCACAGGTCCTATTACTCCCACATCATCACAGTCGATGAGACCTCGGGGCACTACAAAGAATCACACGGACGGGTAACGTTATCGTGAGATGGAGAAAGACATCAAGAAAGCAGCGCTTCTCTGGGCCCCAAATATCCAACTTTTTTTTAAAATAAAATCATTTTTTTAAATTTTTTTTAAATTGATCCTAAGGGGTTGATTTTTGTATTGCTTTTAGTGAATGTGGTTAATGGTTAGTGGGGAATACGTTAGCTTTAGGTTAAAAAAAAAAAGATGGATAGATAAATTAAAATAAAAATCGTACAGGATTTTTGTTGGTATTTTTTCCCACTATGAATAAATATGGGGGGGGGGTTTTATCCCATTTAAAAAAATATATATATTCATTAAAAATAACGTCATATAAATAGAGTTTCGACATTAGTGTTTTTGTAGATTTCGCCATAAAATATTTGGGTCTAATAACAAAAATAATATTTCACAGAAATCGCTGACGTGAAAAACCACACAAATTGTAAAAACAAAAAAAAATGCTTTATTTACTAAATATACTTTGTTGCATTAACAGAACTAACAAGTTTATCATACACCTTGCATCTAAATATTTAAAAGCAGCATGCGTTAATTTAAGAAATACTGAATTTGGTAATTATTCGATGAAAAAAACCCAAATGTTATCAGCGCACACATATCAGACATAAAATGATAAAGTCAGTGCGGTACATAAAGGATGAAATGTTACATCAGATTATATCGGATTTTACAAAAATTGTATTACAAGTGAAGTTTTTAAAAAAAATATATACACATTGTATTTATTTTTTTATACAAATATTTAAAGTTTTCACATCCCTGTAAATGAAAGCAACACTTACTATGTCAAATACTACATTTCCTCAAAAATATATGAAGTATTGAAATGTATAAATTTATGAAATATATTGAATGTTGCCTTTACTATTTAAGCTTAAGGGTCTCCGAGAACCAGGGCTATCGTTTTGCGGCAGTCTAGCGTTTTTTTAAAAAAAACATTCAAATTTTTTAAAATAGAAATTATTAGAAATTAATTGGAAATTAGAAATTTAAAGACAGAGCCGCCGCATGCTTCTCCCACGGCCTGCCCCATGCCCCCCCCCCCCGGGGTCCCACTCCATTCTCACAATGGGACCACCAGGCTCCAAAGTCTGTAAGGGAGTACAGGCCCCAAAAGCCTACGGGTAGCAGTCCAGGGAGTCCAATGAGGGGGCCCGTGACATATCAGCGAGGCTGCCCCCCCATTAACCCGGACCCTATACGCTTATAAAAGTACCGGTTGCACCCCCCTTGATAAATAATCACTTAATCGCATAACCAAAAAGTTGTGTATAAAAATAAATCCTGGTGATAAGTTTGAAAAGGGGTTTTATCTCCATAGCAACCAAGGTGATTGACACAATCGACAAGAACATTCTATGACAAGATCACTTTTTAAACACTAGTTAGATAAAACTCTCTCCAGAAATCTCTCTCTAATGCCAACGTTTCTTCACATACATAACCACTAAGTATTTGGCCCCAAAGAAAGTGTTTTTCCTAGGGGCCCCCATTATAACCCAGAAAGAAACATGATTCCGTATAAAGCTGGGGAATCAGCGCCACATTATATACCCCTAGTCTAGTTGGCACATGCTTCTACGCAGGTTATTATTACCACCTCGGGTCCGATCCTCGCTCTTCTTTCTACACCTATCCCTCATCGACGTACTTTAACCTTCTACTTTAACGATCATGTCAGATATGGGGGTGCTGCCCAGCGGTGTATGACCCCCAGCCACCCCTCCACAGCTGCTGCCCCTTACTGAGGAGCACTGGGGATATGATCACATCCGGGAACGTGCTGGCCCCTGGCTACCCAAAGCCCCCACATGCGGGATGCATGATCCCGCTGACGTCATTAGGCGGCCCCGCTGATGTCTCGGAACACATACTATTGTTGGAGCGGAAGCTGGCGATGACTGCTGCATGCCACAACTCTGCAATTCCGATGCCAGGACCCAGAGTGTCCCCGTAGTGACCCGGAGTCTCCAGGCGAAACACAATTTCCGGCACAGATATGATCCTTGATGCCCTTTACTTCTTGCCGTGGAGGTTGTGCAGATTCCTCACGATCATCTATAGCCCGATTGGTCCAGTTGGACCTCCAACCACTGAGCAGCGACACATCAGGAGGCCAGATCTCCCCGTTTTACGGCAGGGAGAGAATTTACAGAAGCGTCTATTAGTTAACTTTTTAAGCATTTTAATAAATCCAAGTCTACGTGGATGGGAAAATTTTGGGGTGCAAGTAAAAGTCCCTTTTTTTTGTAATAGTAATTAAAAAAAAAGTCACCGCTTTCAAAGTCTATGCTTCTATGTTATTCCCAGCCATTAAGGAGTTAATACAACTTAATTTAATCCATTATGTGTCGTCCCCCCTACCCTGAAATCTCTGTAATAATACATTAACATAACACATTACAAAAATACTGTTTAGATACTGTGAATAGTTTTAGACCATTTACAAACTTTTAAAGCAATTTCTGTACTTATGTTTTATGTTTCTCTGTATAGCGACAAGGGCTAAAAACAAGGCGGGCGTCCATTTATCAGGTATCCCGGGTGAATAATGTCCACAGCGCCACTTCTAGACGTCCAAGAATGATGTATGGTGGAGACCAAAGAGCATGGTGGAGGTAGTTACAAGGGCACATGGCCAAGAGAAAGGGGACAGGTCTGGGTATTCTATATGGTGGGGTAATTGATTATGCATTCTGCCCCATACTGACCGTTCTAGTACTAATTACAATTAATATTTACAGGTTGATGAAATCAATTTCCGTATTACCATTTATCTTAATTTTTTGTTGGTCTCAGCCTTCGCACATGGAGTTTTTCTGCGCTTTATGAATTTTGGTGGTGTAAATATATATATATATATATATATATATATATATATATATATATATATATATATAGTCCATAGAATTTGGATAACGAAACCCCGTAAGGATTTGGCTTCGACCACCCTTCACGGTTTTGTGAAAGTCCATTTTCTTGCAGGTAGTTGAAAATACTTGAAATGTGAAGACGCAGTTTTTGTGTGTGTGGGGGGGGGGTTGTGTTACTTGTTAACGAGTCATCGATGATATCACAACAGAAGAAACACCAAACGGGGCTATATATGCATTTGCCAAACCCTGAATTCCAATCAGCAGGTAGCGGCACCCGGTCCGGACAGCTTTGCCCATATTCTATGGTGGAAAAAAAAAACTTTAAATTAGTCTTTGTCTATAAATGAACATAAAAATAAATTGATAGAAGAACATGAAAGTACATTTAATTTAAAATTCTCATAACTGGCTTTATTATCACCTAAATTGGGTAATTTAAAAGTTTCACAATCATGAGAAGTTCTAAAACTGGGAACAAGAAGATAATAGAAGGAAAGTCAATTGTAGCGCTTAGTGATGGTAGCGTATGGAATTCTGCTGCCACCTACAGGTTGACTTAGAGCACTACACTACGCCGCTTCTGTTGGGATGTGAATGATACAAATGACAGCTGATTTGCCTTTTTCTGTTTGCATTAAGCAGGCAAACTATTTAAACACAAAATACGATACGAGAAACTTTCAGTAAACATTTTATTTAAGGTGAACTTAATGATGCCCATACCTTGGTACAGGAAGGATAGGGAGGTGGTATTTACTAAATAAAGTTTAAAAATAACGTGACGGTTCCTTTAATGCATGCGCGTAGCGTGTCACACAATCCTATCACGCTAACACTCCAAGAATGTGAAATGTTACACGTTGCGAAACATGTTTTGTTACATTTCTTGCAACACACAACCCAGTGCTGAATCGCTCCACAAACTATCCAAGTAGGACGTTCTCACCGGCAGCATGTGTTCGGAAATGACAATATTATCTAATAACTGTGTTAACGTCGTATTTTTTAAATAAAAATGTGTAAGTTCTGATCATTTAATATATTTTTTCTTTTTTAATAATGAAATCAGCCTCCCGCAGCCGTTGGGTGAGAGTTTTGTTTGAAATAGTTTGGACCTGTGACCTCACCTAATTGCAGCTATAATTGCAACTCCTTAATAAAGATTAGGTATTACAAATGACATCATAAGGTCATTGTCTGTCACAGGTACTCGTTAATTGTACCTGCACGGATTGAGAAGGACAAGCAAGCAAGAAGTACGGCAATCAGTTTACAAAGCAACACAAGAGCTTACAATCTACACAGTCGCTTCCAGCCTGGCCAAGATGATTATTGGACACATGGTGTGTACTGCGCTGTACTAAAACTGGATGGACAGAGCATACCTCCGGCTGCTCCTCAGTCTTCTGCTAAGCGCTGAGATAGATGTGGCACTGGACAGTGGTGTATTTACTTTAGCCGCAACCCCCCCCCACACACACACACACACACACTGCCATTGTTATTGCTGAGTGCTGGTATGACATCATATTGTTGACATATTGACATCCATAGTGTTAATGGGCTGGTTGGGGAGATCAGTGATCTCCCTTTTAAGTAGCCAATAGAGCAGTGGCATCGCATGACCACCCAATAGGGGATCTAGTCTAGAATACCCCTCTGGTGCGCGGTACTGCGGTACTACTGAGGCTGTCTGAAGATCTCCACCAGGTCCGTGGGCATAAAATAACGATGATTTCTGATCTGCCCAGCCGGCCCATTTGGCAGTGATGTACATGGGAACCTCATCACTCAACAGGGCAACCTGCCCCTGGTTTTGTGGAAGAAGAGACCACAGATCTGCTGCTTGGCTCAGATATGACTAGTGCACAAAATAAAGAATGGCAGCTTTATTCTTAAAGTTTTTACATATTTTACTGAGTTTTCTGACATTTTGTACATTGAATATATATATATATATAGTAATTGAGTAAAAACAGACCTACTTACCTACAACCTAAATTTGACAGGACAGGACTGAAAAAAGGGACTGTCCCGGGAAAGTTTGGGACTGTTGGCAGGTATGCGGAAAGAGGGTAAAAAACTCAAAATAAGCTTAGACTTACAGTAAAAGGGTTAATGTGAGGGTAAGGATAGTAGTAGAGCACAGGTTTATTTAAAGATATATTATTATTATTATCTAATTTTAAACTTAATAGGTGTTATTAAATGCATGATGTCACAAGAGTGAGCTGATTGGACAAACGAAGATCAGCTCACCCAATCAAAGTCCCTCCTCCTCTTTCAGGAAATGGGGGGGCACGACACTAAAACAAACATGAAGAAACACTGGGGGGTTAAATTATTGTATACAGCGCTGGGGGTTATATTACTGTATACAGCGCTGGGGGTTATATTACTGTATACAGCGCTGGGGGGTTATATTACTGTATACAGTTCTGGGGGGTTATATTACTGTATACAGCGCTGGGGGGTTATATTACTGTATACAGCGCTGGGGGTTATATTACTGTATACAGCGCTGGGGGGTTATATTACTGTATACAGCGCTGGGGGTTATATTACTGTATACAGCGCTGGGGGGTTATATTACTGTATACAGTTCTGGGGGGTTATATTACTGTATACAGCGCTGGGGGGTTATATTATTGTATACAGCGCTGGGGTTATATTACTGTATACAGCGCTGGGGGGTTATATTACTGTATACAGCGCTGGGGGTTATATTACTGTATACAACGCTGGGAGTTATATTACTGTATACAGCACTGGGGGGTTATTACTGTATACAGCGCTGGGGTTATTACTGTATACGGCACTGGGAGGTTATATTACTGTATACAGCACTGGGGGTTATATTACTGTATACAGTGCTGGGGGTTATTACTGTATACAGCGCTAGGGGTTATATTACTGTATACAGCACTGGGGGTTATATTACTGTATACAGCGCTAAGGGTTATATTACTGTACACAGCACTGGGGGTTATATTACTGTATACAGCACTGGGGGGTTATATTACTGTATACAGCACTGGGGGTTATATTACTGTATACAGCGCTAAGGGTTATATTACTGTATACAGCGC
Source organism: Sceloporus occidentalis (assembly GCA_023333645.1). Classification (NCBI taxonomy): domain Eukaryota; kingdom Metazoa; phylum Chordata; class Lepidosauria; order Squamata; family Phrynosomatidae; genus Sceloporus; species Sceloporus occidentalis. The sequence goes on from JALMGF010000199.1 coordinate 1,336,890, forward strand.
TAAGGGTTATATTACTGTATACAGCACTGGGGGGTTATATTAAATATGTTAAATTGTTGGTTGGCTGCAAAGCAGTAAAGAGAGAGGGCAAGCAAGGTTTCTGCTACCATCGTCTCTGAGCCGCTATATGACATCATATGTTGGCACTCAATGGGGCAGAACATGGGGAAGCCTGAATATTTTGGTCTGTGCTAGGAGAGCCATGAATCTTCACTACCCCCCCCCCCCCCCGGGTAAAACATTGAAGGGCAAGAGGAAGGGGGAGTGAATCATTTTTTTATAGTAATGAGCACTTTGGGGAATAAATCATTACTTTAAGAACGTTACATAGAAACATAGATCAGTCCTTGCTGGTCTCAGATTGCCTATTACATATCAGTATTATCCTGAATCTAAGCCTTTACCATTTTTACTGGGAGGCTGTTCCACTCATCTACCACCCTCTCTGTAAAGTAAAGCAGTCTCGGCACATGTATATCCCATTACAGATTATTTAGTTGATGTATAGATTTGTAGGATATGGGAAATTATTCTTTAAGTCTCTGCTTCGCGATTTCCCGTCGACCTCCCTTCCGTTCTTTGGCGCTTCCTCAGGGACTATTTGGTGTTTATTTAAACAGCGCAAGATGGCGAGGCTTTACGCAGATAAGATTCTAATGCCGTAACAGAAATATTGGACAAACAGCACTTCCCGTTAAAAGAAATACCCGATAAGGGGACTTTACGCTTAAATTTTCATATTGTAAACAGAAACCGTATCCGAAAACCGATCTAACCGGTACGGCCGTGTAATTAAAGGTGTCAACCCACTTACACAACACCGGGGAACCAATAACCGGACCGGCCACATGCATGAGAACTGCCCCTGATATTCTATATTCACAGCCGCAATCAGGGGTCTTAAGCCCCCTGCTTCTAATTCATTCATCGGCATTTCGCTCTCCTTAGCAGTTCTAATTCCCAATGTGTGCCCCTGAGTCTCAGGGGCTTTTACCCAATTACCGGGGTAGATTCTCCTGGATCTCGCAGTCCGATAGGTGCTTTGCTCACGGTATCAGGGTCCAGTCATCTAGAATATTCCCCCTATAGGGTGGTGTCCTAGCATATAGCGGACGCCAAACCGCATTGTAATGTACGGCTACCAGGTGTGTGGTTTCTCAAGTTGTTTATTCTCCCGGAGTCCACTGAATCTCCATCTAAAAGCAGGAAAGTATTCAAGAAAAAGCTGGGTCCCCAGAAAATAAAGGGGCAAATCTACTAAAGCAGGGTGAGACCATATGTGGGGATCCATAGGAAACGCTATCCTGCAGGTCCTGCATTAACTTTATTATCGCTTGAGCATATCTGCACCTTATATGTGTGATATCCTGTTACTTACACCTATTGTATGGATTAGACAACCTGGGTGGATAGATCGCAAGCTTGTTGGATCAGGGCCCTCCTTACCTATTGTTTTTGTAAATCAAATTGTTGTTATATACTACTTTTTATGTCCTGTTTATCCATTGTACAGCACTGCGGAATATAATGGTGCTATAAAAAAACTAATTTTTTTTTTCCACTTAAAAACATTCTGAGACCGGTTAAAATCTTTTTTAAGAATTTACATTTTTCGGAGTTGCCTATGGATCAGTACTGATAGATCAGATGCTCTCTAGAGACATACAAATTACCTTTGTGCGAGTCAAATTCTATACGACCACCCCCTTAACATTGTGTTACTTTATATATATATATATATATATATAGCAGCACATTATCCTTATGTTAATTTAAATAATATAACATTTCTTGGTAATGCTCCTGTGCTTTATTACCTCATACACTATGCAACAATATATCATATCTGGCTATATCCTCACATTGTGATCTACATGGTTACTGCCTATATCCCTGCACCTTGATATGTTTTGTTACATTTTATATGTCAGCATGTTACTTTCCAATGCTTTATTTATACTTTGCTGTGATATATATATATATATATATATATAGTATCATATACTGTGATATGAGTATGTATTGTACTGCAATGTAGGCATATGTTGTTCAGCTCTCTATGACTGCATATCTATATTTACCAAGACCTTTGTGCTGATTAGGGATTGTGTTGTGGCTTGGTAGTTGCCCCTGGGGTAGCAAGCTGCCGACCCGCACCTGCCCCCATTCACCCTGCTCACCTTGGCATACTTCTTCACTTTCTGCTTCCTCTTGTATTTCTTGTCCTCCTTGCTCTCAGCCTCCTCCACTCCCTCCTCCAGGGGGTCATACCTGTCAGGCAAGGGGGACAGGTGCACCTTCTTTCTGCTCCTCTTTTTCTTGCCCTTGGGAGCTTTGCACTGCGTTGGCTGCTCAGAGGGCTCCTGCTGTGGGCTGCTCACCCTGTCCCTCTCCTGTAATGGGGTCCCTTGGTCTTCCTCTGGGGGCAGCTTCCCATACTTGTTTTTCTTTTTGCCTCTGAGCTTGGAGCCCCCAGCCATTCTGCCTTTTCTCATCTGGTTGTGGCTGCACTGAGCAGGTAAATAAGCCTGGACTTTGCCTGCTTCTGTATAGGAATGTGTCTGCTCTCGTCTACCATCTAGTGGTAAACTGGGAGTACTGCGGCGTCTGCAATTCTAGCCCTTTAACCCCTTGTCCCCAGGGACTGTCTAGCTCCTGCCCCCTGCTGTTGTTATGACAACATGTATTGTCCTGTAGCACGGTGGGGGTCTCCGCACATTGTTTCGCCTACTTTTAGGAGACTTTATCCGCAAAATCTTGGACAGGATATCCCCTCTCCATCAACGATTGTTTTTATTCAGTCCTAGAGATCTGAGATCTACAAAAGGTCATTTAACCCTTCAAGTGCCCAATGAGGTGTAAATTGTTTCAGCAACTTTCCAGTCATGAAGTTCTGAAATGTAATGGAAAGAAAAGTGGTAGGATTTGTAAGGTGTTCCTGCCCCCAATAGAAGGGCCAGAATAAAGCTGACCCGACTGGTTAGTGCACAGCCCTGTTAGCCACCATCTATCTGCCCTGTGTGAGCCAAAGAGCTTACAGTCTAGGCACATTTAGGGCAATTTTCCGATGCTCTAAAATTCTGCGTCACGATACTGGAAAGTATCACGCTTCCCACGAGCCAGTAACGCCAGGGTTAATGTCACATTTTCCTAGAGAGCCCCAATTGTGTCAGACTAACCGGTTCCTGCCCCCCAACCAACACAAAAATATTAATTGCTCTCTCTAGTACGTTAAGAAAAGTTGCTATAACTGCACTAACCCACAAGACAATAGATTCTTTAGTCAAAGACGGGACGTCGTAGAAAAAAAGATATGACGCTCTATAAGCTTTTGGGACCTCAAAGGTCTCTTATTAAGATGGAACAAGACCTTGGTACTTCTATAACTAAAGCATTTGAAGCATAATCATGTGTTTTACTTACACAATGGAAATAAACCAATTTCCTGCTGTTTCTATGCACATTATGGTGACTTTTAGGACCGTAGAACACCGTGATACACTCTTACCCCACAAACATTCTGAGCTCCTCCAAAACAGGGGCATCAGGGGAGGAATGCTAATACAATGAAAACAGAGCTAACTGTTCATTTAAACGCGTGACCCTTAGCATGTGTCCTTCGGCATCACGCAATTATTCTGTGACACCGATTTCGTACATGCGCCAGAATCAAAGCAAAGCATTACTTTGAGAAGACGCCTCTGCAGCTTTTCGGAGGGTCCACGACCAACACTGCATTTTAAACCTAATGTTACATCAGAAATACATTAAATGTTCCAAACCGGTGTTAATTTAATAATTAAAAAAAATAAAAATCTTAGTGGAAGAAATCAATAAAAAAAATAAAATAAATAATAATTAAAAAAAATTCAAAAACTGGAGCTACAAAGCAAGCACTCCCCGTGTGATTAGTCCTGCGTAATCCCATCAAAAAGACGGATACATTCCACGCCGGGGAGCCGGACCTCGTGACGAGCTTCTGGCCCCTAGAGCAACTTTTATTAACCGAAAATTAAGTGGAACTAATTCCCCCCCCGAAAAAACACTAAATGTTAACCCTTTGAGAACCAAGACAATGGCTAGTGATAGGCAGAAACCTGGCAGCCCTTTGTGGCTCGTTTTTGTTTTGTTTTATATTTCATTGGTTTTAGTTGTTGTGGGGAGTCGGTTATTGGGGGAATTTGTTAGATAATGTTTGGTTTAGGTACAAAGATTACAAAAATAAAAAACTCTCACAAAAAAATTTAAAAAATTGCTGTAGTGTAAAAAAGCGCTGGTCCTGAAGGAGTTAAAGTTGAGTTTTGAGGCATATTCTATATAGCACATTGTAAGTTAGGCAGCTGGAAGCCATACCCGCTGCAGCCCTTCGCAGGAATTTGTACTTTACTGAAGATGGTAGATCAGCCTCCCAGCAGAAGTGGTAGAGGCTAATACACTGAGGGAATGTGCATGGGATAGGCATATGGCTCTGGAATCTAAGACAAGAACAAAGACTGATTAAGGTTCGAGTCTTTACAGCAGGAGAAACGGGCAGATGTTTTCTTTCTTAAATTATGTCCTACTGCATGTTAAATAAACTTATTCCTGTTTTAAAATAATGTCGTTTTCTGTAGATTCTCGTTGAAAACTTTTTAACGGAGCCTCTTGTTTTGTTCCCTCTGCACTGCTCGGTCTCCTGACATCACAGGACATTGTCTGCTTGAAGGTCTTCTAGATCAAAAGGGACTGGGATCGGTTGCAGGGGGTCAGACTGCTGCGATGCAACACAGAGGAAGGCTTTGGAAGAACGACTCTGTTTCTAAGCAGCACCACTATCTCAAACATTACAATGGAATCTTTAGGCGATGGGGTGCATTTGGGAGAAAAATAAAAGGGCAGACAGGTTTTGCTTTACACAAGGCGTGCCAAGATATCCCTTAGGAGGTACCAGTACAGCCAACCTTTGGATCAGGTGGGAGCAGAAGCTGGTTTCTCCCGATGATAGCTTAATAGGCTTGAGCACCGGTACACCGTTATAACATGAATGTCTGACTGCAAGGTAAAAAATGGCAACAAAAATCCATTATTTAAGGTACATTGTTACTAAAGGGGTTAATCCAAAAAGACTAAAGAACGTGATTTGTCTCTTTTTCTGGCAAATAATTAGGAAGAACCTGTTAATCAGATAAAACCTCTCGAAACATCAAATGGCAAAAACTTTATTACGAGAACTGTTCAAGTAGGTTTTAATAGAGTGCACCGCAGTGAATATCTTGCATCAAAATGTCATTAAAGTACACTAGATAAAAGGGGGAGGCTAAACTTTTTTTTTCTTTTTAATATTTGAAATCACCCTTTTTTTTTTCTCTAAGGCAACAATACACTTCCATTTTTTTTTTGTTGTTGACTGAAACATTAGAAAATAAAATAAAGTTACATCACACAGTACAGTACGGATTTTTTTTTTTTAAAGTCCATTTCAACCAGGAAGCCATTTCAGAAATTGATGGCAAATACAAAAACAAAAATATATATATATATATATATATATATATATTAAAAAAAAAAAAAAAAAATGAAAACAATAATCAACAAAGAAATAGGTTGATCACAGCTTCGGTTGCGTTTCTGAAAAGAATTGACGGCTTTCTGACGGACCGATTTCTTAAAAGTGTGCGGATGGGGGGCAATGCCCACACATTGGTTACAATCTATACAACATTAATTAACATTGCACAATCAACCTCCGAAAGGTTAGCTCTGTACAAAATAACAAGTTTATTAAAATGTACCAGCACTAGTGGTTTTCCTGTTTTAATAATTAAAAAAAAAAAATTAATAATAATAAAATGATATATTTATACAGATTTATTTTTTTTCCCCGGGGATCACTTATTAAAAAGCGTCACATTACAAGCAATAATGAGTTGGAATAAATATGAGAGATAGGATAAAATATTAGCGCTGGATACATGAGAACAAAATTCTACAACCACGTGCGCATGAATAAGTAATTACGTGCTCGATTGCTTTAAGTGTCGAGAACGGGGGATTTACAAAGGGACGCTCTCAGGCCCTGCCTGGAGTCAAGAGTAAACCCCCTTCAATTCCAGGTGGGGTGCAGGTTATAGGTATGATCACTCTTAGCCGCAAATATGTATATATATATCCAGCAAAGCCATATATACATACATATATATTATAGAAAATATTAATCCTCTAGCAGATCGAAGGGGGGGGATTCTGATCTCATCATAATTGACTGTATTTGAGGTTTCAGGGTTATTTTATTTTTAATAACTAATGCTCCAGATAAGAATTTGAATATTTTTAAGTATAATGAAAGGGACAATATGATCACTGAGCAATAAATACCTGACTTTTGAGTATTTGCCAAAGAAGCCTACAAATCTATAGGGGAGAGAGCACCGAGGTCCAAGGACAAAATCCTGACATTTAAATGTTTTATGGAAGTGGCTAAAAAAAAAAAAAAAAAAAAAAAAAAAGGTCAAAAGTTAATTTAAATTCCAAAAGGCAGAAATTGCATAAATGACATTAAACAATCGCCTATTTTTTTTTTTTTTATAGGTTTAAGCAAGGATTTAAAATAATTTTTCAGAATAAAAAGGGCATCTTCAGAACCCATAAGCAGATAAGCAATCCTCCAGTAATCGCGGCAAAAAAAATTTGGGGGCAATAATATATTGTTGGGGCAGGAAGGTGGCTACATCTGTGTATGACTTCTGTATCGCCAGGCTCTAAGAACTCCACATTAAGCAAAGCACCGTGTTTCTATGTTAAATAATGTACTGTACCTTTAAATTAACACCGCGATCAGCACTGGTTATACACACAAGTCACATTCTAGCTTCATCTTATGGTTGTTGTGACCTTCTTGCCCCTGTCTATACGGGCAGGAATGTGGGCAGATAGATAAGGGACTCAAAGAGGGAAAAAAAAAAAAAAAAGTCTCTGGGGTATATTTAGGTATAAATATAAACCACCCAGTCCACAGAATTTAATAAATGCCCCCCTATTACTCCTATTTCTGATCTTCCAGCATATTATAGGCCGTGCGACCCTGACCCTCAAGGTGTAAATGATGCATTGCGGCATCGCAAGCTGGCATCAATACTATTGTTTCTCAACGGAAGTCATCAAATAATTGCATTTTTTTTTTTTTTAATGGTATCTATCTACATTGTGCTGGCCAAACAGTTAAGCAAATGTATAGATCAAGAACGTATAGACCATTGGCTGCCTACAAACGGATAACAAAGCTCAATATCCACAAGCCATCATTTGGATGCGGCTCCTAAACGATGCATCGTGGGAGCTCGAGCATACGCTCTGCCAAAAGCGGCCGTTAACAAGTAAACAAAAAGTTTACAACGAAAATGTTAACTACATTCTACTTATTTGTAGTTTTACATTCTCTAATAATTTGGACGATGCCGGGATAAAAACAGATTTCCCAGAATTACAATGTTAACATTATTGATGATAAATTCTACCACTGGCCTGTAAATCTTATTTTTTTTGTTTTAATTTTTTTTTTTTTTTAATACTGTAAACATGATCATACTTCTCCCTCTAAAATACTGCAAGGAACAGCTAATTATGCGTTTATTTACATACAAGAGATCATTTGCATGAAAGGCTCATTGGAGGGTTCACGACAAGGACCCCTAAAGTACAGCAGGGATGTGATGCAGCTTATAAATAACCGTAATGGAGCGTTTGTGTAAATAATAATAATACAAAAAAAATATATATAATAAATGCCTACGGCTGCGACAACAAACCGCTTCCTTTCCGCTGTAGATTTTGAAGGAACGTTAAGTCGTGAAAAAATAAAATGATCGTCTCCATAAACCAAACGAGGAACAACAAAAACGACGAGCGACGACCTCTGTACAGGAAACGTAACCCCAGCTGTACAAGATCCGCTTGCGGTAAGCAATTTGTCGTCTATGATACAATTCTATGAACGTGGAATCGAAACAGAACATTCTAGATACTCCGCTGTACACGTGATGTCACAGACTGGTTGTTTTTTTGAGTTGTAGCGTTGATTATAGCGACGTAGGGCCTTACTGCCGTCAGGGCGTTATCCGTATGGAAAAAAGGTTCACGTGCCAAGGGGTAATACGAGTCCCCTTTACTGGTTGACGTTGCCCAAGTTTGTGCCCTTGCGGCATAGGATCCTCCAGTACATTCCGATGTTCTAGGTTACGCTAAACATTCCTTTTCAGTTGTTGCTTCACAGTTTGAGCTCGTTTGCGATCTTGGACGCAATGTTCTTGAAGGCGATGGAGGTCCCGGATATTCTTTTGAAGCGCACCCCATTGAGGGACAGACGCGGCAGCTTGCACACCTCCATTTCCCACTGGACCAAGCTGTCCTGCCGGGCGTCTCCGTGAACGCAGAAGAGCAGGAACCTCTCCTTCTGCTCGTAGTCGCAGTTGTTGGCGTCCAGGACTTTGCGGATCTCCCTCATCATGTCGTTGGGGTCCATGGAGCTGGTCGTTTTCATGCTCCAGGTGAAGCGCAGAGAACGCGGCTTGGAATCCTTCTGGTCTTCTCTTTCTCTCTCTTTAGGTTCTCCGGATGTACTCCTGAGGAGCGAAAACAAACCGAATCAGGAAATACACTACTTTTATCAAATAACCCCAATAAATAGTATATTGCTTATAAATATATTTTCTCAGATTAAACAAATTCCAGTCTAATTAAGACACCGACGTCCTAAAACTAACACAAGAGACTGCATCAGGGGGCAGCCGATAAAACACACAATGGGATACGTTGAAGAGCAACAAGGGGCAGAACGCCCGACACTGACCAAAAGTTGGCTTCCTATTTGGTAGGCTCTATCAGGGTTTAATAACCGTTTACTCACTCCTGCCTTAAGGGAGAAAGCGGCATTATAAGGGGATACAGAATACGGAGTCCCCGATTCTCTCTGGTCCCACCTGCCACTAAACCCCCACCCCCCAGAAATCATCACCTAAACGGCTCATCTTCCCTAAATAAAGACAAGGATGCTTTCTGATAAAAAGGAAAAAGGCTTAGTTCTAAAAGACCCATAATCCCATTTTTTTGGTTTAAAAATTAGAAATATTAAACGTGACTATTTAAATATCAGGAATATTTTTTTTTCGTTAGTGTCGGCCTCTTACGGCAGCTGGGCTCTCGCACCCGTCAGACTGAGCTACAGAAATACAAGGACGCGCAAGCTTAACACAGAGATAACATAACAAGCCCCCACACGACGCATGAATTTACTATCCATAGCTCAACTTAACGCAGGACAAGGTAACTTAATGGGGAGGAATAATCATGCAGCTCTAAGAAGGAAGCTGCTCACATGGTATATGCACTAATTTGTAAAATATACAATGTAGAAAAGTTATAAAATCTGCTCATCTCCTAGTGACATCATCTGTGAGATCAGCAAAATCCATACGTGCAGGAATATATAAATGGGCATTTAAAGCGGTCAGGACAATAGCAAGAAATCACTGCGGGCAATTCTGCAGCCGGCGGGTGAATTTACCAAGTGCTACAATAACCGCAGAGATTGTGTTTCCATAGCAACAGCCAAATCGCTGCTTTAAAAATTCTGGGATTTATTTCTCTTAAACTTCACTATATATTACGACGGGTCGATCCTTGTGAAGGAAGTGCTTGGCTGGTCCTGTATCATGTATGGTTAAATCAACGAGAGTCTACGTACCCATTGAACCATGCATCACGCAGGGCCAGCTCAGCCCTCCTGCAGGAAGAAATGCGATCAATGGCCCTACGTAATGTAAAGCGAAGTCTAGGAGTAGAAATGGCGGTTCTCTTTTAATTACGTCAATTATATTAAATCTATAGAATCTATAAAAATTGTGGGATCGTTTACAGCTAATGATGAGTCTGATTACGGTAACACCAAGGAAGGCCCATGTATACTTCTCGATGACATCACATTACACTTGCAGCGTAAGCGAGGTCATCATTTACAGGAAATGCACACAATGGCGACCCCCTCATTAAGATCAGGGAACCACCGAGCAGAAAAGCATACGAATAACACAGGGTTCATGTTTGGAGTAAATGCATGATGTTAGCGTTTATTAAAAATGCATAACGATTAAATACGAGTTACTGTCCCTTTAAAAATGTCCTCGTGACAGAGAGCAAAAGCCGATGCGCTACACGATTGCTAGCTCTGTTTTAAAGGGACGCAGCCATTCCAAGCAAAAACAAACAAAAAAGGCCAAAAACAAGTAAAAGCGCGTTATTTCAGACAGATCACACGTAATTAGTGTCAGAATTATATTCCTAAAGGTGCAATCCCTAAACAACTTTCCCGTGAAACGCTGCGCTCCGGACGTAGAGCTCCAGTGTAGCTGATGGGTGGTTGGGGGAAGGAGGCTACATTTCACGCTGTACAGCAGAGATAGACAACCGGTATTCGTGGCACTGAAATTCCCGTGATCCGCGGTAAGACTAGAATCATAGGAACCGTGTATAGACCATAACCATAGACCATATCTCCCCAACCACGCCATCTTTTACAGGAAAGCCCTGATTTTCCGCCGAGCTGTGGCCCTCTTTTGTGGGCAATGGAAGTCTTAAGCCAGTTGGGGAGACCTTCTGGTCTCCCATGACCGGCCCAGGAACCTGTAAAACTGATGGGGATCTGTGCTATTTCCACATGGCCTCCTTGCAACGTTCTCCATCCAAGTACAGCATGGTGGCTCTTAAGGTAAGGTGGTTGGTGGGTTGTCCTACCCTCCCTGCCCCTGGCCACCCCCCACCCCCAACAAAAGCGTCCCGATCTGGACCCCTTAAAAGTTAAGGGTATGCAGGGACTGGGTTTATAATTTAGATTTAGGCAGACATTCCAGCCACTGCTGCATAATAAGTAGATGTTAATGGAAACAAGTTGATATCAAACATCTGCAGTTATTGCAGATGTACCACGTTCGCGGCGGCCCTGCTTAACACGTGGTGTCACCGGTAACATTTCTTGAATGTAGTAACGGAAAATCAGCCCAGTTGAAAATTGCTGGTCTCCCGTAAATGTATTAAAGGAGAATTATCACACTGTAACTGAAGCCGCTACTGGAAACAATGCTTTAGTTGTGTTCTTTTTCCTTTCATTTAATGTCTGTTTTGTTTTTTAGTTACTCGTTTAGATTTTACAGCATCTACCCCTCCACCTAATCCAACCCACGGAAACTTCCTTTATTTTCCACAATTTCTTCCCTGGAATACCAACGTCGAGCCAAGTAGGAAATAATAACTCGCTTCCCGATCTCTACCCGCATAGTTTTAACAGACTACAACACAGGCCTTTGACACTAGATGTTATTTCCAGCCGTGTAATACCTCTGTAAAGCTATTACCACAAACACCATAGGACAAGAAAGCTGGAATATACAACACATCAGAAACCAGAGGGGGGGGAAATAAATAATATATATATATATATATATATATATATATATATATATATATATAAACTGTATTAATAAAAATAAACAACGTTAACTTGAATAATATGCTGTGTGGGTGTACAAGCGGGGATAATCTGAAATGTGGGAGAAGCCACGGGGAAGAAGAAAGTTACGTGGCTCTAATTTTGTACTTGATTTGTAATAGGGAAGAGGAAAGTTACGCGGCTCTAATTTTGTACTTGATTTGTAATAGGGAAGAGGAAAGTTACGCGGCTCTAATTTTGTACTTGAGTTGAAATGGGGAGAGGGGGGTGGGATTGCACCTCTAAGGTTTATAAAATGAGAAATAAAAAAACACCAGCATTTAGAAGCTAAGCGATGGTCCGGAGGCGGAAGTGCACACACTGAATAGGTTAGAAACGATATGGTCGCTGCAGAAAAGCAGCCCAGATGCGCAGTGAAGTATAGCGGCTTCCTCACCTGGATGTGTCTGTTCTGCCAGTGGCTTCTCCTTCACTCGGATCCCTCAAAACAAAGTTAAGGTTCAGATTCAATGACAGGTGACAAACAAGAATCAAGAGACGTTCTGCATTATCGTTTAACGGCGTCGTAGGGGGAGGAGTTTAGCAACGCCTCCGACATATCCGAAAGCAATATGGAGACAAGTGAAGCATTTTTTTTCCTATCTATGCTCGGCCTCTTGCGGGTTACCAGAGGGTAGAGTTTGTTAATGTATACACATTAATATACGAGAAGCCTCTGCGTTAAAGATGTTTTAGTAAATTAATTAATGACTATAGCTCGGGCTCCTTGTCAATCACTGATCTTTGGAGATTATTAAAGATTTGCCTGATGGAAGCGGAGACTGGTGGCAGCCTGTGGCAGAGCCAGTATTATCTGATCATGTTCCTGTCTGATCTGTCTTTCCCTCCACCCTTACAAGAGCTGCCTCAACAAATCTGCCACTTAATCAGAGGAGAGATTACTAAAACGGAGAGGGATTTTCCCATGGCACACATCAGCTGGCTTTTTAATATATTTTCATCTTTATTTCAACTATTAGTATTTTACAACTTTAATGCCATTACATATGTTTATTTAGTGTACCGAATTGTAAACTGTAGGACATAACTGTTATGTTCTACAGCCTCTCCTGATTAAAACACGAAAATTCTTGTATATTTCTAAGAAAAATGCTAGTCCCCAAAATGTTACTTTTATTTACCGTTTTGCATGTTTGAGTGTTTTGTTGCGTGGATGCAGATTTCAGGTGCTGGTTCCGGAAGTCATATATATGTCATTTAACTCCTCCCCCAGCTTCCTCTATAGAAACCAACAGCAAATAGCAACCGATGCTGGCGATACATGTGATTGGCTGCTGCTACTCTGGCTAGAATGGGAGTTGCACTGAGCATGTGCAGGAAGTGTACTGATGAATACTTCCTGCTTTTGGTAGAGACAGTCAGGGAGGTGTCAAATTATTATTATTTTTTTCCCTTTAAACATCAATAACTTAAGAACGCCAGCACCAATTTGCATGCAAATGGACTCCAATATGCATTCAACATGGAAACTGTGCTGGAGTGGACCTTTATACTTATTTCTTACAGAACCAGGTTGATGTTCTGTTTCAAAACTCCTTCACACTTTTTTTTTCTGGTTACCTACGAAATCTAGAATATTTATCCCAGCGTGCAAGTGGCCTCCTTTTCCTGACCGGCTGCACATTTACCAGCTTTTAGAACCTCTGCCAAGCAATCGGTATTGAAATCAAGACCCTGCCTGCTCCGACAAATGAAACAGACGCTTACATTACAAAGGAAGACCGATATCTGCGGGACCCGACATGTGAAAACATAAATTTATATTTAAAGGCCACTTATTAACTTTTTCATATATATATATATAATTTTAGCAGAGGGTCAGGCAGAGGTGGCCCTGGGCACATTCTCGATGTATTACAAAGATGAAGCCGTATGAAAGTCACGCTGCTGGCTATATTACGCATGCTCCGCTCTCAGTATGTTCTCCCCCACGTGTAGGATTCAGAAAAGATCCCGTCTGTGCCAATGGCTGAACAGGGTAACGTGAAATCAACCTGAAACACGCAGAGCCATGGGGGCAGAGACTCGCATATTATAGGTCTGTCCCATTAAGAATGGGTTGATTAGAGGTGTTTAAAGCACCGACGTCTAAGAAATTGTTGGGTATTTTGGTTTACTGCGGCACTCGGGATAGTCACCAAATGGAAATTTTAGATTTATTTAGAAAATTTAAATAAAAAGGTATAAAAATTGGTTACCAGAATAATATTTTTGTATTTCCACGTCCAAGAACGGGAAACCAATTCTACAGAAGGAAAGCAGGAATCGCATATTAAGACAACTTCTGAATTCTTAGAAAACCCTGTTACACGGGAAAAAAGTCTCCAGCCCCCCCCCCCTCCTGCTATACCTACCTACGCACAAACTTGGAGGTGATCTTGCTGATGATTCCAGTTGAGGTTCCCCTTCTAGAATGGGAGAACTGGTTGGTCTCGTGGGCAGGTGACGCCGGCGGCCCGTTGTATGTGGCGGTGCGCCGATCCCTGAGCTGCTCTCCGTGGAAAGTGCTCCGGCTGGTACTTCCGCGAGGGAAGCGGGTCCGATCTGGAGTGGTGCTGCTGCTGATACTGTGGGCAGACGGGGAAGTGGCAGGCACTCTCTGAGATGCACTGCTGTATACAGATACAAGAGTATATCAGCAGATAGCATTTAAAAGCAACTGAAATAATTGTAATTTGAAGTAAAATCCTATTTCTAAACATAAATTTTAATTACAATTTTTAATTTACATTTTTTTTTTCCTTTTCTTCTCTATAAATCTCGTTGTGATTACCTCGGCCGAAAGCCTTCGGTCCCGTCTTTGATAGTAGGCAGAGTGACTTTTATTGGGTGCCCCGAGGCGGACATAGACTTCTGGTGGCGAGGTCGCGTTGAGGGGGCCGCGGTCCCCGTAGAAGCTGCGGTCCCCGTAGACATTTCTGTTAAGCTGCAAAATATAAAACGTGACTATAAATTAGTAAACAATTAAATGGCGGGTGTAAACTATAAATGTGTATGGATGTGGTATCCCCTACACTGGCAGTGCCCTGTCACCCTGCATGCCCTCATCTTCATTCAGCTTCTTCCTTCCTGGTCTGAAAGAATTACATTAATTTATTTTTAAAAGAAAGTGTTAACACTATGGCACAAAATGTTTACAGACTGTTACCATAGTGACAACTGTAAACACAATGGGAGAGCACATTTGTTAACATTCTTAAAATGCTTCAGTTGTGTATATATATATATATATATATATAAATAACTAATTGTCCTCCTTTAAGAAAACGGCCGAGATAACCTCTTTTCTATAAAACGGGACGCACCTGCGCTAATTAAATAAACCTGTGATTTTCACCGATCGGAAACCCATTATTATCTCTGACTAACAGATCGTTTAGTGCTATTTTTAAGCACGATACTTGCCATGATTTCATCAAAATGTTAAGATGACAGCTCAGACGTTATGTGGGCAGATGAGAGTTACCAATCGATCCTCTGCAGATATAATGTACACTTTTGTATACTCAGCTGAACATAAATTAATTTTTCTCTTTAAAACCCCAATAAAAGGGATTTTTATAAAAAAAAAATATGTTCACAGAAAAACAGTAAAAATGTTGTATAGTTACATAATGTTATATATGAGAGGGCAGGACCTCTTTAGGATGCTAGAAGGGCAACATGGGCTCTCCATGCGGGTTTATATCCCATAAACCCCTGCCAGTTCCTCAGATGCACCGTTAAAGCAAAACTAATAGAAAATATGAATATGGTAATAATATTCCTAACGCTAATACCCGAGGATCAGATATTTCTAAACCTTTTTCTCATATCTTCACTACAGATGTCTTAATGGTTCTCTCTCCACTGGAGATATGCAAAAAATAAAAAAAAAACATCTACATAAAAGATACCAAAATTGGGCCACAAACTCCCGAAACTAAACCCCTGATGATGTTTCAACACTAATAACTTCCTACTATGTATGGCAGACCTGGGCAAAGCACGGCCCGCGGGCCACATCCGGCCCGCTGAATAGCTCGGACCGGCCCGCAAAGAGTGTCCTGGTGACTCACCAATGAGTCCGGTGTCCCCCCCCGCCCCGGTCACTTACCTTAAACTCCTGTGTTGGAAGCGTTTGTCTCGGGTGCCGGCGCTTTACGCTGGGCGCCGGCATATGACGTCAGACGCCGGCGATCAGCAGTGAAGCGCCGGCACCCGAGACAAACGCCTCACGCTTCCAACACAGGAGTTTAAGGTAAGTGACCGGGGCGGGGGGGGGGAGATCCTGAGAAGGGGGGGGTTAGGGAGTTAGAGGGGAGATACTGAGAAGGGGGGGTTAGGGAGTTAGAGGGGAGATACTGAGAAGGGGGGTTAGGGAGGGAGGTCTTACTGTGTGTGTGTCTTACTGTGTGTGTGTGTATCTTACTGTGTCTGTGTGTGTCTTACTGTGTCTGTGTGTGTCTCACTGTGTCTGTGTGTGTCTCACTGTGTCTGTGTGTGTCTCACTGTGTCTGTGTGTGTCTCACTGTGTCTGTGTGTGTCTTACTGTGTCTGTGTGTGTCTCACTGTGTCTGTGTGTGTCTTACTGTGTCTGTGTGTGTCTCACTGTGTGTGTGTGTCTCACTGTGTGTGTGTGTGTCTCACTGTGTCTGTGTGTGTCTTACTGTGTCTGTGTGTGTCTCACTGTGTCTGTGTGTGTCTCACTGTGTCTGTGTGTGTCTTACTGTGTCTGTGTGTGTCTTACTGTGTCTGTGTGTGTCTTACTGCGTGTGTCTTACTGTGTTCATAGCTTATTCAGTTATTGTAATAAATATTTTAGCCCATTTTTTAGCTCAAAATATTTTTTCCTTTTTTTTCTCCTCTAAAATCTAGGTGCGTCTTATCAGCAGGTGCGTCTTATAGAGCGAAAAATACGGTATGCACTCCGAAGCCTTGTTCATTTTGTTCACTTCTGTGCTGTGCTAATAGTTATTCAGGCCTTACTTATTCAAGCACCTCTACCAATGACGTAGGCTTGAATAACTTTATTAAACAGCACATAAGTTAACAAAATGGACAAGGCTTCGGAGTTTGTAGTTTGTAGAGGTCTGGCCCTCTAAAACCATTCCAATTTCTCATGTGGCCCCATGGGAAAATTAATTGCCCACCCCTGATGTATGGGGTGAACGGAGGAGGGTAATATGCAAGTTTTGGTGGTTTGAAATTACCAAATAGTTGATTGATACCACTGATGCTATTATAATCCAAAAATATATATATTTTTTTATTTTTTTCACAAAAAAAGGTTACAAAAAGATTGCATCCACACTTGGGGCTAGGAAGACAGTTTGTGTAGGACCGAATAATGTAAAGTATGTTTAGATGGTCACCAACTTCGTTATTTGAAGGCATTCTTCTCGGGTGTAATAGAAAGGGGACAGGATTGAAACACGCACCTGCTATCTTTCCCATTTTGCACGGCATTGGGTCTGTCAGTAGTACGTTCACACACGTAAGTGTTTCTTCTCGTCATCCCGCTGCCGGGGAACAGGCTATTCTAAAAACATAAGGAGGAAGCAGTAGGTTTCTAGTTCTGTTCATTAACAGAGATTTACAGAGAAGCAGAGGTCGTCCTAGACATGAGCGCCCGAGACTTACTCTACTAAGTCATAAACATCTGATACGCAATACTCTATACAGCGAGGGGCAACTAAAGGTACGGAATTCACTGCCAAGCGAGGTGCTGCTATCAGATATGGAGGCCTTCAAAAAGGGTTTAGATACGCACAGAGCTATAAATGATGGAATAAACATTAATATTTTAGAGCTTCTTAATCCAAGGAGAAATTCTAATTGTCTATTGTAATCGAGAAGGATTTTTCCCTTCTTGATTACAAAATCAAGAAGGAGGCAAAATTTAAAAAGAAAAAGAGAAAAAAAAAAAAAGCTTAATTGGGTTTTTTTTTGTTTGTTTTTTTTTTTTTAGATAAAAAGCAGGAAGCATAAGTGTCATTTTCCAATAGCCATGTCATATAAAAGAAAAACGAAACATTAACCCCTTAAGGACAAGGGGCGGCCCTTAAACCTATTGAACAATGCATTTTGAGCCCGTACATGTACGGGCTTTGTCATTAAGGGGTTAAAAGTGTGTCGTCCCCCCCCCCCCGCCAGACAACTTTAGGTTGCCTGTTGGGACAAACTTTATAGGTAATATGTAGATTTGCATGTAAAACAAGATCAACTAAAACCTAATCTACTCAGTTCAGATTTTTGATTGCTCATAAAGAAAAAGGTCCTCCCCGCCGCGCTCCGCCGTTTGCTTACACTTGTGCCCGTTGTAGACTTTTTCCTCTCTGGTCCGGCCAGGGGGCTGGCTGCCACCTCTCCTTTGGAGCCCACCGTAGTGCTGCTGAGCTTCCGAGATCCGTTCTTATCCCACTCCTCTTTCTGCTCACTTTCAACGCTGTTAGCTTGTCCTCGCTTCGTGTAAGACACGGACGGTGGGATTGATGGCCCGGCTGTAAATTTGAGGACAGACATTGGTATCAAAGAGCGTTTATTAATCAGAAGCAGGCCACGGACGAAAATGGTACTTTATTATAATATCTGGGGACCCTCCATATTTAACCCGTTTTAGTGTTTTTATACACTGTATAAAAACAATATATTTATATTTTTCTATTTTCTGTATTTTATATATTTTTTGGTTTTACATTATGATCTCTTGTTCTAACATGTTTCCTCCTTTGAAATAAACTTCCCTCCTGTACTCCTCCGTGTATTTAAACGTTTTAATCGATATCTGAGAAGATCTTGGACGCTGGTAAGAAATACGCATCGCCCGCAGTCCGTAACCCCGGAGACACGAAATAAAACGCTACTTCTGCGGGTTACACATCGCTGCCTGGCGCTCTCCAGCCGATGTAAGAAGGGCCATACGTTGGGTGCCATAGATACAGATACCGTATCAGAGAGGAGACACAATATGTGCCAGTGGTATACAGACACTAATAGTGGACGTGTCTGTCCCACAGAGCTTACACTCTAAGTTACACGTTCTATCTCTGAATGGACACGTACCATGGTCGCTGAAGCGCCTCTGCTTCTGATTGGCTGATATGCTCCTCTGAACCTTCATGTGCGCGGGAGAAGGCACCGAGCTGTTATTTAGGTCACTGCTAGGCCGAGACCTTTGACATAGGTTGGTACTGGAGACAGACTCGCTCCCCTCGAACTGTGAATCAAACGCGAGACAGATACAACGTTTCAATAACGGGCAGTAACAACTTCAACCACTCATTCACACTGGCGTCTTTTGTCAAAGGTGGTAGCTTTTGTTGGGCAAACAAGGAAAAGGTTTCAGGACCTCGGAGGTCTCTTGTTGAGATAGAATGGAATTAAATGAAATGAATTAGATTTGAAGACACCTCCTAAGGGCTGCATCGGTATGAGACTCCACATCTACTTTCTATGTCCACCTAAGAGATCGCCTTTGACTAAAGCCTTCTCGAGGACCAATATTGGCTTTATCTATTTTCCTTCTAATAATCAAATATAAGACCCACAAAGCCAGAACATTCCACAGAATGACATCATGGGATGTTATATGCTGACTTCACTAATAAGATCATGGAAATGCGGTCCTAAAGGGGGAGAAAAGTATCTTATCTCTATATAAATCTCTATTAAAAATGTAAACATGTGGCAACCGGCGACCTTCCTTGTCATGGGTCCAGCACATGTTCACGATAAAATCTAGTCTTTGTGGCTGATAAGTAACCGCAGGAGGACTCGACGTCAATGAGGTCAAGAATATCGAAGAAAAGGAATGCTCACCTCTGGCGGCTTTCTCCCAAGAAGCAAGTAAGTAGCCATCACTTCATCGTACTTGTTATTAAGCACGGCCTCGTTAACCTCCTCCCTTGAAAATCCCATGGTGACCATAATATCTACAGACAAAGCACAACTCATTAGGAACCATGCGCGTCTATGATACCCTAGATAGTCTGTTTACCGGTACACACTATTAATATACGCAACCGCTCAAAACTCTAGGGTCACTCAGCTGTTTTCATCGGAAACAAGGACATTTTTGCTGTAACATAATTGCAAAAGGGTTTTCTAACCATCAGTCTTTTAAATTTGGATCAGCGAACACAACATGCCATTAGAACACAGGAGTGATGGGAGTGATAAAGGGCCATTGGAACACAGGAGTAATGGGAGTGATGGGAGTGATAAAGGGCCATTGGAACACAGGAGTGATGGGAGTGATAAAGGGCCATTGGAACACAGGAGTGATGAGAGTGATAAAGGGCCATTGGAACACAGGAGTGATTGGAGTGATAAAGGGCCATTGGAACACAGGAGTGATGAGAGTGATAAAGGGCCATTGGAACACCGGAGTGATGGGAGTGATAAAGGGCCATTGGAACACATGAGTGATGGGAGTGATAAAGGGCCATTGGAACACAGGAGGGATGAGAGTGATAAAGGGCCATTGGAACACAGGAGTGATGGGAGTGATAAAGGACCTCTAAGTCTAAGATGAGATTCCATTAAAAATCAGCCGTTTCCAGCTACAATAATCATTTACAATATTAACCCCGTCTGCGCTGAAGTTCTGATCGACTTCATGTTATTTTTTTCGCAAAAACAAGGAAGTTTCTAAGTGACCCCAAACTTTTGAGTGGTAGGGTCCATCTGCATTCAGAATAAACCCGCATCACACTGGGATCTGTAAGCATTTCTGGTCGTACGTTTTGCTACACTGATGCTATTAAGGAAAATAAGCATTTTTATATTTAAAATATCAATAAACGCTTCCAGTTAGGCAAAAACGGTCAACTTGCATACCTGTCAGAGAAAAAATATTCAAAAAACTAAGAAGAAATGATATAAGAAATGCAGATGCTTGGGCTGTTGAAGAGTAACGATCGGAAAGATTTTTTTTGTTTTGTTTTATTTAGAACTTGACAGATTATCTCCCAACATCTAAAATCGAATACTACTAAGTTAAGAGTCATGATTTCCGATGAAGTATGCGTTTGAAGCCAAGATCGGTAGTTTCCATGGCGACTGTGTTTACGCAAGCAAAAGCAGGATATAACCTACAGAGCAGCTGGGTTCAATTTCCAGGATTTGTAAAAGCTTAGAGAACCGACCCCCAGCAGATGAGTCTCCCACTTAAATGGACACTCCAGCCATCACGTCCACTTTAATGCATATGACAGCCGAGTGGTCCCTTGGGGTGGTCTACTGACGGACCCCATGCGCATGCAGAAAAAGTGCTACTTTAATACGCATCTCTTGTTCAGGTGACCAGACGGCGATCAGCCTGCGCACACAACTCCGCACAAAGGGGTCTTTTCTACATTAAAAATAAATTAAAAATAAAATCAGCAAACGCTGGCATTCGTTCACCTATTCTTTTGGTGTCATTATAATCCTGTTCAGGCTCGGTGTACGGCTTTAATTCTTCATCCTCGTAACCAACATTCATCCACCGGTCCTTCATGATTTGCTGGGGAACATGAAGACAAAAAAAAATCACTTTATTACATATACTGAACATTTGGTTGTAATGTGTGTGGGGGGGGGCATGTATAAATATTGCTAAAAAAAATACAGGATTTTCACTGTGGGAAAAATAATTGGTTTCCTTGTGTAAAACAACAACAAAAAAAAAACTCTTTGCAGGTTTTTTGTCCTTGTTTATACCTGCAGCATATTATACGGTGCCGTCCACAAATATTGGCACCCTTATTAAATATGACCAAAGGAGGCTGTAAAAATGCGTTTTATTGTTTAATCTTTTGATATTTTCTTGCAAAAAATACACAATACTCTGCAATTGTTTGACATCCATGAGAGCAAACAACACAGGTTTATTATATATATATATATAATATATATATATATATATATATATATATACACATATACACACACACACACACACACTATTGGCCCTTTTAGCCAATATTTTGTGCCTCCAAAAGATAACATCTCTGAGTCTCCTGTAATGCCTGATGTGGTTGGCAAATACATGGCAAGGGGTCCGAGACCATTCCTCCATACAGACCCTCTCCAGATCCTTCAAACTTCCAGGTCACCGCTGGTGGACTCTCCTCTTCAGCTCATCACACAGGTTTTCCATGGATGTTCAAGTCATGGGACTGGGATGGCCATGGCAGGACCTCGAAATTGTGGTCAGAAAACCATTTTTGTGTTGATTTCGATGTAACCTTCCCTTTATTTTTTTTTAATTTTTTTTTTTTTTTTCTAGACTAGTTTACTAAACTAGAGAAACCAGACCACCACCCAACATGGCGGCAGTTTTGTACATTACGTGCGGATGAAACCCACGTACCTCTAAGCTGCCTCGCTTGATGGGATTGAGGACCAGCAGTTTTTTCAGAAGGTTTTCGCAGTCTGTGGACATATAGAAAGGAATCCGGTATTTTCCGCGTAAAACTCGCTCCCTTAATTCCTTTTTGGAAAAGAAAAGAAAAACAAAAAAAATCAGGGAGTGTTACTGCAGCAACGTCACAAACGAGACGAGCAAATTAAAAATCACTAAATCATTTTGGATGTAAAATATCATAGGAATCTGCAGGCGCTTTATACATAAAGTATAATAATAATAATAATAATAATAATAATAAATAATAATAGGAATAAGTCTACGCAGTTTGTGAAAAAACAAAAATAAATAATTTGAAATAAAAAATGAATATTTCTTAGTCATCATTGCCCTGTAAAACACAATTAATGCTAATTCCACTTTCCTCTTCAACCTTTCCGAAACGTTTTTTTTTTTTCTTCTATACTTTCGTCGACGATTTGAACTACCTGAGGCTCTTAAGACAATGCGGTTTGTGGTTTGATTTGTGGGAATCGGAAGGCAAATTAAATTACTAAGAGAGATGCAATTTCTGTGGTTTTCAGTGAATAAGCCTTAATTAAGCTGAATCAGTAATTCGGTAAACCCTCTAGTAATTAGCCTTTTATTGTTAAACTATTGTGTTTGTCCAAATCTCAATTTCAAGGCACAGATTGTTGGAACCTTTCTAGATCTTGGCTGACAATTTTTTTTTTTTTCCTAAATCCATCTTTTATCCATTATTTTATGACTTAGCTGACATGTCGGAGTCTTAATATATTAGTCCTTTCTAGTCACAGACATCCCTATATGAGGTTCGATTAGTCGGGGACCGGACTAAGCAGGAATAATAAGGATTATTACAATGCATACCTTTAAATTCTGTCCATCAAAAGGTAAAGATCCGCTCACTAGTGTGTACAGAATGACCCCAAGGCTCCAAACGTCCACTTCGGGCCCGTCGTATTTCTTTCCCTGAAAGAGCTCTGGAGCCGCGTATGGTGGGCTCCCGCAGAACGTGTCCAGCTTGTTACCAATGGTGAACTCGTTGCTGAAGCCAAAATCTGCTATTTTGATATTCATGTCCGCGTCAAGGAGAAGGTTTTCCGCCTGTATCGATATGTATGGGAAGGGGGAATATAGATTAGAATGATCTTCCTTCAGAAAATAAGCCACGTTATTTATGTTTAAGGCTCCTGCAAAGCTTATCCACGACTGCCCCCAAGATCTGAAGGCCTTAGCTTAGTACATATTCGTAATTGACAATTCTAAAAAATTTTTTAACACAATTTTCAATGAAGCATCTGTAAACTCAATAGTAAGGTTTATATTTTTTCACTTCTTTCCCCTGTATCTATCTATCTATCTATCTATCTATATATATATCTATATATATATATATCTATATATATATATATATATATCTATATATATATATATATATATATATATATGTTCAAAAAAAGGTTTCAGGATCTCCTGGTATGAGAGCAGGTGAACTAATTAGCGGTGTGGGCTTTTAGACAGATCAAAATAAGGGAACCAAAGGATTCCTTTGGAGAATCTGCAGTGTACATCAATGAATATGTGATCCATAATAAAAAATTATATAAAAACATTCCTGATCAGCAGACTCATGATGGCCATGGTATTGCTGCTCAAAGTTATTTAAAAAGTATTTTGCCTCAGCCTATTTCATGGCATTAAAGACTAATTCACCTTAATAATTAGAACTTAACAATAAATATGTTGGATTAAATTATCCCGACAATACCACTTGCAGCCAGCAGGGGCAGCAATGCATAGGTGTGTAATTTTTGATTTGTTTAATATGGGCCGATTATGACTATCCATTCACACGGGGTACATATTCAGACATTAGCCCGTGGAGTTGCCTCACTGTAAACAATTTGGCTGTAACAAAGTAAATTAAATATATGACCCTCCCTAAAAAGGCTAATAAAGGGGCACCATTTCTATCTTAAAAGCACCGTTCCATATAATCTATAGGCAAGCGTGATATTTGACCTATACATGGGACTTCAAAATCTAAGTAGGGTTTAGTCTAACAGGGAACACCAACAGCCAGCTCGGTTTTCTCTGGAGCCAGAGTAAGAGTTATATATATATATATATATATATATATATATATATATATATATATATATATATATATATATATATATATATATATATATATATATATATATATATATACACACACACACACACATGAACTTTGCTATGGTCCTTAAGGGGTTAACAAGGGCTATGTGGCAAAGCTGGAGTTTGACAGTTTCAGAGTCAAACGCTTCTGATGGAGGCCTTGATTTCCGCTGTATAATGTATCTTTCAGATATTAAACAATGCGTTATACCCTTGCCAGGGCTTTCAATTAATGTCACAAAGTTTTCATAAATATTCTACTGTTTTGTTCTTTTGCACCAGTTCTTGTTTTGGATAATGTAACGTTTTTAGGCAGCTGCATATCAGCCATTTGTATCCCATCTCGCTCCGTTATCCGAGCCCAAGCTACTGGACCAACACCCTGACTCAAAACAGAATGGCTCAGTCTTAATCACCCAGTCGGAAACAGTGACTAATGAAAGTCTACGGAGGAAGGACTTCATTAGCATTGCCATAAAGCATCAGCTTGGTGCGGTGTCTCAGCAGGGACCCAAAGTTTATCTAGTTTATTGGAACAAAATGGGATTAAACCAGGTTTGTATTAATGTCAACCAACATTGCTGTACACAGCGCTGGGGAGGGGATGTTACTGTACACAGCGCTGGGGAGGGGATGTTACTGTACACAGCGCTGGGGAGGGGATGTTACTGTACACAGCGCTGGGGAGGGGATGTTACTGTACACAGCGCTGGGGAGGGGATGTTACTGTACACAGCGCTGGGGAGGGGATGTTACTGTACACAGCGCTGGGGAGGGGATGTTACTGTACACAGCGCTGGGGAGGGGATGTTACTGTACACAGCGCTGGGGAGGGGATGTTACTGTACACAGCGCTGGGGAGGGGATGTTACTGTACACAGCGCTGGGGAGGGGATGTTACTGTACACAGCGCTGGGGAGGGGATGTTACTGTACACAGCGCTGGGGAGGGGATGTTACTGTACACAGCGCTGGGGAGGGGATGTTACTGTACACAGCGCTGGGGAGGGGATGTTATTGTACACAGCGCTGGGGAGGGGATGTTACTGTACACAGCGCTGGGGAGGGGATGTTACTGTACACAGCGCTGGGGAGGGGATGTTATTGTACACAGCGCTGGGGAGGGGATGTTACTGTACACAGCGCTGGGGAGGGGATGTTATTGTACACAGCGCTGGGGAGGGGATGTTACTGTACACAGCGCTGGGGAGGGGATGTTATTGTACACAGCGCTGGGGAGGGGATGTTATTGTACACAGCGCTGGGGAATAATTACCTTTAAATCTCGATGCACAATACATTTCTGATGACAATACTGCACGGCAGATACAATCTGAAAGATACAACGTGAAAGTAGAGAAGTTTTAATATAATACAGAAAAAGGCATTTAAATTATATTAATTCAGATGATTAAAATAGAATGTATAATATAACCATTCGCTAACCGCTACACACTATTACACTGTTATATGCATAAAGTGGACACAAGATGTATCTAGACAGACGGACACTATACAAAGGACACAGAGTCCGCGAGTCCATGCGCAGGCAGGCGGCGGGAGTTTGTATTAACATAGCCCCATCGACCCCCCTGCCAGCGGCTACGTATCCAGTAGCACGCGAGCCGCTAAACAGGCTGGAGCGCCGGCGCATGAAAAGGGGAGGGGATTAGCTTTGCAATAGGATAGCATAGAAAGGAATCAATATTTTTTTTAAATAATTAGCTGTGCCACTAAAGAGTTAAATGCTTTTATGACACTTCTAATAATACGTTATTCATAGCAGGAACGATTATACGACATTCCGAAGGCGCAAAGAGCTCCGGTCCTCGATGACATGAAGCACCGTTATAGATCGCCCTGCGCAATACGGCATCCCAGAGGGAGTTAAAGTTCATTAGCCGGAGGAACGTCTTTCTGCGCCCGCCGCATTATCCCGGATCGATGTTATAGTTCTTGCAAAATCCCGAATTGCCGAAAGAGCTTCCAATCACTACCGGCCAACGGGTGCCCCCCCCCCACCCCATATGGGGTCTCATCTGCAGTATGATGTCACTCAGCACTTAAGCTCCGCCCAATGCATGGCAGGCTGTAAAACGAGACCTTCTATTAGGGTCGCAAAACGCAGCATCATAGGAAATAACCCAGGGACAGCTCCGGGGGGGGGGGGGGAGGAATACATACACCTATAATCTGGCCAATACGGTAATTATTATTATTAGCTGCACGACTTAAAGGGGCCGCGCTCCTATGTCCTCTCCGTCTACCCCCCCCCCCCGATCTCACGTTTCTCCCGGTGACTAATCCGGCGTCTGTTCCCAGGGCGAGAGCGCCTTCTGTCACCCGAGCCGCAACGCCCCGTTAACCAGCGAGGGAGGAAAACAGCTACCCCGGTCTATTCACAGAGGCCTAAATATAGCGCGGCCATCCCGTATAGCGCAGAACTACCAGCTCGCTTTCTTCAGTGAGTCACATTTCCCAAGCGGGGGCGGAATAACAGAGGAGAGGATTGTGAGATCCGAGAAGGAAGAGAGAATCTTCCTACCTGCCTAAATTTCGCCCGCGCCTCCTTCTCCTTCATTCTTCCGTGGGCCACTAAATAATCAAACACCTCTCCTGCAAAGAAGTAATGACAGATAAAAAACATTAAAACTTAAAGGGATTATTTGGGGGAACCCCCCCGTTACATTACATTTTTGTTTGTGGCGTGCCCCCCCATGCTAAAATTGACAATATATAAAATTAATAATAAATGGAAGGGCCTCCATATATATATTTTTATTATTATTACTACCACCAGTTCACATAATTTAATGAAAAATGCATCCTTCAAAAGCTAAAAATGTTAATTTTTTTTTTATAACCCTTCTATTTTCGCCCCATAATATAATGTTTTCAGGCGGTCGCATATTAGCCGTTTGTATCTGTTATCTGAGCACCGATCTACTAAACACGCTGACCCTGGGAAACAATAGAATGGCTTGGTCTTAATAAGCCAGCTGGACTAAATACCTATTGTATTTGAATGAATGCAGGCAGCTGCTGGCTGAGAAGGATGAGATTTGCATTTATACCAAACAAATTCAGTGTACTTACCCCCGCTAGCATATTCCATTATTAGGTATAAGGTCTTCTCTGTCTCGATGACCTCGAAGAGTTTTACTGAAAGAGAGAAAAGAGACTTATAGATGACGTAAGACGAGCCACGTGTACATATAGCAGCTTACATGCGGCTCCCAGCGGCCCGTGGACGACAAATCCCATCATGCTTAGTTGTAGGCAAACAAAAATCTATACCTGGTAAACCTATCAGAAGGTTAAACTCAGAGGACGGTATGTAATCAGAACACCCTCCCAGCAGAGGTGGTAGAGGCTATGTTGCTATATAAAGCGAAGAACACTCACCGATATTTGGGTGATTTAAAATCTTCATTATTCTGACTTCACGGAATAACTGTTAAAAGAGAAGCAAAGGGTTAACGTTGCCTGTTTTTCTTGACATGTGAACAACAAGGGTTTAGAGAATCCCGCTGTATTTTTCCGGGACATCCCTTCCATTTCTGATTTTAGATTTCCTAAATTAACTAAAAACATAAAATAAAAAATATATATTAAGGGTTCATCCAACGGGTTACTTTCCCAAAGACTCCGCTAACAGAAGCTTCCCCCCCCCCCCAAAAATGGCGGAGAAGCGGCTGGAGGACATTGCGACGTTGCAGATGACCTTTTAACCCCTTAAGGGCAATGGGTTGTCCTGAAACCCATGTCTTGAAGGGGTTAAACGGACTGCAGAACACTTTAGGTCCTGATTGTACATCGCTTCTTCTTAAAGTCCTAACCCCTAGAGGGAACTCCATGACCCAGCGATAAATAAAAGCCCATCGGAGAGCCGGCAGCCTTTCCGGGTCACCGTATAAAGAACAGAGCCCAGAAAATGACCGTCGATTTCATGGAACGCGTCGTCCTCTTCTGATATTATTAATATCATCAATTATGATACAGAATTAAGCGATTCCCAAGATTATCGCACAGCAAGAAAGACATTAAAAAAAGTTTAATACCGATGTGTCCACCGATCGCTGTCTCCAAACCCCCGTTACACGCACACGTTAAGGGCACGTTAAGAGCAGTATTGGCTCCTGAAAGGTGATTTTAGATGGAAGTCGGCAGGCATACGCTTCATCTTTACACAAAGGGGTTAACGCCATACGTAGTTTCCTTCTTCCCTATAACCCAGGATTAATGCCCTCAGATATACGAGTGCAAGATCAATCTGGACGAACACACACATTATATATATACACACACACACACACACACACACACACACATATTACATACACACACAAACATATACACACAATCACCACTAGGTGGCAGCATTATTGACCAAGAGGCAGGATAGTAAACACGTTAGAAAAGGTCTTCTAAGCTTAAGTCCTAGCCGTTTAGAAAAGGCACATATCTATCTATATATCTATATTTATATATACACAGAATCCCCCGTTCTGTGAGAGACAGTATAATGTATATAATCCCCGGGTTTAGCTCATGCCTCTACACGCCACTTACAATTCTTAGAAATTCCACTTTATTAACGCTCCGCTGGCTTCAAATGAATTGCAACAAAGTAGAAAAAGAAGAAAGTAGTGCACGTATCTATTAATTAGTGCCTGCGCGAGTGTCGGCTTCAATCTATCAACTCCATTAAAATAGCAATGTTAATAATGACAACATTTTCCGTTCTTCACAAAGCCATGGAGAAAAGACAGCATATTTGACGCTAGCTGAACCATGAAGGGTTAACAGATTTCTTTTAAAAAGCCATCGGTTACGCGAACTTACTTAACGAATTATATAGCGGCACCATATTCTACAGCGCTGTACAATGGGTCAACTTGGTGTAAGTAGTGCAGCACATAATTTCAACTCACGGAAACAGGATCTGCTCAAAGGAACAAACTTCTTATAAATAAAAACAATAGAACTTTTGTAATCACAAAAGGGATAGATATACATATATATACACACACACACACACACACACACACACACACACACACAAAACTGTTCAATAGTCTGGGGTCACTCAGCTGTTTCCATGGAGAACAAGGACATTTCCAGCTGTAACATAACTACAAAAGGGTTTCTAACCATCAATTAGCCTTTTAAACAAACTTGGATCAGCGAACTCAACGTGCCATTGGAACACAGGAGTGATGAGAGTGATAAAGGGCCATTGGAACACAGGAGTGATGGGAGTGATAAAGGGCCATTGGAACACGGGAGTGATAAAGGGCCATTTGAACACAGGAGTGATGGGAGTGATAAAGGGCCATTGGAACCCGGGAGTGATGGGAGTGATAAAGGGCCATTTTTTTTTCCTGGAGGGTGTCTGGGACATTAAACCTTCCCTTTAAAACTTTACCTCTTTAAAAATGCCTAATAGATTTAATAAGATTCTGCAAACTGAAGTAACCCCCAGGAGGAAATACCTTTTAATTAACAGAAGGCTAATTCAGTTTGTAATTAAATCTGGGCTATAAAATGCTATAATAATGAGATTCAAACTATGTTCTAAAAGCGGTCCCCAAAATAAAAGATACCGTTTATGATGAGTATTTATCCAGAAAAATACATAAAACGTTTTTGAAAGAAAAGCAAATTGTGTCCATTAAAATATCATGAAATGGATCAGAAATCCCGCGCAGACGGGGTTAATGTTCTAAATGTTATGGTAGCTGGAAACGTCCGATTTTTAATGGAATCTCTTCATAGCTGTACAGAGGCCCTTTATCACTCCCATCACTCCCGTGTTCCAATGGCCCTTTATCACTCCCATCACTCCCGTGTTCCAATGGCCCTTTATCACTCCCATCATTCCCGTGTTCCAATGGTCCTTTATCACTCCCATCACTCCAGTGTTCCAATGGCCCTTTACCACTGCATCACTCCTGTGTTCCAATGGCCCTTTATCACTCCCATCACTCCTGTGTTCCAATGGCCCTTTATCACTCCCATCACTCCTGTGTTCCAATGGCCCTTTATCACTCCCATCATTCCTGTGTTCCAATGGCCCTTTATCACTCCCATCACGCCTGGGTTTCAATGGCCCTTTATCACTCCCATCACTCCTGGGTTCCAATGGCCCTTTATCACTCCCATCACTCCTGTATTCCAATGGCCCTTTATCACTCCTATCACTCCTGTATTCCAATGGCCCTTTATCACTCCCATCACGCCTGGGTTTCAATGGCCCTTTATCACTCCCATCACTCCTGGGTTCCAATGGCCCTTTATCACTCCCATCACTCCTGTGTTCCAATGGCCCTTTATCACTCCCATCACTCCTGTGTTCCAATGGCCCTTTATCACTCCCATCATTCCTGTGTTCCAATGGCCCTTTATCACTCCCATCACGCCTGGGTTTCAATGGCCCTTTATCACTCCCATCACTCCTGGGTTCCAATGGCCCTTTATCACTCCCATCACTCCTGTATTCCAATGGCCCTTTATCACTCCTATCACTCCTGTATTCCAATGGCCCTTTATCACTCCCATCACGCCTGGGTTTCAATGGCCCTTTATCACTCCCATCACTCCTGGGTTCCAATGGCCCTTTATCACTCCCATCACTCCTGTATTCCAATGGCCCTTTATCACTCCCATCACGCCTGGGTTCTTTCCATGAAAACAGCCGAGTGACCCCAAACTTTTGAATAGTAGGGTATCTTTACTAACAACCCCCGGAAAGACTTTTTTTTCCCAGAAAGCAAGCTCAAAACATACAAATACAGTTTAAAATATATCCTTACTTTCTTTAATAAATGATTTATTTGTTTATTCAATGGAAAGATGGGGACCCCGCTCCGTCATTTAGAGGGAGAGTGAAAATGAAACGTTAAAATAGACGCCACCACCATTAGTAAAGGAGAAGCGGACTCTGCTCAAGAGCTTACACTCTATTAGGAGGTAAAAGGGGCACGAGATGGAAGGAGAGGAGCTGCTTGGGTCGGGATGATGTGACGGCAGATTGGAGATCAGAGAAGAACAGAGAAGAGCTTTCAGAATCTCGGCTGTTGCTATTAGGAGGGTAGAGCGTTAGGATTTTAGCGAGTAAGAGGGGAGTCTGACGGAGGGGATTCCCGGAGACGCAGATACATTCATTACACTATCCATTATAAAGAGCTTCCCCAGCTGGAAGGGTTCCCCCGGCCCTGTATAAAGTATAGTTCAATCAGTGATGTGCTAGCGCTCATCTCTTCCAACATGTCCAAAACCTATTAAAAGGGAGAATCAGAGTTTACAGACACTGAATGGAGGAACTTATTCATAAAAATATTAATAATAATAGTAAGCGCTCTAAAAGGGATAATGATTGGCCATTAAGAAAATGCGTGAGAATAAAACACTCAAAAGGTCTGCTGACCAATCAGGCCACCAATGAGAACCCATGACCTTTTTTTAAATTTTTAAACGTTTTATTTCCCCAAATTATTATTATTATTGACTTAAAACTCAAGTCACTCCCTCCCCCGGTCCCGTCCCAAAATGAAATTTATTTATATAGCGCCAACAAAAAATTCCATAGATCTTCTGCGCCTTACAGCACCTACTCCTTAACGCGAGGACGGCTACATACAGACTCCTAGCCGCACGCCAGCGTTTAAATGCCACGTGCGCGGGGAACGGCTGACACATCCACGCCGGTTAGTAAGCGCAGCGGCCCTGCTGGGTAATTGCATAGGCTGAACGTTCGCCTTCCGTCATTCCTATAGGAGCCATGCGGGTATATATACTACGCAGCTGCTCGGAGCGGGGGTATAATATAGAACACAGAAGGGGGGGGGGGGGGGCGATTCGGCATCCTCTGAGTGATCGGATCCTTTGTAGGTCACAAAACCTCTCTCCAGCCTAAAATTAGACCGAGGACTAGCTGGATCCGAATGCTTCCGAGTCTCCTTGAGCAAGCTGGCCGTGCCCTACGCGCTCCGCGGCGCTAATAAAAGCCGTTACGCCTACAGAGAGTCCAATTTTAGAATCTTAAAGCATGCGCGCTGCCCCGCTATAGACAATGCATCTATACATTGCGCGTTGATCATCAACGCCAATCACGCAAGGGTTCTGTTTAACCCTGCAGCGGTGAAATTGGGCAAAGCGAACTCCATTAAGTTATCGTACTATTCGGGTATTGTTGACGATTCTGGAACATAGAATAAATCCTTGAGTCTAGCCTAATGTAGAGAACACCAAAACTGGCAGGATTTGGCCCATCCGGTCGCCACATGCCTGTGGGGTACTAAAGACACAAGCATTAACCCCTTCTATGTCACAATGACAACATCTCAACACTGAAGGGGTTAACGATGCACAATCGCGCTCTTGGAGAGATCCTGCAACAAACGCATTTTCACTCGGGTATAATATGTACCCCCCTTTCATGACACTTGGAAAAGGGGTAAATTGTGAGAATTTATGGTATACACACACACACACACACAGATATATATATATATATATATATATATATATATTTATTACACACATATATTATAATATTTACCGGGTGAAGGAAAAGCACCATAAAGCAACGGCTTGGAAACAGAAAAGGCTGCAATTGGGTGAAAGCACGCCTTTATAACGCCGATATAACAGGTATATGATCAGATTATAGAAAATGTGTACAATAAATGTAGGTCTTTTATCCTCAGTCTCTTAAAAAGTGAGAACAGAAAATTTTCACGCCACAGTAAAAAAAATTATATATATATTTTATAATCAATACATAATTATAATACAAAATAGGTAACACATAATAGATATAATAATAATTATTATTATTATTATCTGAAAGAAAATTACCCCGGTTAATAAAATCACCGCTTCTTACTAGAATTCGGGCTAAAAGCGAATGGTCAGTCTAGAACGACCTCAGACTACGGGCCATAAATGACCGTAAGTTTCAGTAATTGGGGTTTGCAGAAGGATTTTGAAGCCCGGAATCAAAGTCTGTCTTTCATAAAGATAAAAAAGCGCGGTTATCGGCTTTAGTGCCGCCATAAAAATGATTCTCAACCCCATCTTCGGGTTGAGAGGAACGTCCAAGTTCCCCATTGATTTTCTACTAAACAAAAACACGGAGTGACCTCATTAAAGGAGGTAATAAAAACGCAGGTAAGATCCCCGGGGGCCTGATCTTGGACAATCCCCTTTATCTCTTAAACTGGGGGGGCACCAAAAAATTACAAAGGGAACAGGGATAGTTTCTGAGTTTGGGGATATGAGTAGGAAACGGTTGCTTTTTGATGAAATCTAAGGGGGGGAAAAAAATGTAACTTTAGCATTAATTCTCACAATAGATGCCAATGGGTGCTTGTTTATTGTAAAGCAGCGATGTTGTATTGGGGGGGGGGGTTCAAATGAAAGCTTTCATCAGGAAGCCAGATCTAACCGCCGGAACGCATACATTCACAATAATTATCAGGAATGCCCCGCACACATAGAAACATAGAATTTGACAGCAGATCGGCCCCATTCGGCCCCCGTCTAGTCGCCCGTTTCTCCTGCTGTAAAGACTCAAACCTTAATCAGTCGTTGATCTCGTCTTACATTCAGGAGCCGTAGGCCGATCCCATGCGTGTTTAAATCCCCTTACTGTATTACCCTCTACCATTTCTGCTGGGAGGCTGTTCCACTTATCTACCACCCTCTCTGTAAAGTAAAATGTTCTCACATTACCTCTAAGCCTTTGACCCTCTAGTTTTAGATCTCCTCCTCTTAAAGTACTACGGATTATGGATTTAAACGTCCCTCTCCCCTCCAGGCCAAACATATTCAGACCCCTTAGTCCTGAAGCCTAGGAAACAAGGCCCGCCGCTTACTATACAACTGAATGTAGCATTTTGTTTAAGACGTACCGGCGCCATGAACGACTGGCAGGATAAAATAGATATTTTCAAAGAGGCGAGGGTAGTTAGCGGAGTAACCATGGCAACGTAAACTCAAGATCATAAAAGGTAGATTATTTTACCAGAAACCCATTTATTTCAAAAAGGAGATTAATGTCCTGTAGATTTACCACGGGCCACAATCTAATTTTCTTACACAGAAAAAAAAAAAAAGAAGAACCAGAAAGGTGGAGCGCCCAACCTAAAAAAAGCATAAAAAGGCATAAACATTCAGATTCCAGGGTTGCCGCTACAATAATAATGACCAATAAATACATAAAAGAAAATGAGAATTCAGCGCCTACCCAGTGAATACCATTATAAAAAAGCAAAAAAAATACAATCAATAAATATTGGGGATTCCGTCATACTATATGGCAATATATTGCTTCGCCCGCCACTCTTGGCTGCCTGAGAGTGATGGTAGCAAGGCATAGTCCACAGCTTTCTTAAATAACAGTACCGTATCAAAAAATAACAAAAACAAAGCGTTCTTTAGGATTCCCTTTGGTATAAAACAAGGGAGAGCCGGAAAAAGGAGGCTACGTAGAAAGAGAGATCCCGTCATAAGAACATGAAAAGGATCCAGACAATACGTAAACGCTGCATGAAATCCTTGTTGAACCTAAACTGAAATGTCCAAAAAAAAAAAAAAGTTCTGGTACTGACCCAGAATGTCTTAATAAGAGCAGCCAGGGGGCAACGGTGACCCCAGCCCCCCCCCCAATCACAAAACTGCTTATCTTAGAGCAGGGGCGTCCAACGTGCGGTCCTCCAGCTGCTGCAGGACTACATCTCCCATAATGCTCTTTCAGCTAAGGGGCTGGCTGTGGAGGATGGGAGATGTAGTCCTGCAGCAGCTGGAGGGCCGCAGGTTGGACGCCCCTGGCTTAGAGGAAACCGCATACTGAATGGTTTGCGTGTAACACGGTAATTTTACACACAACTAAAATAACCAAACACGGAAAAAAAACCTATATTTCCGCTCAGCGGTAAGCGGCAGAGTGTGTTAATGCCAACGGAGCCGGCATTACAATGTCACCTGAAGGACAGGATGACGAATGCGACAATCTTGGCTTCCTTTAATAAATCACATCGCCGTCAGCCGGGTTAGAATTAAGGAGAGTCGGGTGGCAGCCGTAACCGGAGTGCGGATTAATCTTTCTGGGTCGCGCTCCAAACCAACGGTGGCTTTATCATACCCAACCGGGGAGCCGTCAACTAAACACGCTCTAAAGGAAAGCGTTCCAGCCACCAAAGGGTCCTGCTACAAGGATGTAAACATTATAGCGCATTATAGAGAAATCCCCCCTAACCTAGAAGATGCAGCCCTCCTGCAGCAGCTGCCCTCCCTCTTTATGCACTGACATTTCTGAAAGTTTAAAGGGACCGCACGGCTATCATATACATTAAAGACCATATGATGGCCGGAGTAAAGAAGGGCTTGAACTGCGGATGAAGAGCGGCCCATATGCGTGGTCAGTTTGTCCTGTTTGCCAGATGGCCCAGTCCAGGCCCAGCAAGAAGAGCAATGTATTTTATTTTACAGACTTCATTCCCGTGGTTTCTATGGCCATCATTGATACGTTTAGGGCTGTGGACCCCTGCGATGCCCTCAAACCCAGCAAACATTCCGAGCTTCTAGAAAAGAGGGAATCAGGGGAGGACAGAGGGACCGCCGCTCCTAAAGAGCGAGCATTAAAGCTCATCGAGGGACGTTCAAGTCTTGGCAGACCCACCAATCTGGCCCTCAAAGGGTTACCCGTTTATCATTTTATGACCCAAAAGACTGCTGACTGGTAACATTGTTCAGCACAGGACCACTGCACGATACGGCGCGCGCAGCAGACAGCACGGCCCCCCGAGCGCTCGTTTAGACCTATTCTAGACCCCCGTTCAATACCGAGCTTTGGCTAATGGAATTAAGAGACCGCGCTGAATAATTTATCATCAGGATGCAGAACGCTTCCTTTATTTTATTAGCCTTTTAAAAAAAAAAAAAAAAAAAGGCAGCTGATTCCTTGCAGCAGCAACACGGAGAAAACGCGAGAAAAATCTCATAATACACCAAAAACCCTGACTCGGCCCGATCCCGCGCACATTCACACAAAATACGGACTCCGTTTCTAAATAATGAATTTTAAAATTCTCATCCAAATAAATCAATGGGCGCCAACAGTCTGGAATATGTCAGGACAGTCCCTGCAACCGGGCTTTTGTTGCATTTGTCGACTGACCCAACAAATATTCAGGGGGAAAAAGGGGCAATTATTGTATTTGGTCGATAAGAGGTTATTTTTCAGAAAGATTCATCAGAGGACAAAAAAAAAAAAAAAATACCCCACTTCTTTCTTCACAAATCCATCTGCAATCTTCTGGCCTCTTGGAGTACTTCTGCAAAAGGGCGGAGTCACGGTGCACACATTATGGGGACACCCCGTTCCTCCAATTGGGGGAGAGGGTGAGTGCAGTGGCCCCGCCCTTTTGCAGAAGTACCTGGATAATAGAGCAGCGACCGGGGGAGAAGAAAGAAGAACAAGAGCCAAGAGAGGAAGCAGAGCCTCGGAAAAGAAGACAGGACACGGAATCTGAAAGCGGAGAAGGAAGACATTGACACAGTGTGTGAGAGAGTGTGAGTGGCAGTGAGAGAGAGAGAGAGTGAGAGCAATAGGACCTATAGGGGCCCCCCATTAAGATCCAAAGTTTACCTTAAAATCGAGTAAGGTGCTAATTATGCCCACAAAACATTTTAATTTAACATTTATTTAATTTATTGATTTATATAGCGCCATCATATTCCGCAGTCATGCACAACAGGGCGATTATACCCTCCCCTACATCTGACAACATGTAGTTCCCTGTGATCTGAGGGTTACTTCAAAGTACCACAAAACCAGAGTTGTGTCATCGTAGGTTCGTAAATCACAGGCGGACGCAGCTCCTGCTCCGGATTATCTGTAATTCCCCCGTGGCGGCTCCGTCCTCGTATAATAGAGATGCGTTTGGACCGGAGTCACAGAGGAGTCACAAACCGATACCCGGCAGAGAACGCACCGCACGGAACGTGAATCAAAGGGACATTTACACTATGGACGTCTGCGTCGAGCGGGCAGATCCTCCATAGACACGGAGAGCGGGATAGGACGGCTCTAATCACAAGATCTAAAACAAAAGCGTCCCTCTCTGTCCGACAGAAATAACGAGATAATCACACATTAAGGACGCGAAGCCTGGTTATGCTCACGGCTTAAACCCCCCCCCCATCCAAATAGTTTGCGGTATACGACACAACGATGGTTTTTATAAACCAATAAAGTAAAAGCGGCCAGAATGTATACACAGCAGGAAGGAACCGATAAATCACTAGGAACGCACTGAACAATTTGCTCACTAATACAATTTTTTTGTTATTAATGTAATCGATTACTTGGGCGTAGTTTGCATTCGTTTGCACGGATCCGACTTACATAAAGCACAACGGTATAGTTCAAAGCACAACGGTATAGGTCAAATCCAGACAATGCTGGAGGGGGGTGAGGTCTGCGTGGGTTTAGACGGTCAAGGAGGGGTTAAAGCCAAAGCTATAAATAGAACATTCAGGAATCGGATGTGGTTTTAGTTCAGGAATAATAATAATTAAAAAAAAAAAGAACACAGAATTAAGGTGTCTGTGAAACGAATGCACTAAACCAGAACATATGGTTGGGGGGGGGGGGGATTAAAACAACTGGAATGTGCAACTGGGGGGCCACATCCGCGTTTTGTAATTTTTCCAAAAAGCATTTATTTTTAGAATCCGTAACAGAAAAGGTTACGCCGTGGATCGCGACAACCCGTGACGTAACCATTTCTGTTCTGGATTCTAAAAACGTTAATTTATATTCAGCTCCAAAGAGTAAATCAAACCCAGAAGCTGTTACAGGCCCGTTCCGCTCGGACTCGAGCCCTAGATAGCGGTGTGAACAAGGAAGGGGGGGGGGGGGTTTGCTAATTTAGCTTTATAAAGCCTTTACTGAGCTCTTCCATGGCTGCGCTACTCAGTTACCCAAGTCTGTCTTATTATAACGATGAGACTGTAGCACTGCTTTAACCCTTTATATACCGGGAAGAAATAAGATATCCCCCAATTCCTTAACGCTTTACAGCCCCATAGAGGTTTCAATGATAGCCGAGAACGAGTTTGGCCAGAAAGGACACACAGAGCTAAGAGAGGTTAATCTGCAGAATCCTGTTTGGGCCATCCCACCCCTGCTGTTTTGGGTTTGGCGCTACATTTAGGGTAAATGGATCGTCCATGTGGAACGGGTATAGCAGTAGGAACCAGCTAGGAGGCAAACAGGATAGTCGGGCGAGCCGAGGTCAAACACACCATACACGACGGGAGGTCCGAAGTCAGAACCGGAGAGAATCAAACGGGCAATAATGCTGGTGAAAGGCAACAAAATCCTGGGCCAAGCCTTTCCACACCTCTAAGAGGATGCCTGATCAACATGATTAATTAGACGTATGTCCCTTTAAGAGCCAAAACCAGCTGCGCCTGCCTGTACCTTTTTTGCCGAAGCCGCTACTTTTCTCTGGTGTCTTTGGAGTGGCCCGGAGGTGTCTGACTGGGGTCTGTGGCAGTGCGCTGCGCGGACCCCCAGGGAAGCATCGGAGGTCCCTGCAATGCCCTTCAGGATAGGAGGTAAATGGGGGTGGGGGGGGAAGACTGTAAATAAGCGGTCCCTGTAGTCATAGGAGGGCAGGGGTCTGCTGGTGACGGGTGCCTTACAGAGACACGGACAAGTAACCTACCCGTTCCTAATCAATAAGCACTCACCCGACCTCCGCCGTCTCCCCCCCATTCCTGTACACCCCATACCCACGCCCCGCACGTGTATATAAGAGATAACCCCAAGTAAAAATGCACTTTTCACACACGGCGGCACGGTCTCACGTCTTACCTTTTGTAGACTTGTAGGATTAAGTTGGGTTTTATCGATAATTTTTACCGCCACCTGTAAATAAAATAAACCACCGAGTCAGCATACGGGTCGTGAAAGAAAGTTACAGCAGAAACACAAAATACACAAAATTCCAAACAGAAGAAGTTTTTCCGCATCTGACAAATATTTTCATTTTAAAAAGAATGGACTAATTTGCCAATCACAGATAGATACAAACATGTCCGTTATACATTAACCCCTTAATGACAAAGGCCGTACATGTACGGGCTCAAAATGCATTGTTTTCAATGGGTTTAGGGACCGCCCATTGTCCTTAAGGGTCTAAAGCCTTCCTATACATACGGAAGATGAGTGTTACTTGCCAATTGCATTATTTACATGCAAATACATAGAATTTTGATCTATGCATTCTGCTTGAGACGCCGCCATATCCCTGTTGAAGACTGCATATGAGCGAGATGCTCGTCTCCAGCCAGCTCCACGTTGTTCGGTGCAAGATTTCCAGGGGGTCTAGAAAGACACCCCGCTGCAGGCGCATGCTGCACGGAAAGGCTTTCCTGCCCAGTGATTGGCTACTTTGGGCCACCAATTGCAAAGCAAGGATATAAAGATACTATTTTCTTACAAAGTAAGGAATCCCTATTAGGGTACACAGGTTACAGTTTTACGTTACGGCAGCTGTCTAAGCCCACGTAGACTCACGTGTTTGAGGTCTACAGAAAGCTATGAAAGAAACATCTACAAACTTCGTCAAACTCCATATTACTATTAAAATAGGGGAGAATACAAAAATAATAGACACATAAGTCATAGCGGTACAGGAGACGTATCTATGGGACATGACCTGCCTAAGGTCTCCTAAGCCTCAAATGCCCAAGACGCCATCAGATTATCCCATCAACGTTGTCTACGGTCTCCTGGGCATTAAACTGTTAAATATTGCAGGGGGGGGGTGAACGCGTTTCTGGATAATGCATTTTTTATTGATTATTTTTTACTTTAACTAATGGGAATTATTTATCACAGTCCAGAAGCACCTACCTCTCTTCCGGTGAGGACATGTCTGGCCAGTTTCACCTTGGCAAAGTTCCCCTTCCCTATAGTTTTCAGCAGGCGGTAGTTCCCGATGTGCGGCTGCTCGTCGGTGGTGGACGCGATGGAGTTACGACACCGAGGGAGGCTCTGCCGGCTGCTCGATTTGGTAGGTGGGACATGAGGTTCCGGGTACCCATCCAATGAAGTGTGCTACGGGCGAAGGAGAACCAGTTAATAAAAATGGAACACAGACATTTTACATTAAAGGAACATTCCGGCCCTTCGCCATGTCAACTGCATATCGTAGTAACCCCTACGTGGACCCCTCTAATGCCTACATCTGTTCATGCGAAGCCTTCCATGTCTTGCTTTGTAATGTTCAGCCCTAGGTTTCCTCGATAAAGGTCCATTTTTTTATTTATTTTTTTGATGACCTCATACTTCCTGTATTGTATCTGATGATGTCACTTTTTCTCCTTGGTTAAAATATCTGATAAGCCGTCTTGCCCCGAGGATTATCTACGCACCGGATCGTATGTCAAGTACAAACCCCATTATCATCTAAATCTAAAACAAAGTCTATTCGCATGATATAATGGAAAAAAGGAGTTGAGACAGCGTATCCGTGGTACGCGTATAAGGTGGGTTACCGACGAGTATATATGGCTTATTTAAATTAAATAGATAAACATCACTATATGCGTGAAATATAAGATTAGGGGAAAGTGTCAAATTCCAGAGTTTATGTGATATTATACCCAGAGGATGCCCGGGGGGAGATAAAGAGGCCGAGCGGGCGCATGTAGTGTCACGTTGCGTGACCCTGCGGGAATAGCGTGAGTTACATGCGTCAGCCTGGATTTCTGTATGTCTGTCTGGGTGTATGTGTACGTACACGTGTGTGTGGGTATGTTAGCATGATGTGTGTCTGGGTGTGTGTGTGTGTCGGGAGCGGTGTCTGGGTGTGTGTGCGCGTGGGTAGGTACATTAGCATGTGTGTCGGAGTATGATAGCATGTGTGTAAGTGGGCACGTGTGTGTGTGTGCGCATGCGTGCGTCTGGGCTTAGTGGTGTTGAGGGGGGGGCACATTTGCATCTGGTCCGGATTAAACCTATTGATACAGAAAGGCGTATGAAAAGACAAGCGACGAGATGAATAAGCTATTCCTAGCGGCCGTTTTTTAATTGAAGCCAAACTCCCACCATACTTTAGCGAGTTGTTTTGTAGTTGTAATGAATATATATATTATATATAAAGTAGCCACAAAAATAGTAACCGTTTCACACGCTCGGAAACCTGTGATCTTCTGCCATTTGCGAGGCCGGTTCTCACGACCGGGAAGCCTCCTGGGAATCTTAGCAGAACACCTGATCGTGTCACACCAGACGCAGCGTCGTCTCAAAGATAGCAAAACGCGTCTGTATTTGTGATAAGACTCCGTCTTCATGTATGGGGCGTCTGCCATCAGATCCTTGATAGAAACCATCAAGGTTACTACTCTCACTGTGTCCGGCCGGGAAAGGAAACGCTCAACGGTAGCGAACGCCTGTAAATCACATACATGCTGTAAATACTCAGCTTTAAGTAACCTACTTGGCACCCTACGGAAAATATAACACATACCGGAAATAAAATGGTGGGAGTAGCCCTTTAAAAAGGAACGAGCCCCTTCCTACTCAACCTAGTCTTACTCTGAGTAGCCTTACGGGTGCCCCGAGTACTGGTGAATTCCCACCGAGTACTAGACTTTTTGGGTCTTTGGCCTGTTAACTCCTGATACTAGACGTTCCATGCTGGACCTCGTACCCCCGTTTTATATCCCACAACAAAAAGTATTGCCGTAACCCCCCTACCTTAAACTGGATGAGGGTCTCAGGGTCCAATAGAGGTACATTCAAAGCATGGGTGCAAACAAAGCTCCATCCTGTCGGCGACCGTGCAAGTGGGACAGCGGAAGCAACTTAGCAAGGAACAGTCCCTTCTTCCTAAAATCCCACTTAACATTTCAGACTCACGAATGTCTACGTTACGTACGCGATCCGTGACCGGCGTTATTAACCTTGCCTGCGGCCCTCTATTTGGAAACACGTCAATGACACTGAACGGACTTCACCGCATCAGCAACCGTTTCACCGAAATAACAACCCGAACCCTATCAAAATATCATTTTCCCCTAAACCATGTTCACAAGTGAAACAAACCCTTTCCGAGGAGTTTTTAACCTTCATATGACGGGGAACGCATTCCTGCCGACCTCCGGAGGGTGAAATCGAACATCTTCAATCGAGTTCAGCGAATGGTCAAAATATTTAACCACTTAAAGACCCAAGGACGTGCTATTACGTCCTAAGGATCATTTGAAAGGTGACCTATAGGAAGTAACATTACGTCCCAAAGTATCTACACTGGCGAGGAGGCTATTTAACCTTAAAACTCTGCATATTTGTTCACGCCACAATATATTGGGGAGGAGAACAAAAAAAACTTTTATTTCACGTCTCTAAGGAAGTAGATATTACTATTGTATTAAAAAAAATACGTTTCTACCATTTAAGTTGAGGGACATTCCTCGCCTATATAAATAAATCTTCCCTTTTTTTGCATGTATTCATGTGTTTTAGGCAAATAATCAAGTAAATGGCATTTTCCATTAATCAATACATTTAATGAGGCCACATGAAAAGAAAAGAAAAAAAGAATATTAATTAAAAACAGAAGGGGTAACATTCCATTAGCCAAAAAAAAAGTCTTAGAAACAAAGTCAAACCGAAGCGAACCAAGAGAGAATATTCGTGTTCACCATTAAAGCCGCGCGCTGAACTGAATTTATCAGAACAGTCTGGATGATTTGATGATTTTGAGAATGGAATTTTGAAAAGGTCAGCTTGAAACCAAACATGTCCTTTTGGAGACAAGGAGT
This sequence comes from Sceloporus occidentalis, assembly GCA_023333645.1. Taxonomy (NCBI): domain Eukaryota; kingdom Metazoa; phylum Chordata; class Lepidosauria; order Squamata; family Phrynosomatidae; genus Sceloporus; species Sceloporus occidentalis. The sequence continues at coordinate 1,379,788 of JALMGF010000199.1, forward strand.
TTAGGAGACCGATGGGTCGGAATCCCATAAACAGCTTGGGGGTCAACAATTCCCCCGCTGGCTGCGATCTGGTACGCCGACACACGGGGGCCCCTTTTCCCATATCCCGAGCCGTTTTCTGTAGGGAAAAGAAGAATTTTTCTCTTTCATCTCAGAACAGCATGGAGACCGAAAATAAAGGTCCCCCCGGGCACCCTCTGCAAAGCCTCACAACCATTTATTAAAGGAGGCAGTTTGCCTACCCCATTGTTATCTTTTAATGGACATGGAGGTCCGTTTTCCATGGACTCCAAAGTGTTTTATTATTGTAGTCCTTCTGTCTCATTTAACTCCGGCTGCCTCTCCTGAAAGCAGACAGCATACCTCAGTACGCTCCTTGGACGCCCATTCTAACCTGAGCATGCGCAAGAAGTTTCCTTACTTCTATCTCTTGTAACACCTACCCTGGCTGCCGCTACTGAGTTCAGGGCTACAGAATATTAATAAAAATGTAATTTTCATGTATGTTTTTTAGCCACCAAAGGCAATGTGAAATGAGCTCCTACTTGAAATCAGTAGAAGAAGCCACGTAGTTTAGGTGAGCCTGCATGTGATTGGCTGACACTACTGCCATTGATTTCCATAGGAGCTCAGCTAGACTAGACTGGGAGTTCTACTGGGCATGTGCAAGAAAGTGTACTGAAGTATGCTTCCTGCTTTAAGTAGAGACAGTTGGGGCGGAGTTAATAACCAGAGAATGCCTGCACCGATTTGGATGCCATAACATGAATCGAGGTATACCAAGCAATGAAAGTTGGAGTGTAGACACGCACATTCTTCTGGAGCCAGTAGCAGTTTAGAAGCGAACAAGGACAAGAAGGATAAAAGCGAGCAGGTGTCCTTTTTCTGCAGGAAATGGCTTTAAAAACGGCTAGAAGAGGTCAAAGTGACCGACGCGACGTTAGAGAGATATATAACAGAGGTTGGTTATAGAGTAAGCAGGTCTCTGCCAGACCCTGGAGAATGCATTACCTCTCTGGGGAGAACGCTCAAGCATCTGTTCAGGCATTCATAGGTCTTTATCAAGTAATTAAACTCCCCAAAAATATTTGGCGCATGTACACATAGCGTTTCCTGTTTTTAGTATCGGTTCCCATCCAATATAAAAAACAAAAAACAAAAAAAACAGCTGGTCCCACTTTATGGATCAACAGCTGATGCCGCCTTAAACGAGCGAAGAAATTCTACACTGGCAATTCAGTTTAACACTTCCCGCGCCAGGAAAGGCGCTCTGGGGGTTAATACAGGGGACACCATTGGGTCATTCGCTGGTATTGCGGTACTTTCCCGGACGTGAGCGGCCGACGCCTGCCATCGCTGGGCTCAGAGGGGCCGCGGCACGTCTCCCGCTCGTGGAACGAGAAGCTTTCCAGGGCAAGCCTGGCGCAGGTTCAAGAGAGTTCGCCAAGCATGCCAAGAGGCAGCCTGTGTCTTGCTGTACTCCACGGCAACCCGCTGCCGGCACGGCAAGCAAAACATGGAGACCCGGTCTGTTATCTGTAACCCTTTCCGGATCCCACCGAGCAAAAAAAGGTGCAAAAACATTAGACGATTACTGCTCAGAAGGCGGCGGAATATTTTGAGTTATACACCACGCTTCACTTTTCCATGCCTGATGTATATATTAAACAGTTCGTTATCCCACAGAGTGTTCCTCTGGCTTTTGTCACGCTTCAGCTCCTGAAAACATTGTTCCTCCCCAGTCTGTCCCACAGGAATCCTGATCACGTGATCCACGAAGACGCTAAGACCATAAGCAAGGGGGGGGGGGGGGTGTTATGCGGCGGAGAGATCCGATTGGCCAGCAAGACGCCGGAGGCTTTGAAGACGCGAGACAATGGGCTCTGGGTATGCGTTTTAAAGAATCAGAAAGCCCCATTCTCTCCAAGCAGCCGTATGCTAATGCATCCAAAGAGCACGCGGGCGTCATACGTTCCAGCAGCTAATGTGTTAAACCGAGTCATTTGAGATACAAAAGACTATAGGAATCCCACTGCGATCCCACGGCGTTCTATTTTATTGATGTCCATAGCACTAGCGTATGCCGTAGCACTGTACAACTGTGGCGTCACTTCCCGGCTTGCTGGGCATGTTAGATTAATGGGACCCTCCAATAATTTGCACTTTAATGCAGGGTCCCTTTAAATTGTAAGGTGCCCCCCCTTTGCATGGGGGGGTATTATACAGAATGACCCCATAAGCATTTGCCCCGTTCCCCTCCCCGACTGCCTTCTGTGCAGGACATGTCACTGTCCGCCCCAGAGCTGTGGGCAGGGGTCCAGACCCCCATGTGCATGCGCAGACACGCAGTAAAGCACTTTATTGGAGTTCTAATTCAGCAGGGCTGTCAGGGGCGGTAAAACGATCACCTTAAACTAATCTGGCTAATTAGTGGGGTCTTATTGATCTGCTCATCTCCGCGCCGTCGCCGAATGCCTGGTTCATGGTCAAGCGTTAAATCTATCCACTCGAGATAGGGTCGCACTACATATACATACATACACACATACACACATACATATATTACACATACATTACGAGCTTCTCCCGCAGGTAGGGCTGAGCTGGCCCTGTATAATGTATAGTTAATACGAGGCATCTGAGCATTAGCCCAACACTAAACCGCGAGCATTGTGAGACACGCAGATCCTGATGTACTTTCCTGTATTAATCCAAGCTCGTTGTACAGCGCTGCAGCATATGATGGCGCTACATAAATCAATAATCATAACACAGCCCTGCGGCTTCCTCTTTACTATTTGGGTGTTTGCGGTAAATCAGGGAACGGATACGTTCCGGTCATTTGACAAAAACGTTCCATTTATAAGGAGCAGAATATGACTTCCGTATGGTATCCGAGTTGCAGCGAGAGTCGGGCCGGCGTCACGGGCCGAGCCAGACCATAAGGCTTGGTTTAGTATAGAAGGCCTAGAACACATAAAATAAAAGCCCCGACAGCCGGGGGGTGCCGACGGTGAGACGAGCATAACCGTATAACCTCACATCGCTTCGGTTCCGATGGGCGGAAGATAATAATAACGGCGATGATGATGATGACGATGATGATGATGATGACGAGCTTTTATTATGATTGATCACAAAAGGGAGAGGAGAGAGGAGATGATTGACGACGTTATCACCCAGCACGCCATCTCATACATGTTTCATCTCGCGCCGCCGCGCTTATAAGACCCTCGTAAATCTTCGTATAACGGGGGAAACGTAAATATAGAGGAAAGGGGGTTTAGAGACTCGTCATGCCTCTAGTGCTCTAAAACGCCGGTCCACGTGTACTTATCCGGTTCCCCCAGCGTTTGCCGGGACGCCTGCCAGAGATCGCCGGGCCGAAGTGCATTATCGGATCTTATTACAATCGCCAAAGCTGACCTTGAAGCCCTCTCAGCGTTTTGCTTTCTCTATTTATCCTTTTTTTTTTTTTACTAGACCTTCAAAAGCTATTGCTCTTCCGAGCATTTCAAATCGATACGCAGGGGGAGGAAAAAAAAAAATCTATATTTAAAATGGTTTATTACTTGAGAACGTCCGTGAAGCAGATAGAATGCAGAGAGAGACAAGGAGAGCAAACGTCAGCCCTCAAAGACGGAGAAATATGGATTTTATGAAGTAGGTATTTGAGGGCAAGAGTTTTCACGTTGGATCTCTCGCTATTTCCTAAAACCCACATTTTAGGATTTAATGCGCTAAAAAAAAAAAAAAAACATACCTAGAAAGTAGAGCTTAAAGAGTTAAGTAAGCAATAAACTCACCGAGTGAAGTGCTGCTTCCATGGGTCTCCGGGGAGCCGTGTTTGGCCACACCCATTACCCGCCCACTCACGGTTACCTAAAGCTAGCCCGCCCCCTATGCAGCAAGCCCCACCCCTGCATAAAAAGCACTCCCCCAAAGAGGCAATATATGTATTGGAAAACCAACGTGAGGGCAGCCGCCATGCCCGTTATCTCTACAAGTTGTAGACGGACAGTAAATTGATTGGTTTTACCAAGTTTGCCACTCTTTGCCACAGTTCTCAGCTATCCAGGTGTTAAGAGTCCTAACGTGCGCAAGCTATAGGTAATAATTTAGCTATGGCAAAATCAGTTGCCTTTTAAACATAAATGTTTTTATTACCATGGTAACCACTTTTTTTTTTATTTCTAGTATTAATACGCAGCTGCATATTCTCCCTCCCTTACCTAACTCCAATCTACCAAACACCCTTATCCTTCTCATACTGCTTGTGGTAAACAATAGAATGGATCTGTCTTAATCACCCTCCCAGGCACTGAATAATGAAAGTCTATGGAGGAACAGACTTCATTAGCAATGCCATAAAGCGTCAGCTCAGTGTGGTGTTTTAGCTGGGAAAGTCACCCAAAATATCACATGACTGACAGCAATGACAGCCCCCAGATAAAGGGAGGGCTGTGATGTTGCAGCAGTCTTAACGCCCTGTTGTGGTCCGATTATTCCTCCCCATTAAGCTTCTACTGCTATTGGGAGAAGAGCTGGTTGGTTCTCGCAGCATCTGAAAGCGTGTGTAGAGGGCCGGTCACCACATGATGCCGAACGCTTATGTCATAGATCGGGGACATCGTCTTGATCTATACACCGGCTCGCAATCCGCTGCATCGCCTCCGATACGATCTGTGCTGATCTGCAGATCTCCAAGAGGCCTCGGGGCCACGAGACGTTTTAAAGTACTGGAGTCTAAAGTAACAATGCTTTGTGAATCACTGCTTGGCCCCTGCGGTCCACAAAGGGTTAAACACGCGATCGCGGTTACATTATCTCCGTCAACCAATCAAGTAAAGGGGGGGACGGGGACGCTCGATCATCACTTTACGGGTTTCTCCCGATGACTTCAATCCATATTTAAAGTTCTTTTTCCACCAAGTAATGGTCAGAACCCCCCCCCCCCCCCCCCGGGGATTAGAGAACCGAAACCCGACACGGAGGGACTGTCAGCGCAAGCTACGTGACTGCAGGGACTAATCAGATTTAGGGTGGTAATCGTTAATACTTACATTAAACTCCTTCGCGCTGCCCTGTTGACCCGCTGTACCTCGCGGCCGACTATGCTGGCGCTATATAAATCAATGCTAATGACTTCACATGTTGCTGGCTGTATGTGTGCCCCCTGCAGCATGTCCGGGGTATAATGGAGACAAGCATTCCCCTCTAGGAGTGGTTGGTCAGCAACATGTGAAATACATACGTGTCATGGATGATTTGGTTGCCCAAGGTCAAGAAATACTGGACATTAATAATGCATTACACAGGGCCGGCTCAGCGCTTCCTGCAGGAGAAGAGCTATATATCAGAGAGGGGGGAGAGAGGGTAGGATCGAAACATTATTTATTGTTTTATTTAGCGCCATCATATTCCGCAGCGCTGTACAAAGGGTAGACAGGACATAAGTCGTATATAACGTAACATGATGGCACGTGGAAACAGGGCCCTGATCAAAAGGAACTTACAATCTAGAAAAAATACTTATGGGGGTAAAGTAGAGGAGGAAGAGAAATAGTAAAAGAAGAGGCCATCATCTAAAACTAGAGGGTCAGAGGCTAAGATGTCAAGTAAGGAAGGTTTACATTGCCAAGAGGGTTGTAGATAAGTGGAACAGCCTCACAGCAGAAGTGGTAGAGGTTAATACAGCAAGGGAATTTAAGGCTCCTGAATCAAAGAAGAGACCAAGGACTGATTGAGGTTTAATCTGACTTGAGCCCCCACTTCTATTACAAAGGGATATTAACCATTTCTTGACTCTTTACCCAGCCCCCGGACTGTAGAACTAATGTTAAATCCCTAATGCTGACAGCATTTGTCCAACTGGTGAGGTCATCTCTCTTCTTTACTGATGATGTCAGACAAGGGGCGACATCATGATGATTTAAAGGGACCTCTCAGCTATCACATGCATTTAAGTGGATATGGGGGCTGCAGCATCCCCATCGATGAGGCTTCTGTTTGTTCCACGTTTACCAAGTGGTGCAGAGCGACGCTGCAGCCCGATGGACCCAGGGAGATTTCCCAACGCCGGCGATAAAGCATTTTACGCGAACGGACGCTTCACCCGAGGCTTCCACCCTCCAGCGCCACGGCATTCCCAATATCAAACATCAGCTTATCGCACGTGGCAAGCACGTCGGGCGCAAGAGCTGACAATCTGCCGACCTCCTTCATACCTCGAGCTATAAAGCACCGTATGTGACGGACTCTCTTCCTGGTTATTCTATATATCGTGCAGGATGGTGTTAGAAAACACGCACGTTCGCGCGCGCACACACCAACATATACATACACATACACTGAAAGGGCTCCTATCAAATTCGGGTTCTAATCCTAAATAATCGGGAGCTGAAAACTCCTGCATTCTGAGACCATTTCCGCCGATCTTCTTAAACCCCCCCCCCCCCCCCGCCAGCAAATGCCGCTGGTTCCTGTAACTAATCTTCACAGTAAATGGTTATAGACAGGTGGTGGAAGTGGTCCGACGCTCCACGTCCGTGTCACCTTGCTCCGCTTGTACAGAGCTCTCCCTATAAATACACTGCAGCTGCTGCTACTCCCTATGGAAGAGGAGCCTATAGGGGGTCCGGGGGTCTGACCTGTTGGGAGTCTATATACCGGCCTGGAACCCAACGGAACCGGAAACCAAGTTCCACACGGAAGAGAGTAGAGCTCAGAAGTATTCCAGTACATTCCAAAATCGGCCACCGTAGCCAGAAACACGAATAATTTTTTATATTGTATAAAGCAGGGGCCATCAGGGGCTGGAAAGCAGAAATATTGGAAATAACTCCAAAGCAAGAAAAAAATATTCATGCCCCAAAACTACATTTCTAAGACAACTGGAATGTGGCCGTATGGGGGGGGGGGGTTTGGTGGTGTTGGTACAAACTTTTGGACTTCCGCATGCTTGGCTCCTTTTCCTCGGCTTCCTTCTTCTCTTGTCGCCCGCTTCTCCCCGGTATCAGCTGAGTTAACCAGGCCTCCTGGAGCGCTTCTGCTCCCCCGATTGTAGCCACACCCTTTGCGCTATCTTGGACTACTTTTGTAAAAAGGGCGGAGCCACAGGAACAGCCTCTCCCTCGATCTCCAATCCGGGGAGAGGGCCAGTGCGGAAGCGCTCCGAGAGGCCAGGTTAACGGCGCCGTTACTGGGGAGAAGCGGACAAAAAAGAAGACAGAAGAACAAGAAGAGGCAAGAGAAGAAGCAGAGCAGCTGAAAATGAGACATTTGGGGGTCACTCCTCGTTTCCAGACGTACAAATTAACGAAAACTTCATTAAAATTTCTGCGAACCCGGAATGGCGCAAGAGAAGAGAGCGGCTGTAATCAAAGTCTTCACTTTGATTACAGCCGCTCTCTTCTCTTGCGCCATTCCGACGTTTTGTTTTCCTTGTATCATTCTAACGCGTCCTCTCCGTTGTCTTTTTTTTCAAAATTTCAACGCTTCAACACAATCCTCGTTGCTTCCCTTTACACGACGCGCATACTGCCCCCAAGCCGACCGAATTCCTCCGTCCCCAGCGTCTGGAGCTTTGAACAGACGTGTCATTTTTTTGAACCCCGTGGCTACGTGAAATGGAATAGACTGAACTAGTTAAACAAGAACATTCCTGCTTTGCTAATTCCTTCGCCAGAAACCTTTAACCAGCCCAGACTTGGGCGACAGAACAATTACACTAAAGAAAGCAAAGACAGGTGTCAGCGAATGAATTCAGAAATGCAGATATCCCACTTAAAGCCGCATCCGAACCAGGAATGTACAAAGGGGAAGGGGGGGGCATTAACAGACCGAGAGGTAGGGAACGATGGGCAATTTGGCTCTTTGCAAGGAGTTACATCTTATTATTCATTCGTTTGCTTCATCCCTTCATTGAAATTTCATTCTGACATCTTGCAAGGATTATAAAAACTAAAAATACTGTTTTGGGCACTAAATAAAAAATAAATAAGACAGGGAAATGACAGTTCCTTTACAGGTGCTATGCCAAGTAGATAAAACATTCACTGAGCTCTCCCGCGTGTTCTGTCTTTTTTTTTTTTGTTTAATCACACACACAAAAAAATAAATAAACCATAGAAACTTAAGTTACTTCAGTTTCTATGGTAACAACATCAGTGTGTATGATAATTAAGCTTTCCCTGCAGAACTATGATTGAGGTTAAATGTTACGTGATTAAAGAACAGTTTCTAGGAAGAGCCTAGGCGTGTAGCAGTACGAGGAACGATGTCACCAACGCTGCATTCCACATCAGAAGAGTAAGTGGAACGGAATCTTTAAGAAGAACAGTATTTTAATACGCATTTAATATGATCCGTAAGTGACGTAGGCGCTCCTATTGGCTGCAGCCGCTATGACATCACCAAGAAATTAGATATAAGTAAGTGGGCTATAAGTTTATTCACTAAAGAGGGAGTTGGCAGGAGAGCTGCAGTTTCATCTCACTGACTTCACTATACATTGGCTCCAGGAATAGCTTGTATGGCCTCAAATAAAGCATAATTAACTCACCGACTGGACTATACATTATGCAGGGCCGGTTCAGCCGCTCTTGTGGCTAAAGCTTCCAGGGATGGTCCTTCATAATGAATAGAGAAACGAGGGCCCAGTTACATATCATGGCTTGTGTCACCGGGTTTACGTCCCTAGGGTCCCGCTGTTTGCCTCCATGTGCCTGGTAACCTGGGGCCACGTTGTGTTTTGGCTCAGTTGTCACAGTTATGGAATAATTTTTACTTTAGTGAGAAGGTGGTAGACAAGTGGAACAGCCTCCCAGCAGAAATGGCAGAGGCTAATACAGTCAGGGGAGAGGAATACGCATGAGATAGGCGTACCGCTCCTGAACCTAAGACGAGACCAACGACTGATTAAGGTTTGAGTCTTTACAGCAGGAGAAACAGGCGACTAGACGGGGGCCGAATGGGGCTGCTGTCACAACTGTCTTCTTCTTTTAAGGACACTTTATGCATCACCCACAATCTATATCAATCCTTTTTTCTTACTAAGGAAGCCACTCGCGGTGTATTCTTAGAAAACTGGTGGCTTAATATTGTTTTTTACCCTGACCCAAGGTGGCTTTTCTAAGGGAAGTCTCCTTCCTCCAAAACCCAGACAGCGATGATGGTATTAGACAGGTGAAGCCATTCCCGTGTGAAACCGTCTCGGGGCCGGAGAGCCCCCAAAGCAGAAAGCAAAGCAAATGCCTGACAGCAACTGAAACAGCCTTAAAGGAACAGTCCAGACCCCAATATTCTATTTTATTTATCTTTCCTTGGATCCTAACACATTTTACTGCACAGAAGAAAACAAGACCGTCTCATTTAGCTCCCCCCCTGGCTGCCTCTATTGAAACCAGGAAGCACTCGTAGGTACACTTCCTGTACATGCAGAACCCCCATTGATGTTATCCAATTACATGTATGCTACCAAAAATAAATGCCAAGATAGCAGACATACATTGGCTGCTGTTATTCCCATGGATTTAAACAGGGGCTCAGCTCCCATTGACTAGAGTGGGAGTTCTAACGAGCGTGTGCGAGAAGCATACTTAGGTATGCTCTGTGCTTTCAGTAGAGGCAGCTGGGGGAGGAGTTCAATAAGATTAAGTCCCATTTTCCAGCTCCAATAACTAAAGTATACCAGCAGCAAACAACTTATACAGCGTAAAAGAAAAAAAATAACTAAAAACACTGAAAAAAATCTAATCTTTACACTCGGACAGGAGAGACCCTTAAATACTGTATTTAGAAAGACCAGTTTTGACTCAGTGCTACGTGGGTTAAAAGCCATGCTGTCGAGGAAAGTACATAGAGAAGTAGATAACACCGAATTCTCTTTAAGTGCGTATTTTACAAAAACGATAATACGGTGTTGCTATTACCGGCAGGATGACATCATCCGATGTGGACAGTGTACAGGGTACAGCTAATGCGGGGGTCTCAGCGTGCGAGGCGGAGGAAAGGGACGCCGGCCAAAGTCTCCGTTCTTCAGCTGTAGCAAATCAATCAAAATGACACCTTTCAGCCCCGTGCCTTACCCTGGAGATATACAGTTCCTGTGCTAGCCAAGTTCCACAGCCAGTTACAGACTGGGAGCGATATAGGTTTGTCTTAAAAAGACCCCCAATGCTGGAAAGGTTCTCTATCTGTTCTGTATCACAGCTGATTCATGGACAAGGATAGTTTGTGAACCAAAAATAGGATCACGATAGTAAAAAGCCTCAGCGTTGTTTTTTTTTGAAAGGGTGGTAGATAAGTGGAGTATCCTCCCATCAGAAATGGTAGAGGGTAATACAGGGAGGAGATTAAAGCATGCATGGGACAGGCGTATGGCTCCTGAATCTAAGACGAGACCAACGACTGGGGTCTGAGTCTTTACAGCAGGAGAAACGGGCCGGGTGGATCGTATCTGCCGTCACATTCAATCACATTGACGGGGTGTACACCCGATAACCACAATATATCGTCCCCTGCAATTCACATCCGCCGCCCGACACACGTAAACACCGCCAGAAAAATGAGTGCCTGAGATGCGGAGTATTTTGGGCTCCCTGGATGCAAACAATACTCAATAACGTACACTTCTGGTCAAACGTAATTATATATACACACCACTGTTCAAAAGTTTGGGGTCACTCAGAAAAGTCATTGGTTTTAAAGAAAAGCACATTTTGATAATTAGAACAACAAGAAGTAGATCAGAAATCCAGCGGAGACGGGGTTAATGTTGTAAACACTATTGTAGCTGGAATCTCTTCATAGGCGTACAGAGGCCCTTTATCACTCCCATCACTCCCGTGTTCCAATGGCCCTTTATCACTCCCATCACTCCCGTGTTCCAATGGCCCTTTATCACTCCCATCACTCCTGTGTTCCAATGGCCCTTTATCACTCCCATCACTCCTGTGTTCCAATGGCATGTTGGGTTCGCTGATACAAGTTTAAAAGAATTGATTGTAAGAAAAGCCTTTTGCAATGATTTGAACTGTAGTGTGTGTTTATTTGAATGTTAGCGTGTGTGTATATGTGTGTGTGTATATATGTGTATGCGTGTGTATGAAGCGTAGTGTATAAAGGGCCCGGATACCGATCATGAATTACAGGTTTTTTCCGGCTATCGTTATGGGCAATTCCAACTCCTTCAAATAAAGCTACTAAGTCTGCTTCCTCGCCGCACATCACGTCAGAAAATATCTTCTAATAGCGCAGTTTCCAAGCAGCCGCCTGTAATCAGAGCGCTGCGTGCCGTCTCGTTCCAAACACACGCAAACGTTCCGGCTCCGGAGGAACAGCCGCGGATCCCCGAGAGCCGGCGACGCAAAACCAATTTGGGAAGCGGAGAGCTGCGGGCGGCTGATGTCATTTCCTCAGCAAACGTGAACAAAGGAGACCATCGGAAGATGTCCGACAGCCCAGAACCGGCGAGCACACGCCGGGGGCCGGGACGCTCGCCCCGCCATTCAAAACATTTTTATACAACGTAACAGAATTACAGAAAAGCTGCGGAATATTCACAGCATTCACACATTCCGCGATCGGCATCCTCAGCGGGACGGCAAAGATAAAATATCCCACCGGGAAAACCCGACCGATGGGCAGAACGCCAGCATGCAGCGGGACCTAGAGGTGTATACGCACACAGATATACATTATGTACACGCACACATATATATATATATATATATATATATACACATACACACACACATTCTGGATCTATTATCACAGGTCCGCGAGGTAACCCAACCTCTGGAAAATGCCGTTATATAGAGATAGGGACCGGCCCACCTATACGGCGATGGGGACCGGCCCACCTAGTCTCCAAGTGAGGATGAAGGGGGGGGGGCGCGATGACACCCTTGGACTGCAATAGACAGCGATTCAGAGAGATAACCAACCCACCGAGGCGCTACAAACGCTGCCTGGCACCTCCGCGCTGACACAAGACTACGCAGGGTCTGGAGCCAACATGGGGCACCCTCCACTAAATGGGTTCATGAAAGCGCCATGCGGATGGTTTAATCAGGGATATGTTTACGGCTGGTGCCATTAGCAGCGCCCGGCTGCCCCGGAGCACCATGGGTGAACCCATTAACCAAATCTTGGGTTCCTTATCATGCGCAGATGCCTGGAGCGGGCTACCCGCGTAACTGTACTACAACTCTCAGCACTCCTTACAGATATTCTTCACAGATATTTAGGGAATAGGCTTGACACGGAGAGGCGCAGGCAACCCAAACCAGGCCACCTCTCCACGATCTCGACAGCCGGTGATAAAAGCCATGCGTCTTTATCCATCGGATAACTGGGGAATATCGAGTGTCTAATAATTATCTCCTAGGGGCCACCAATCAGAAGGCTGCATCATCCAGCCAGCGGCCTAACTACCCCCCAGTAATCAACTAGTGCCCCCAATACCCCATCTGTTACTAAAAGCACACACTGTATAGGGTTAATGGCAATAGGTCACAATATCACTACTCATGACAATGAAAGGGTTAACTGGTCATGTGGTCACACCCCCCCCTTATTCCATTATTAAGGGTAATTAATAGTTCACGTGCTCATTCCCTGGAACCCACAGTGTTAATAAATATAGAATGCACTTCTCCCTGGGCTCTGAAGGGTTAATGAGGTTACCTCATCCCTCGATTGTCCGGGGGGGTGTATCAATTGACCCCCTACAATCCCTGGACCATGCGGGGGTGGACGTTCCATTCTATAATATCCCCCCCCCAACGTCATCATCCCCGCAGTGGTCTCGCCCGCGGGTTACTCACATTCTCAGTGTCCCGCTCGTTCACTGTGGGCAATGGCGTCCTGGCCGACATCTTGTGCGGTTACCGCGGCCGGCGGGCTGAAGAGCGGGGCTGTTATCCCTCCTGCAGGCCTCGGGGAGCTTTCCCTCCTTCACAGCTACGGCTCTCTCCGACGGAATAATAAATAAAATGTCAATAAATAAATGAAAGAGCCCGGGCCTTCACACGGGGGGCCCCTCAGCCTGCATGCTGCCCAACAATAAAAGCTCCTACAATCAGCGCCTGCCGGCCCTCAGGGGATGCTCAGATGTCGGGGTGCCCCCACCCCCTCCTGCAGCCTCGGTGCCCTCATTGCCTGCAGGTGGCATGCAGCGCTGGATGCACGGAGCCCCGGACCATGCAACAAAATAACAATAATCCAAAAATAACACAAATAGCGGGTACAGGGGGGAAAAAAAGAATCCCTCGCAGCTGCCGCCTTTCCTCGCTGGGGCAACAGTGCAGAGAGATTTATTCCTCGCTCATCTGAAGCAAATCAGCCCCGAGATCTCCTCCTCTGCCAGGGCAGCAAATCCCAGGCTGCAGCCTGCCCTCCCCTCTCTGCCTCACTCCCCTCCTCCCTCCTCCGGCCAGGAAGAGAGTGACTACTTCCAGTGGGATCATCACCGTGGGGAGGGGGTTCCCTGCTGCTGGGGAGGGATCACCGCCTGTCACTTGTGCCCACCATTCAGTAAGGGGGGGGGGAACTGTCATTGGGGGCTTAAGGCCCTAAAACTTCCCAGGGGCCCACATCACGTGTACATAGAGAGGAGTAAAGGAATTGTATCAATTATTACTATTATTTTATTAATTTTTATTATTTGATTTATATAGTGGATATGTACTCCACAGGCTGTTAAGCGGATAATTGATTTCTATATCGCCGCCATATTCCGCAGCGCTGCACAATGGGTATCAGGACATAAAGTAGTGCCGCATAATTATTATCGATATTAATAGTGTTATTTTCTTTTATTTGTATAGCGCCAACAATATACACAGCGCTTGCAGAAATGTGTATATATATATATTTGCATTTTTTGGCACGTAAGTTATTAATGACGTTGAGCCGCTTTGATTGGATCGCTATAGATCGCCTATGGTATATTTTCACCTCTCTACGGGTAAAAGGCGTCTAATACCCCTCCTTGTATTTTGTGTCTGTAAGTCTTGATGGTTATGTTCTGTTTACCCATTGTACAGCGCTGCTGAATATGATGGCGCTATATAGATATCGGGACGGGTTTTGTACATCGGGGAGACCGCCGAGTTGCGTTTGCGGACATTTTTTTCAGACGGCAACTCCGCAAACAAATGACCCAGAACGGCCTTGAATTATTGGGGGTATTCGCCTACCAGACAAATGAACCCCCCCAAACCTTGACAGTCTAGTGAGAACCCACCTCTCGTTAAGCTGATTATTAGAGCCGACTCACGCTGAGTTTAATTTATGCATAAAAGAGCTGTAAACTTTGCGGGTTTTTGTTTGTTGGGTTTATAGGATTATTCGTTAAAGCCCAATAAGACTATATAATAGTTTATTGACAAAATGCCAACATAACTCACGTATTTAAGGTGGCACGCTGGCCGTGGATCGCTCGGGTAAATCCGCGGCAGATAAATATAAAAAAATTATATATATATATTAAGTTTAAAACGCATTCGGTTTTGTATTCGACACTTAAAGCGGGGGCACATTACTAAGAAGATATAGACGGGGCTGGATCGGTTTAACTAGATTTATTATATTTATTATAATTTAGGGTAACGAATCGGTTGTTCTTATAGGGATGTGACCGTGGATTTAAAGTGTGGCAACCGTACGATGATAGAGCGCAGAAGACGATCTGTACATTGTGTAAGCAGAGATACAGTTTAGGAGTAAATATATATATATTATATATACCGTTGTATGTTTGTGTGTGTATATATATATATATATATATATATATATATATATATATATATATACAATCTTAATTGAGTCTGTAAAGTTGCGTGGAAGCATACTGACACTACAAGGGGATCCGGGTAATAATCTCTTACCACCCGGGTAATAATCTCTTCCCACTCACGAAGGTATCTGGAAAGCTCCCTCCCACACCTCCGGCAGAGAGACGCACCAAGCCCTTCTCCCCCATGTCCCTTCTCTCTCCTGCACACCCAGCAGCTGCCTCTCTCGCTGCTCCATGTTTACGCCATAAAGCCATTTATCTCCGTCTTCACAATTCCATAGCTCAGTGGACTTCACGGTGCTCGACATACTAACACAAGGCTACACGAGTAGTTAGTAAATAAACGAAGAACAAGTTACCCCGCAGCAGAGGGCTGTGAGTATTATTCAGCCCCCGGGGCACATTCAGTCTTTCAATATGCCGGCCTTAAAACCATCATTGTTAGAGCATCACAACGGTCAGTATCATCTATCAACACTTATGCCCACAGAATGGGACAACGTTGGTAGGGGGCACATTGAGGGGGCACAGGAAGGAAACAATAGAATGGCTCGGTCTTAATCACCCAGTCAGACACTCTGACTAATGAAAGTTTACAGAGGAACAGACTTAATTAGCATTGACATAAAGCATCAGCTCAGTGTGGTGTTTGAGCCGGCAAAGTCACCCAAACTGACAACAATGGCTGGGGTTTTATTACTGTATACAGCGCTGGGGAGTTATTACTTGATACAGCCCTGGGTGTTATTGCTGTATACAGCGCTGGGGGTTATATTACTGTATACAGCTCTGGGGGTTATATTACTGTATACAGTGCTGGGGGTTATATTACTGTATACAGCGCTGGGGGGTTATATTACTGTATACAGCGGTGGGGGGTTCTATTACTGTATACAGCGCTGGGGGTTATATTACTGTATACAGTGCTGGGGGTTAAATTACTGTATACAGCGCTGGGGGGTTATATTACTGTATACAGCGCTGGGGGGGTTATATTACTGTATACAGCGCTGGGGGGTTATATTACTGTATACAGCGCTGAGGGGTTATATTACTGTATACAGCGCTGGGGAGTTATTACTTGATACAGCCCTGGGTGTTATTGCTGTATACAGCGCTGGGGGTTATATTACTGTATACAGCTCTGGGGGTTATATTACTGTATACAGTGCTGGGGGTTATATTACTGTATACAGCTCTGGGGGTTATATTACTGTATACAGCGCTGGGGGGTTATATTACTGTATACAGCGCTGGGGGTTATATTACTGTATACAGTGCTGGGGGTTATATTACTGTATACAGCGCTGGGGGGTTATATTACTGTATACAGCGCTGGGGGGGTTATATTACTGTATACAGCGCTGGGGGGTTATATTACTGTATACAGTGCTGGGGGTTATATTACTGTATACAGCTCTGGGGATTATATAACTATATACAGTGCTGGGGGGTTATTACTTGATACAGCCCTGGGGGTTATTACTGTATACAGCGCTGGGGGGTTATATTACTGTATACAGCGCTGAGGGGTTATATTACTGTATACAGCGCTGGGGAGTTATTACTTGATACAGCCCTGGGTGTTATTGCTGTATACAGCGCTGGGGGTTATATTACTGTATACAGCTCTGGGGGTTATATTACTGTATACAGCGCTGGGGGGTTATATTACTGTATACAGCGCTGGGGGTTATATTACTGTATACAGTGCTGGGGGTTATATTACTGTATACAGCGCTGGGGGGTTATATTACTGTATACAGCGCTGGGGGGGTTATATTACTGTATACAGCGCTGGGGGGTTATATTACTGTATACAGTGCTGGGGGTTATATTACTGTATACAGCTCTGGGGATTATATAACTATATACAGTGCTGGGGGGTTATTACTTGATACAGCCCTGGGGGTTATTACTGTATACAGCGCTGGGGGGTTATATTACTGTATACAGCGCTGGGGGGTTATATTACTGTATACAGCGCTGGGGGGGTTATATTACTGTATACAGCGCTGGGGGGTTATATTACTGTATACAGTGCTGGGGGTTATATTACTGTATACAGCGCTGAGGGGTTATATTACTGTATACAGCGCTGGGGAGTTATTACTTGATACAGCCCTGGGTGTTATTGCTGTATACAGCGCTGGGGGTTATATTACTGTATACAGCTCTGGGGGTTATATTACTGTATACAGCGCTGGGGGGTTATATTACTGTATACAGCGCTGGGTGTTATATTACTGTATACAGTGCTGGGGGTTATATTACTGTATACAGCGCTGGGGGGTTATATTACTGTATACAGCGCTGGGGGGGTTATATTACTGTATACAGCGCTGGGGGGTTATATTACTGTATACAGTGCTGGGGGTTATATTACTGTATACAGCTCTGGGGATTATATAACTATATACAGTGCTGGGGGGTTATTACTTGATACAGCCCTGGGGGTTATTACTGTATACACATACCTGGGAACTCCGGGTCAGCTGACGTCGGCGGAAATGCCCCCGACATCAGAAGTTCCCAGGTATGTGTATTTAGTTCTTTGGGTTTATTACCCTAATGCCTCACTACAGATCAGGCACAATATTTGAGAAATTAGGAGTCTAAATTTATTTAGTGCACACACATGGCATAATAAATAAATAATTAGTGCACAAATTCTATCAAACACTGGAACTGCATCAAAGGAGGATCCATAGAAAGGATCCAGTCACAGTGGAAGCGACAACCAAAGAACAGAATACCACCTTGTGGTTAATATTGTTGTTTGCTAGCAAAAGCATTAACCCAAGTCATTATTTACAATATCCTCTAGCTAACTTGTTCTGGGATTCGTACATTCATTAAATCTGATGCCTTCCTTATTAACTAAAATAATAGTTAAAAAAAAAGTGTATTACTTATAAATCTTTTATATAGAATATTTCAGCCTGCGCCAATGAGAAATCTACCCCCAGGACGTCTTATAACAGCGCACGTAAATGAAAATATCTGAAATTCTTTCCATGTACAGAAGCCTCCGAAAAGATAAGAGAATTTTAAGTCATAAAGAACCAAAATCTATCTTAATATTCATTTTTCTTTAAATAAACACAGGCATGGATTATGTTTATTTTTTTGTGTATTATTATTATTTTTCTAGAAGTAGCGGATTAGATGTATGTGATCAGCACGTGTTTTTATTTAAATCCATCAGAAAGCAAACTTCTATGTATTCACTGAAGATATACTGTTGTGCATAGTTACCAACAGCCTCGATTTTTTTTTCCGATTAGGACACTTGGCAACTGTGCACACCTGCTTTAGGAAAGCCAAACCCTACCACCCGTCAATTACAAATCTGACATGTATTCCCTAAAGGGACTTGGCTCATATTATAAGACAATTCAGTGGAAGACAAGCTGCCACCAAGACGTTTGGCAAACCGAGCCAGTGAGTTGGCGGCCGGCAGCTTCTCCCGGCCATCTTTCACTGCATGTAACCCATTAACGCGCAGCTGCGTCATGCTTACACTTTCTCCATGTGATGCCTATTGATATTAAAGCAGTGGTGAGAATCATTGGACCACGGAGAAGAAGGATTGGCCTCTTACCCCCTCCCCAGGTAACATACATACTAACATGCACACTATAACTCATATTTACATATACTATCACACCTACATACTCACACTAACACACATACACACTCAGTTCTGGACTGGCACAATGGGCTATTGCCAGACCACCATTGTGTAATATGGTCAGGACTATATTACACAATATATTCTTCTTCTTCCCTCGTGTATGTGCCCTACTGGGTGGCTACTATTAACTCTTTAAATAACCAAGGGTCAAAAACCGCTTCTCAGTGCGCTACTGTATCTTCCGGAACACAAATGGTTACTTTTCGGTCTATCGGGGGTCATTAGTAGAATCCCACCTGTCCTCTATTGCTGTCCGGTCTCGCTGCAGAATTACAGACCGTAAGCTTTGTAATCATCGGCGAGGAAGAGGACGCAATTAACAAATTAAGGGCATGATTTCCAGGCGTCCAGCAGTTCCTGACGGGTAGGATCGATGCAGCACCGACCTCTTTATTTGAGTACACGGTGACCACTAGTAATTACTGCCAAGTTCGTGGAAAAGGGATTATTTTATTTTTTTTCTTTCTTAATTTATTTATTTTTTTAAATAAAAAAATAGGTTTTAGAAGCGGGGGTTCCAGATCAAAACGTCATAATATTTTATGGCTGTTTACAGCCGGACGCTGGTTGCCTGGGGTGTTTTTTTTATCCTTTTACGACGTTTAAAGGATATTTTGACTCTCACAAAGAGCAGCTAGGAGCCATCGGCCTGGAATGTCATTCTTCAGTGGGCAACATGATCTGCGATGCTATTCAGGAGGCTTCAGATGCAAAGGGGGTCATGAAAAAATGATTACTTCTCCAGGCTGGGAAATATACATTAACCCTTCCCACGGCCAGAACTCACTGACGCCGTGCTGGCTTGTTCAAAAAACCATTTTAGTAATAAATGTTTTAGGGGTGGTGGTAGCTTCAAGCTTGGATGCCCACATCAGCTATTTTTCCAGGATAAAAAGCAAATATAAAGTGCTGCCCCCTGCAGTATGCACAGCGTATTACAGAGTCACTGATCCCCGTCTATGAGTTAAATGCAATATAGCACAGCATTACTGTATATAGGACTGCATTGGCCAGCCAGTAATATGAAATTCATACCCCCGACATAACATTTCATGTGTCCATAGCATCCAGCAAAGGGTTGTAAGTGGGAGGATCAGGGCTGGAGGCAGGGGAGGACTACCTGCCTGCCTTACCTGAAGAGCCAGCTCCCTGGACCTTTCAGGGGACATGCAAGGTGCTCAATAGTAGCCCATTCCAACCCATCATACCTGGAACTCTGTGGATTTACCTGAAGACTCTGGAAATTAAAGCTGATTTATGGGCCTCTGAGCCTTTTTATCAACTGAGAAGCCCCCCCCTCGTGTGTTATTTTTGCCCTTTCTGGCACTCGAAGGGTTACGTGTCTCACGCAATTCCATTACATATGCTTTGCTCCAGAGAACTCAACGTATGATTTATGTACGAGCGAAGAAACAAGGTGAGTGTCTGACACTTGCTAATGATTACCCACGCTCTAGGGTGCTTTTTTAATCGCACGGGAAATCCAATTAACAACCCGTGAATTCAAAAGGGACCCATAATTCATTTGTATCAGCTTAACGTCATGGAATAGTCAGGAGACGCCGGATAGAAAATGTAACCGACAAGCAACTTTGGCTCCTGTGTCATCATCCACGTGTCATAATTCCTGACGTCAAACTGCAGATGTTTGTTTAAGGGGGTGCTGTTAGGATTCTAGAACACTATCATAGACACCAAACATCTTGAGCTCCTAGGAAAGAGGCATTTGGATCCAAAAGAGAGACTGTCCATCCTAAAGTGGGATACCTGGGAGGTATGATGATGTCATTCATGCCATCAGAGGACCCATGTGCACCAAGAAGCCTTCAGGGCCTCAAAAGAACTTGGGCCTCAATGAGGGAATGTCCCTCCTGAAACGGGACATTTGGCAGATATGCTCATGTTGGCGCTATATAAATAAAGGATAATAATAATAATATGCTCATGTTTTATCATCCCCATTCCTTTTTGAGGATTTGCTCATATGTCTATGGCATGGACCTCGGCTTCCATAGCAAGTGTATTTCGTCTTAGTCTTACGGTAGTGGACACCTTGTACCATGCCACTGCCTGTGTCTGCACCACTGATCAGCCGTTATAATAATATAATTATTATATTATATGTATTTTTATGGGTATTGAGTAGTTTTCATTTTCCCCCTGTAGGCTCTTTTATTAGGCATTTAGCTCCGTGCTCCAAAAGCCCCAAAAATGTGACCGAAGATGAAGATCTAGGAACCTGGACCTTAAATTGGCTTTTACGTCTTAGGACGACGTCTTTAATGATATTGGATGCAGCTTAAAATCAATGAGACTGACTCCAAATAAATGAGGGCCGGTGATAACCGCTGAGTCTTGCCAGGCTTCAGGTCTGGATACTGATTACATTGCGAAGACGCTACGGAGGCAGAGAGCTTCCAACATCGAGGCTGAACGTCTAGAAAGTAATATTGTTTGATTGGTTATAATTTCATTAAAGAGCAATATTCACATCGCAGATAAAAACTATCATTGACCACAGTGCTGAAAGCCATCTATCACTTATTATTTTATTTAATGTTCCCTTAAAGTTATAAAGATTTATATTTTCCAGATGACATCACATCTGCCCCCAGTCCAGGCATAGCCAGCCTTTCTTCATTCTCCAGAATCATCGTACCTGAGAACCCAAGCCGAATATTGGGAAGGCGTGCCGTCTGGCCCCTCCCACTCCTGCCCAGGAAGTGAATGGTCACCTGTGACTGACCACACCTCCTTAATTTAATATCACCCCAGGCAAAGGGACACCTCCGAGGACCAGCTCTGGAAAGTTGCAATGGATGCAGGTTGCATTAGAATCAAACCATCCATAGAACACCAAGGTTCTATATATTACTTATAACCCCCCGACCAGAATCAGGCTGGCAACGTGCCCCCTGATGCCGTAAGTGAGGGCAGTGGCTGGATATGCTCGGCCGCAAGTATTTATGCTTGTGTAGCGTACGGCTGGGTGCATCCAGCTGGAGTGGCAGGGTCGGGTGCATATGGGGTGCCATTGGCCAACGGCCAACTGGGCATTGGCCTGGTGTGCCTAATGGCCATTCCTGGGCTGTCTCCGACCCTCTAGTTTTAAACTATGACCTATTGTCCTAACGTTTCATCCCCTTTGAAACATAATTGCAATCCTTGGACATCCTTAAATGTTTTGATCATGTCTTTGTTCTCCCGCTTCTCTCCTAGGGTCTATTGGGTCTCTACAGGTTCGTTAGCCTTGCAGCATTCCAGTGAGCCTCTGAATTATTTTAGAGGAACTGAAGCCATGATCTGCAAACATTGGCCACAATATTCAAAATGAGTTGAACACATTAGTTATTATAGGTACAAGTCTTATGGCCCTGAGCGAATCATTTTTACACCAAATACATCCAAGTAAAATGACACGGACGTGAAAACTCAGAGGAAAGAAGCTGTAGGACATTTTAATGGATTAAAGTCCATACCAACTGTTCCAAAATCACCAGTTACTGGTATAGATTGGGAATTTCCAGATAGTCGTAGCTTTTTCCATATCTTGGAATCCGCCAGGTTTGACTCGGAGTCTCCAGAGGAACAGCTGCTTCCCTGGGTCTCCAGATCAGCTCCTGCAATCTCATTATATATATGCATAGATGTGTTTTATTTCATTGATATATGAGGATATATAGAAAAGGGCTGAACGAGAATGACATTTCTGATAGATCCAAAAAAGAACCCAATGTCTTCATAGGAACAAGAGGCTGTTAAAAGGATTTACCCAGGGCTATTCGGAGACGTGTAGGCTCTTACCTGTACTTTATTATGATGAGATTGCTTGGTGTAATTCCATATAATTAAAGGTGCCTGCCCTGTTCTCCTCCTTAGTAATTGTCTTTCAACTCTGAGCCAGATAGCAATTGCATTCTGATGAAGACGCTGAATGTTCTGTTCTTTCCCCCTGCTTTGAAGATGACCCTTTAACTGGTGGCAAATCTACATCCTCAAAGAAAGCGACCGACGGCTTGAATGCAATCACCATTTATTAATTAAGAACTAAATAACCGGACAATGAAGTTTTAGTTATTTTATTCATCCCCTTTTCTTTTCCTATTTCACTTATGATCAGACAGTGAGGGAATTTAAACACGCATGGGATCGGCGTACGGCTCCTGAATCTAAGACGAGACCAACGACTGATTAAGGTTTGAGTCTTTACAGCAGGAGAAACGGGCGGACTAGACAGGGGCTGAATGGGGCCGATCTGCCCCAAATTGCAGGTTTCTCTTTTTATATATTGTTTTCCTTGTTTCTGAGCTAGATGTACCTCCGCAGTTTAGTAAATAGGAGTGACCTGAGAGAATGAATGGTGGCCATTATATGCATTCAGTTTAGAAATATTACTGTAAAAAATGTTAAAAATCTTTTTTTTTTAAATTACTTTATTTAAAGGACATATTAGATGTGTTTGGCAAAATGTAATAATCATGATATAAATCTTTGCCAGCGGTGTATATCATACGGTTAGATAGGACTTATCGGTGTTACGTTGGTAACACCAGTTTGGCTCTGAATTCTCCTTCACGTTACCCACCTGCCAGATTTATGTTCTGAAAAACCTAGAAAAAAAGATACTTCTCACTATTCATTTTTTATGGGGATTTTACAGTAATTGCTACAGCAAACTCTTTCACAGGATTAGAAGTTATATTTATAGAAGTTGTTTAGTTAAAAGCGAAGAAAGCAACGTTAAAACAAGTAGATATGGTTAGAAATATATTTAAAATCTGTCTATAATGAATACAATCAGGTTTTCAAAGATGACCTCAAATATATTATTGCCCATCTTGATCAATTCCTGTTTTTAATCCCCAAGAGGCTTGCATTTCGGAATATTTTCCGAATGTTTGTCTAAATCAGTCCAAATGTGTTAAAGTCACTCCACCAGAATGACCCAATGGGTCACTGGCCCATAATGCCCCCATACCTTACCATGACCCTTAATGCCAGTCCAGCGACATACTGGGTCCTGAAGTCTGCGGCCGCCGTCTCGATATGCATGGCCAAACGCTGCTAGACTATACAAATGTATTGTGCAGCTGCCCGTATCCAGCCGGCGGCTGCAGGTGCGTCATTTAGCAGCCACGGGCCTAAAAGTCCCACCCTGAAGATGCCGATTCAGCTACATAAATCCACAATATGAAGCTGGCTTCTTCATCAGAAATAGTAGTCTTCCGAAGGAGTCCAGTTAACATAAGATATGTGTTTACAGCTTATCTCGTGATGGTTGTAGAGCAAAGGCAAGCGACTCGTGACCGTTTTGCTTACATTGATCTATATTGCTGAGCTGTAACTATGGTGCTTGGCTTCTGGGACAGGGTCAAAGGGGTCGCTTCGGGAATCTTGCGGCCCCTCTTGCCCCATGGAGCTTATGGCCCCCTGTATGTTGTTCCCTGAGCCTCTGATGATGACATTACCGCAGGAAGGTAGATCTGATTCTTCTGTTTCGATAATCATATATTGTTTTTGGTGATCAAACCGGTTACAACAAGATACAGCAAACAATCCCCTCTATACACACGCTCACCCGTTTTATACTGCGTACGACCTATTTATCAAAATTGATTCAGATTTTTTTTCTTCGTCATTTGAATTATTTTTCATTTTCCTTTTACATAACAAGTAGCAAATAATCAACCCCAGCATTGCCTCGGGATTCCCTGCATACTATATTACAGCCTCATAAATAATATACAAAACTCCAGCGAGAGCAGAATTACCACGTCCTTACTGGAAACGAAGAGGTTAACTTAACCATCACGGATATAGGATACTTCACTTTGGGATTAGTATCAATTACAAGAAGGAGTGGAGTGGATGGGATGGGGGGGGGGCAGCTGGCCAGAATCAATAACGCTAAAAGTCTGTCTACTTGGAATTCTCCGCGGACGGGGGGGGGGCGGAGGGCGGTATATAATGAGCT
The DNA here is from genome assembly GCA_023333645.1 of Sceloporus occidentalis. Classification (NCBI taxonomy): domain Eukaryota; kingdom Metazoa; phylum Chordata; class Lepidosauria; order Squamata; family Phrynosomatidae; genus Sceloporus; species Sceloporus occidentalis. The sequence continues at coordinate 1,404,262 of JALMGF010000199.1, forward strand.
TTAGGGGATATTACGAAATGCCTTGGCCTTTTAATCCATTCCGAGCTAAATGTGGAAGAGCGAGAGCCTGGTACTTAACATTAACCTTCCTCCAGTGCCACATATTGAGAAGGGAAGGTTTAAAGGGCAATTGATTTTGTACAAGAATGTTGGTGAAATGTCGTGACGGTTTGCAGGTATGTATATTCTAATTTATTAGATGCGCTCAGCGCTCTACAGTTTATTGTGTAATAAACTGGAAGTATAATAAGTACAGTGGTCTACAGATCAGGGTACAATAGGTATGAATACGTTAGGGAAGGAAGTCCCTGCCCCATAGAGCTTACAGTCTAGCGGTAGACCCATACAGTAAAGCGTATAGAATTTGGTAGAAGCCGAAGTTTCTTTTACAATGGCAACTTTAACAAAGCAGCTTCTGCTTTAGAAATTGTATATGTATACACATAGGGTGGGCTTCTAATACGTATGGGTTGTCGGAATCTATAAACCAGATTTATTTAGGGTAAAAAACTGTAAAATGTAGGAGGTAGTAAAGAAAACTTCCAGCTCCCACTCTATACATTCAAGATATATCCCTTTTTAAGGGATGCTGAGAATCCGTTCTTCACCTTAGACCAATCTGGGGCTGATTACCCTTCTTCTGCATAAAGGGTTAATGCACACTAAAATACACTTCTTACCGTTAATAGAAATGCACTTAATTTAGTCATTTCACTTTTTGTTGGCGTGATTAAGTGTTAAGATGATTAGAGCATGATTATTCTATGATGAGTAACATGATTATATGCTTGGATAACACGAAGCCTTTTCTTCTGGCAAACGTTTTGTTCTCGTTATAAAGCGGCAGAAAAAAAAAAAAAAAGTCTGAACCGGCAATAAACCCAAACGCTATTGTTGCTTCTTGTTTTTTACCGTGAATGGACGCGGTAATAACAGAAATATTAGTTGACTTATCATCCAGCTGCTGATATGGCAGGAGATCAAACGATCCCCGCGGCACATTAGTTGTAAAATGACATCAACTGGCGCTGGATTTCCCAGGAAATTAGAATGAACTCTTTTATCAGCACAAATCCTTCCAAAATAAAATGGGGTAAAAAAAGGGGTATTTCTTTGAGACAAAATATTAATTGCACTCCAATAAATATTAGTTTATTCTTTCCTCTGATGGGTTAATCGCGTGAAAAAGACACAGAAATGTTTTTTCAGGTGCTATGGCAACAACCTATCAGATCCTGCTGACAGTACTCATCCATTCATTCGTTCGTCCATCGCGGGAAATCCATTTTCTCTGGAATTTTTTTTTATGTAGACATGATTTTATTTACCGGTTAATATACTAACTATTGAATATTTTTAGTGAACAGTATCAGAAATAATTTATCTGAATTTTATTCATTTTCAGCACAGAATCCATGCTGCTGATTTCGTGTTTTTTTATTAATCGGTTTACAAAGTAATTTTTTTTTACATTTATTTAGAAATTTTTTTTACCGCTACATTTTATATCTGATTTTTTTCAATGAATCCATAACATCTGAGTTTTGACATGTTTGATATCGGAGAGTAGAATGAAGTTTGTCATTTGTCAGCGTAAATGCATCAGCGATGACTGATCCATATTCATCTAAACCTAGAAAAAAAGGCTGTCGTTGCTTGGCAACCATCTCTCGCATCATCATTTGTGCATCCTACAACCCACCGACTGCAAAGTACCCTGCCACGGCCATGCCGGTGTTACCATCCACAACAGACTTTCCTATAGTGTGAGTCTAGAATTTGTTGCATTTTACCCCAAAACAAAAGCCGCAATCGGGAAACAGTAAAATATAATAATTTATTATTTTATGAATACTGATTTCCACCCTAGGAGATGACACTGCCATGTACCCAAGTTTCCAACCAAGGACAAACAGAAATAAGCGTGGAGATGGCTGGATATGGATTTATTAATGTTTAAAAATATTTTTTTTTAAATAAAATATATTTTTTTAAGATACAGAAACCTATCGCCATGTGCGATCAAGGTGGGGAAGTTGGGGTCTCATAAGAACCCCCATAAGAGCCGTTAACAAGCCTGTAGTTCATAGGTTACCCCCTCTATTTTGCGCGAGTGGACCCGTGGCTTCACTGTCCCTTTAAAGACCGTATGGAGATATGTGTTTCCTCCCCAATCTTCACCAACATTTCTGTATTTTAACGTATTCCAGCAATGGCTTCTGCCTCGACGGTTTTGTGAATGGCTATACGGCGGCTCCTTTGATGAGAAGCGGCTCGCAGCATTTCTTGCGGCGAAGGATCAGAGGTGGCATCAGTTGCGTAATACACAACACCTTCGATCATTTGAGAGAAGACTTCTGGAGACGGTTCCTATGCGGCTAGTCCGCCTCGTCCTCCGTTATGTACGGATCCCCTGCAGAGGACGGCAGATGAGGCGTGATATCGCACGGCCGATGCTATTCTAATTGTTTTACTGTTCCCTGGCTTACAACTTACTCTGCTGGGTGCTGCTCTCCTATGGAGACAGTGAAGAATGCATGATCGCGGGATATAAAACCACGTTCTGTTCTTTGTTTCTCTCCCAGCAGGCTTTGTTGTTGGACTGGACTTGTTGTATTTTATTTTTATTAAAAAAAAATCACCATCCTGATAAACTGATGAGCTCTAGAAGGATCCAAACAAAGGATTACGACTTCATGTATTTCGATCTACCTGTATACTAACGTCCGCGCTCCATGCGCGACTGCGTTGTTAGGTGTGCTGTACCCTGCAGCAGTCCTTCTAAACAGTTAATCAGATGGGCTGGAAAAATCGATGTATATTGTGCAGATAACTCCTCTTTATGTTCAGGAGAAGAAGGAGAAGATGAGTTGCAGCGCTTTTTTGTATCTCCGGTTTGGGGTTTTCCGTCTCCTCCTGGCATCAAAGGTTTGGGGAAGTAAAGCCCATGGATCAGAAGTACCAGCCCCGTGCAGCGACATATTCTGGCCTTGGCCGGCAGTCCACCCGTCGGAGAGCGACTCCTAAAATCCCACCCAAAGACCAGATACTCAATCACAGTCATCCAAAACCCATTTACTGATGGAGTAACAAATGTGCGTGACGCCTTCTCAGAATGCAACAATGTATTTCTCTGAATTACACAATATCCAGAGATGGTGGCCAGTTCTATTTATTATTTATTCAGTTTGTTAAAAGGTTACGTTATGCTTGTGTTTGGATTAGGATTACCAATTACAGTTAAAACTAATTTCTTGTTGTGAAACTGCAATTCCCATAATGCTCCCCCGTTTAAACCCTAGAGATCTCCCTTATAGAATGCTAGCTGAGCATCATGGGAACTGTAGTTTCCCAGCAGCCGGTCTCTAATCCTCATTGTAGAATTAATCTGAGCTCAACCTGTTCAAGGTCACCGATATTCCAAGTGAGATCTTCTCCGCTCCTGACTAAAAGCCACAGCGTATCATAATCTCGGGGCTTGAAGCGCGGACAGTCTGCCAGTATCTATTTAGAGTGGCGTGCTCCTGATATACCTGCATTGATAGCCGCGCATGGCATTTACGCCCTGTCGGGGTGGTAATTGAACAGTGGACACGATGTATTTACTCCAGATGGGATCAGCAACCCTCTATATTTCTGCTCTCGGAAAAAATCATTCCCTTAACAGATGTCTGATCAGCACAAGGAACGATTACTGGAAAATTGCAGATTTGTCCTTGGACGCGGAGCTTTATGAATGATTAGAAGCTTGTACGGCTTAATACACAATATACGCAAAAACATTCCCGGTTACACATCTGGGGGATCCGTCTGCTCAATGCAGAGCTTATTAGCCTTAAAACAATATATGCGTTGGTAGATTATTGGTCCGCCATATTGCTATGTGCATTTATATTATGGAGTTTATCCATTCTTGGTGCCAATTTTTCACATCAATAAGCCACTGATATAATAACAAACACCTGGCTCATGTCACCTACTTAATGCTCCTTTTGCCAGAGATGCTGTCTTTTAGACTGTCACAAACTGGACCACATTCTGAGAGCCATGGAGGTTTCACAGAAGGAACTCTCCAGGGGAGAACTTGGGCAGGGCAGAAGGACCATGTCCGAGAACCCAACAGGACACTTAGAGCAGACACAGGAGCCCTTCAGAGACAAAAGGTAGCCTCAGGGTCTAGTATGGAGCTTAGAACAGGAGCAGCGGCTAAAGCCATTGCAGGAACCCCGACAGGAACCCAACAGAGCTGGAAGCAGAAGACTCACGGAGCTGGAAGCAGAAGACTCACGGAGCTGGAAGCAGAAGGCACTACAGTGACATGGTCAAGGGGGAAATGAGGAAAAGGAAGGAGGACTAGACGGACAATCATACGTCAAAGATGTCGAAGGTCAGAGACAGTAGTGCAAGGGTAAGCAGGGCCACAAAGGTTATGGTATCCTTGAATAAAAGCTTTAACCTCCTTTTGCATACATATATCACTATTACTATAAGACGTGTAAATACAGTTGTGTATAAAAACCTACTATGTGTCCAGAACGCAATAGGATGGCACAGCATTTGATGCAGGTTTAGCATCACTGGCTAGGTGCTAACAGCTTAGGTACACGGGCATTGGGTGCAAGCATCGGTAAACTGGTATACGTTCATCGTTTGGATGTTTGGGAATTCCCTTCTAAAAAGCATCAGTTCCGCTGGCGTCTCAGATCCCCCCCTGCTGGCTGATCACACACATTGCAATCAGGATTGTAAGGGCTTTCAAGCCTGTCTCTTTGATCGCACTCATCTCTATCAGATTGTAAGCGCTATAGAGCCCTGCTGTCTTATCTCTGTGTGAGCAGAGCGAGAAACATTTCTCAATCTGTCAGGAAAAAAGAAAGCATGAATATTGATTAAAGGAATATTTAAAAAACACGTATACAGTCCCTGATCCTTAAGGTTTAAACAGAGCCAAAAAAATCTCTAGTAAAAAAAAAAAAAGTTTTAATACATTGAAAATTAGAAATGAAAAAATTTAAAAAGGATAAAATTTGCAAACATTATGTATCCCTCCCACTACAAATATTAAAAAACTGTTTTAAGAATAGTAGTAGATGTCGAATGGTTCTTATCGGCCATCAAATTCTATATTTCTATTAAAAAATATATATTATGTACGAGGCATATTGGCCATAACGTATTTATGTGGGGTGTTTTTTATTCTGGGTATGTGTCGAACTTAATTATTATTATTTACTTTTTAATGTTTTATTTGTAATATGTTGTTCATATTATATGATGGACTGGACAGTTAAAAAATTCATCAATAGAATTTCCCATAGGACCCCAAAAGGTAATATAGGATTTGTGTCGGTGCGCCAACCATGAGAAAAAAAAGGGAAATTATGGTTAAAGGGGCACTCCGGCAATCATAATCCCCATGAGGTCTGCTAGACATGAAGGGGTTAATCTAGAATGGATCCTCCCTGAGTTTAGCAAGTGCTCACAATGAGTGGCGCTTTATCCCAGACATGACTCTCATACACCACCTAGGGGTGTCCGTAAAAAAGATTGATCGGACATCGGCCAATAGCTGCCTCGATCATCGATAGAACTAACTAGATTCTTAACTTTTTAAAATTCTTAAATTCTAGTTGAATCTTTACAAAATATGAAATACGTAGGGTTTTTTACATTTAAAAAAGTTTTTTTTTTTTATGGATCCCTAACACCTGAAATTTGAAATTCGGAAAAGATGTCAAGAAGTAAAAAAAATTCTTAAATGGTGAATTATAACATGAAAAAGCAACATAAAACTAAAAAAATAGAAGATGTATCGGTTTCCCAATGTTCCATTTTCCAGAATTAGCGGTAATGAATCATAAAGCATAGAATAATGTATAAAGGTTGGTAATTCCAATACATTTTCTATTACCCCCCCCAAAAAATTATTATTGTAAAATTATTATTATCATTTTTTTCACAAATTTTTTTTTAAGAATATTTTGTGATTTTTGTTCAGTTAGAGGTTTGACTTTGAATGTTCTGGAATGTTCCTGGAAACTGCAGCCACGGACACAAAAATGCTTAGTATAAAAACAAACTATACATAGCAGTAAATATATTGGATGAAGCAGAATCTGAGACCGAGTAATATTTGTACATTTATGATTTTTTTTTGTGCGCTTTTTTTACGTTAAATGTTTACGTATTGCATTTATTTGTGCATCATGCTAAAGATATTCTAATGTTAATATTAAGAATATTTTCATTATTACTAATCATTACTTTGCCCTTAATTATGTCAGTCTGTCCGCCAAGGTCGTGCCAATGTCAATGATTTGTACAGGTTGAGTATTATTTCCCCTTTTCAGTGCTGATATCTGGTCTTTAAAACTACAATTAGCATTTAGCTCCCCATGGTGACGACAGAGTAATATGCAGCCAGCGTTTCATACAGTGAAAGTTCCACGACCCATTGAAAAGCAACATAAAGGGTTAAGGTGATTTAAAATCTGGGGTGAGTTTCCCCTGTGCTGGGGTAAAACATCATGGGCAAGTAGCAGTGTGCGCTCATCGGTCCCCAGTGCACGGACCAATAGTGTCCTTTGTAGGTGACACGACTGCTGCGATCATCAATCACAGCTATTACATGGGATGATGTCACCCGAATTCGGGACTGTTTGCAGCTATACAAATAATAATAACAGTAATAATAATAAATAGTAGTAGTAGTAGTAGTAGCATGAGAGGTAGCCATTTAAGAATCTGTAACAAACATTAAAATGGTTATTTTTAATTCAATACAAATTTAATTATATATTTGCTGTTTTATTTAGGTAGACTTTAAGGAGCTGCCACTTTGATAACTTGCATTCCATGTAGAGAGTTCTTTATACCTGTAATTGCAAGCTCTGCGGGTAAGTTCCTTTTTTTTCTCCAGTCTCCAGTGTCTTTGCACCCAGTATATGTCAATTCTAGCGTGTTATAATTGTAACAGTGAAGCCGTATAAACAAAGTATACACGGATATACAAACACACCAAGATCCGCGGTTTCCCCGAGATTTCTTGTTTCCTTGGAAACTGTCATCACTTATATGAATTTTGGGAACTGAATGTAAGCAACTGTCTCCACCCAGCCATCACAGAACATGATATACCTTTTACACATACACACATACATATTTATATATACTGTATATACATATCAATATATATATATACATATCAATATACACACATATATATATATGTGTGTGTATTTATATATATATATATATATATATATATATATATTTATATATACACATACACATATCTGCCTGGTTATCACCAGTTCTTTGATTATTAAGGGGCTGCGATGCCCAATTTATCTTAACCCTATCACGACAAAGCCCGTACATGTAAATGCTCACGATGCATTGTCTTTAATGGGTTTAAGGACAACCTGTTGAATTTCCTGAGTGTGTTTGCACTGTTCTCCCCATCTCCTTACATTCCAAGACATGTGATGCATTGTTTCCCAAATACTCCTTTAACTCTGGGTCAGGGGAGTGGCATGTAACCACGCCCACTCCCTGCCCAATTCCCCTCCCACACCCAACCCATTTAATACTTTCTAGGACCAGCCCTGCCCTTGCCCATCTTGTGCCTAGCCCCACCTCATGCATGGATGACTTACAGAGCCAGTAAAGACGAGGGAGAGCTCCGTGTAGCCTGCGCTGGGAAGTTCCCAGTCATGTTTATTTAGAAGCACTGCCATGCTTGAAATGAGGCACATTGTGCACAGGGGAAACGTTAGCGGACGGCGACAGCTGCTTTATATCCGTGAATCTGACGGGGCGCGTGAAAATTCCCCGCCGTCCCCACGCCGATCTCACCAAATACATTTGACAGCCATAATCCATCAGTGAAAAGCCGAATTCCCTTCGGAGAATCACAGAGCTCCGTATCCAGGTGCAGCCCGTAGATTGCCTTCCTGCTCTTAGTACAAGAGACTGCCTTTAATATAAGCTGCAAATCATATTTCTGAGCAGTTCATATACTTGCAAGCTGTCATAATTTGCCCCTTCACTTGGATTCACTGTTTGAAAACAGGTGACTTAAAGGGACAGTTTAAAGTCCCTGACAGCCCCGCTAAAGAAGAATGTATATTAAAGTACACTTTGTGTACTTTCATATGCATTCTTCAAATTGGGGGGGTGGGGTGGAAGACCCCCCCCCGTTTCCTGCGGTAGAAGCTGCAGCCCTGCAGCTGCAGCTATCCTCCTCTATAGTCAGACAACATTTGATACTGATTCCCTGCTTGATAGGAAAGTGCTCCAATTGAAATCAGCGTGGGCTCTTGCCGTGCATTCGCCCGGTACCCTAAGGGACCACTCAGCTATCATAAGTGCATACGATGGCTGGAGTGTCCCCTTAAACCTGGCAATATACACGGACGCATTTCAGATATGCTCGGAATGGACAATTTGGCGTTAGGGGGTGTGGTTGGAGGTGTGGTTAGCGGTGTGGGTGGAGGTGCGACTGGTGATGGGGCTTTACTGAGACTTTTTATGTGACTTTATGAACTATTTTGTGATCAATTTATATACAATTTTGTAACTAAGCAAGAATAATATATTTTATTTGTGCAATTTAATTTATAAACATGTATTTATTTTTTTTTATGCCAAAAAAACCTTGTATAAGATTAATGTTAAAGGTTTTATTGTAGTTTCGCATGGAACGGCAGAGCGCAGAGAAATTTTAGCCTTTATAAATAAATAATATTCACTCTCTCTTCTTTTAGTAAATGAAACTTTACTGCTTTATAGAAAAGAAGCCAAATCTTGGCGTGTCTGGAAAAATCCCCCTTGTTTATTATTAACGACGCTCCCCGAGCCTGTAAAACCTTTCATATTTGATCGTCTTTGCGGATCTTCTGTTCTTTTATTTTATGAAGACTTTTGTTAGCTTTTTCTTCCTTTTTAGATGTGAAATACAAGAAATTGGCACGTTACCGGCTTTGATCACAGTTCTGGGGCAAGTGATTTATTCATGAGTTCTAGAAGCTGACGTTTGAAAATCAGACCTTGACACCTATTCCCTTTTTTTTTGGCAGCTCCATGCACAGCTGATGCTTCCGTGTGAGACGACTGGGCTATGACAGTGCATTTTCCTCTGTAATTAATCTTTTCTTCAACTGAGAATGAGGCATTTTATATAACATTTGCTGTATACTTCGGGAAAAAGTGAGGCGTTAGAAAGGTTGGTTTGGGTATCTACTTTATTAGCCTCTCAATAAAATTGAGCTCATGGAGGTACAAGAAAGGAGTTTGCGGTGTGTTGGGATATGATGTCATACATGGTACCCTGGAATGCAGCCTATGTGTAAAGATCTCACTTGTATCCAGTCCACTGAGCAGCACCCAAGAGCCGACAAGGACACGCTTACCTTTGGCGCTGCCGCAAGTCACATCCAGGGCAGTGCCACCTGCCGCCCCTTATGCGGCGCTGTCCTTGGCGTGGGGATATGATGTCATTTCCTGGCTCAACATTTTTAAACAAAGCACTTCACAGAAGGAAACTGCGGAGGTCTGTGTGCCAGCTCTGCACAGCCCTCCATAGTGTTAATGGACCAGTTGGGGGATCACCCTTTTAACCAGCCTGAGGTTCCCTGTTTTGAGGCAGAGGCACAGCTTCTGCCACCCATTCCTGGGACCTCTCCAGGTTTCGCTTTTAGACTATGGGCATACCTGGGAACTCTCCGGGTTTCACCCCTAAACTATGGGCATACCTGGGAACTCTCCGGGTTTGGCTCTTAGACTATGGGCGTACCTGGGAACTCTCCGGGTTTGGCTCTTAGACTATGGGCGTACCTGGGAACTCTCTGGGTTTGGCTCTTAGACTATGGGCGTACCTGGGAACTCTCCGGGTTTCACCCTTAGACTATGGGCGTACCTGGGAACTCTCCAGGTTTGGTCTGGAGAACTCAAGAAGTCCTGCTTCTTCGGTTCTCCAGGATAACACCCGAATCCTCCTGGTCGTGGGAGCGGGGTCCTGATACTCCCCGCCTGCTTTAAATGGGGGGTGATTCCTGCGATGTCAGCTGGACCGCCCACTGGTATATATGACTACAGGTAAATTGCCCTGTCTCTGGTTTTCCGGGTCACAGGAGCAGAGTTTAGGCATGCCAGACACCCTGCCCATTTCCCCTGGTTCTGATGGTGGCCAAAAAATAAGATGATGAAGCAATTGCCTCTTTGCTAGCCCCCCCATGGTCAGACCTCGGCAGAGTTTCGACTAGGAGAAACAAGCAATCGGTTTTAGCTGCAAAGATGAAAAAAATAAGCTCACGATGAGTCATTGCTAAACACCACAGTTTGTTTATTAAAAAGAGCTACATTTCGTGTGATGTTGTGGTCTGGCACAATACTGACAGATTTAGCTATGTTTCCAGAAAAAAAGAAAGTCCAACATTTTTGTCCTTTCTAAGACCTTATATATTCTCATTGACATTGAAAAATCATAGTATTATTATATACACATTCAACTAAAATATTCAAAATATTACCCAAACCAGATGTAGTTTACGAATGTCTCATAACTGGCGATGAATGATGGCTAAACCAGATTAAATGGAAAGTGACGCAGTAAAATCACTGCTATTTAGTGACGTTATTATGACTTTGATGAATAGGCCCCGCGGAGGGAAGCTTTGCAGACACAGTAAAGAATCTTATCTCTGGAGAACAATATATACCCATAACAGCACGCACTATAACACTATCAAGATTAATGATCCCCCAGAGGTATTAAACGTGGCTTACGTCTGAAAGCTGAACATGGCAGATTCGCCTAATATTCGTCATTCTGCAAGGTTACTCCAAATTATACAATCATTCAATTTATCTATTCAGGCCATTAAGCAGTTGTGATGTTAGCCATAATATAGTCCCAGGCCCATGTTTAAATGGCAAATAAATCTAAGAAAAATTCATATGAAGAATGTGACCAGATTCTAGACCAATACGGAACTGGAAGGACGTAAACAAAAAGGAAGTTGTATATTCACTACGGAACTCTTTCGGTGTGACCCAGAGTCGCTGGCTGAAGGATTGCTTCCCAGGGTCTCTGGGTCACTCTAACTCAACTCCCACTCTCAACCCAAGTAATGGTCTCTGGAGCTAGCCTCGCCTTTGTTCCAGCTAACCCCATCCCCCATATGGCTAACCATGACCCTAATGCGGCTAGCTCTACCTTTGTGTGTCGCTAGCCACCCCCCTGTAAAGCCATTCCCACAGTGTGACATCATAGCTCGGAGCTCTTCTTCACTGGAGAGCGTTAAGGAGAAGTGTCACCGAGGGGTCCTCCTAAGTGTTCCTCATCATATTCCGCAGCACTGTACAATACGTGTTTAGTGCCAGTGAGGTCATTGTGAGTGTTTATCCAGGATTGTGCAATCAATGTATGTTTAAAGTTATGGTACTAAACCAAGCACACCAAATCTTTAGAAGGAAATCTAAAGAGATAACAACAATATGGTTGGTCTTCCAAGAGGGACGGCCATTGTGGGTGTCAGGTCTCCAATCTTCCTATTTTGGGACTGCACTCATCACGGTGGTGGTGGTGGGGGGGATGTAGAATATCCAGCCCCTTCCTTTCCTCCTAGGATGAACTCTAAAGAGGAACTTCTAAGCCCCCCCAAGGAGAAGATCCAGTAAAGTATTTCAGGGCGGATGGCGGTAAAAAGACACAGCACCCCCTCCACCGACCAAAAGCTCAGTGTTTAAGAACCCGGCTCCATTGTGGCCTCTTCAGTGCAAAGGATCCATTTTTACCCCTTCCCTAACCAGTCAGTCTGGGGCAATTTAAGTGAGAGGCATAAAGAATAGTCCATGGCGCTAAAAGGTACACTTAATAGTTAGTGAATGTGTCTAGAAAAAGTGCTTCTACACAACCCCCCCACGTGCCAAGCGCCCTGGCGGACCAAACCCGACCCCAACTATATACTCTATTCAACTTAATGACAAAACAACCACTTTTACAGTTTAAATGAAAATAAACTTTATTTCTCACATTGTATATAGCTGCTGTATTATTGATTGTGATGAATAAATTGTATTGACCACCATAAAATATACTTTTTACAGTATTGAAAACCAAAATCCCTGCTCGGGCAGTGAAAGACAAGAAGAGAGAGGGAAACAATAGAGGACACACTAACACACACACAAATACTGACAGACACACACCAACATACTCTGACACTAACAAACACACACTCACAATGACACACACTACCAGAAACTCACACCAACACAGACACCCAGCACAGGGCAAACCAGCATGCTTCCAGTGGCGGATCTACCGGGGTCGCGACTGCGACCGGGCCCCGGCGGCAGGGGGGCCCAAGCCAAGGGGCCGCCCGAAATCTTTTTTAAGTTTTTTTTTTTTAAATAAGGCAGGGGTGTCCAACATGCGGCCCGCGGTCCAAATGCGGCCCGCGAGACCTCGAGGTGCGGCCCGCGTAAGATCGGCAGCCAGGGCAACCGATCTTACACGAGCCGCACCTCAAGCCCTGCTACTTACTTGTGGGAGGGTCTTCTAGACAGCACAGAGGAAGCGGAGTTCACGTGACATCCTACTTCCTCTGTGCTTTAGCAGAGAAGGCAGAGGGATGCCGCGCCCCCTGCTGAAGTCTGTGAGCGGCATCGAGGGAGCTGCAGTGCAGGTAAGGGGGTGGGAAGGGTGTTTGAATGAGTGTGTGTGATTGAGGGAATGAATCTGTGAATGAATGATTATATGAATAAATGAGTGTGTGTGTGTGTGTGTGTGATAGCATGGATGTGTAAGTGCTGGAACCTAGGCATGATGGGACTGTGATTGCTGTTAGCAATCACACTCCTATCATGCCAAGTCAGCCAGTACATGCTGAAACCTGGCCAGCTGCCCCCCTTGTGTAGTGATGCTGCCAGCAGTATGGGGTCTGCACTTACAGCCACCCTGTACCAGCATGTACTGGCTGACTTGGCATGATAGGAGTGTGATTGCTAACAGCAATCACAGTCCCATAATGCCTAGGTTCCAGCATTTACTGGATGGATGTGTAAGTGCTGGAACCTAGGCATGATGGGACTTTGACTACTGTTAGCAATAACACTCCTATCATGCCAAGTCAGCCAGTACATGCTGAAACCTAGCTAGCTGCCCCCCTTGTGTAGTGATGCTGCCAGCAGTATGGGGTCTGCACATCACTTACAGCTACCCTGTACCAGCATGTACTGGCTGACTTGGCATGATAGGAGTGTGATTGCTAACAGCAATCACAGCGAGCACAGTCCCATCATGCCTAGGTACCAGCATTTACTGGTTGCCTAGGCTAACAGCAATCACACTCCTATCATGCCAAGTCATATTGCTAATTTTGTCCAATTGTGTGTTACCTACTTTTATTAAACATGTGAGTTTTTATTATTATTTTTAAAGGTGGGGGTCATTTTCGGTTTTGGTTAAGTGAACCCTGAATGTTTTGGTCCAGAATTTTCATTTTACTTCATCCCTAGAATAAATCTAGGGAATCCTGAATTTGTAGTTGCAAAATTTTCAAGGCCCAGAAATCAGTGAGAGGAAGAGTAAAGGTTTTGTGTCATTTTACTTTATTTTAATCTGCATATTTTATTAAAGGCCATATTTTTTGTCACAGTGAAAAATGAGTGCGGCCTGCGCACATATACAATTCTGATGAAGTGGCCCACTGCAGAAAAAACTTGGACACCCCTGGATTATGCCCTTTGTACATGCGCCCCTTTTTCTTTGATTTTTTTACAGATATGATTCAATATGTAAATTTGTTGAATTAGTTGAAAAAAAATTGTTGGGTAAAAATCATGTTTTTGGGGGGGGGGTGGGCCCTTAACAGATTCTCGCACCCGGGCCCTGAGGCGTCTAGTTACGCCCCTGCATGCTGCTACTACCACAGGGTCACGTAACACAATGTAAAGGGACCCCAGTGAACCCCAGAGAACCCCAACCAGCCAGGTGGTTTCCAGGACATAAAGAGGCAAGTCTGGAACGCGGCAATCACCTGAGGGAGACAACAGAAAAGACACACACAGATGTTGACACACACACCCAGACACTGACACTAATATCAACACACAAACATACCCTGATACTCACACTAACATGCACTAATAGACCCTCGCACCAACACAGACACTGAGAGTCACACAACCAGCACAGCACAAGCTGCAGTGCGGCTACTTCCACGGGGTCATGTAACGCAACGTTAAGAGGAGCAGGTAACATAATTTTAAATGGGCTATGGAACTTAATTACATAACAGATATTGTTAAAATGCCAAACTCCATGCTGTGATATAACAATGAATCGGCTGTCTGATGTGCGAAATAACTGTATAACGGATACAGCCGTTATGCCAGCAACATAGCAATACTTTCCAGAAAGAAAAATGGCTGACTGTGAGTCGGGCTCCTGTCATGTGACTCACCAGTCGCTATGGAGATGCCAGGCGCTCCCTGTTCCGTGATTGCTGCGGAGAGAGAAGGCTGCGCATGCGCTCGTGGCGACTACGCGATCACTGACAGCTCACTGTGATGACGCACTTCCGCTGAAGCTGCTCAGCAGCTGGATAGAAACCCGGAGCCGGTACCGTGAGGCGGACAGGGTGGACTCTGACCTACCAGAGTCAGGGAAATGGCCTGCACTCTGCTTGAGTTCTGCCGCTTCCAGGACCTTAAACCAGTCCGGGATTTCCTATTCCCCCAGCAACGGGAGGAGAAAAAGAGCACCGGTGAGTGAGTGAGAGAGAGGGGGCAGCCCTGTAATATGCGGCCTGTACAGTGTATAGAGCGAGCCAGGAGCCTTGCACTCTGTATAGAGCGAGCCAGCAGCCTTGCACCCTGTATAGAGCGAGCCAGGAGCCTTGCACCCTGTATAGAGCGAGCCAGGAGCCTTGCACCCTGTATAGAGCGAGCCAGGAGCCTTGCACCCTGTATAGAGCGAGCCATAGACCCTGTATAGACCACATAGAGAAAGCTGTGCAGTGTTTACACTATGTACATTGTATAAAGCATGCCATTTGTACTATACATACAGCGGTCACTTAAAGGATTTATTAAATACTGGTGGTAGCCAGAGATGTGTGTTATAGTGTATAAAGAATCCCATGTTGGTATAATGGTTTACAATATGTGTTGATGGTGCATATGTTTTGTATATTTGCTCAGCGAGCTATAGGGAAAATATTTACTACAGTATAGTAAGAATGTGCATTATGTACATAAAGCCACGCCGCATTCTATACTGACAATTATAAAGAATACTGTGTGGTACTATATAAAATGTAGCAGTGTTGTACTTCCTATGATATATATATATATATATATATATATATATATATTGTGTATATATATGTGTGTGTGTTAATATATGTATGGCAAATATCTAAGCTTCGTGACAGCAAAGTAGCTGCCAGCAGTTATTGGTGTTTGTTTACCATCTGAATACTTACTGCCCCCTCCCCCCTGTATGTATCATACACTGTGCAGTAAAGAATTAATTCGTGCCTTGTGGTTGTGGATAAAAGTTGGGGGTTTGCTGACAGTACTCTGATTAATCAACCAGGCATTAAACACTTTATATGTTAACATTTTGTAATATTCAAATGTTTGGGGTCACTTAGAATATTCCTTGTTTTTGAAAGAAAAGCACATTTTGTCCATTAAAATAACATGAAATGGACCAGAAATCCAGCGCAGACGGGGTTAATGTTGTAAATGACTATGGTAGCTGGAAATGGCTGATTTTTTATGGAATCACTTCGTGGGCGTACAGAGACCCTTTATCACTCCCATCACTCCTGTGCTCCAATGGCCCTTTATCACTCCCATCACTCCTGTGTTCCAATGGCCCTTTATCACTCCCATCACTCCTCATAATGTGAGATGAAACTTCCCTTTAGCAAATAAAATTGCCAGGACAGTTGTTCTTCATGTACTTTTGTGATTAATTTCCGCCGGGATCTCGCCTACAATCCCCGGCCCCTTCTGATTCCGAGCAATCTGTGGCCTGTCATTGATCAAATAACGTTCTGGGAATGCCGCCATATTCTCCGATGCTCCGTGTTCCTTGCGGGGAGCCAGGACTAGGAATTGTATCGAAGCGCAGCGTGTCTTCAGTTGTGATGGTGTTGGTGGGTGGACGGGAAGATGCTCCAGGATGAGGTGCATGTGACAAGGTTCTGTGTTGTACATATTGATGGCGTGTGCACAGAACACGTGGTTTACGTGTGTTCCTTCGAGTGTGACATTCTCCCTGTGCGGCCAGAAGGTGAATATTACAGCCAGAGCTCTGCGGGTTTTTGCGCTGATTGTATGTCGGCCACTAACAGGGAGAGTTGTGCTTCTAGCCCTGGGGATAATCGCCAACTTTAAGCTCTTGCGGTGGAATTTCAGAATATCGTGATTTCCATTTATTCAAAGAAAAAGTCCCAAAGCTGTGGGAAGAATATGTTCCTCTAGATCCCTGGCCAGAACCAGCTGGCCATATTGGTCCTATTGGGCGGCCACTAGAGAGGAAGTTAATCGGCTTGCCCATAGCAACCCCCTAGCGCAGGGGCGTCCAACCTGCGGCCCTCCAGCTGCTGCAGGACTACATCTCCCATCCTCCTAAGCCAGCCCCTTAGCTGAAAGAGCATTATGGGAGATGTAGTCCTGCAGCAAGGGTGCCAAACTTTAGTCCTCCAGGGCCAAAAAACACACCTGGATTCAGGTAAATCTGTACTTTCAACACAAGTCTTTTAGTCCATTCCAGCCACTGTGATAGAGTTTCCAGAACTCACACTGGGGTATCTAGAAGTTCTGGCATTTTATGTCCCTCAAGGCCTGAAGGTTGCCGCTCGCGCTCTAGTGCCAGACAAACTGCCTCAATGGAATGGAGATGTCCGTGGCGGCGGATGCACACGGACACACGGACACACACCTTCCATATACAACTTGAGAAACCTTTCAGGCTTGGATGTTTTATTTACTAAGCTGTGGTTCAGAAGCTGAGATGCAGCAAGTGGACAGCTCGCCAACCTCAGTGGGTTTCTGCAGTGAAGGAACATTTCCAACATACTCATGTCACCGTTCACTGCGAAGGTCAAACCGCAGAGGGATGCCTGACCATGTATAATGCATAATAAATCAGTAAGAAAAGTTTCCCACATTACTAATGCATTATACAGGGCCGACAAGCCCTTCTTGCAGGAGATTGTCTGCTGGCGTTTTCTCTTCATAATGCTGAACGGAAGAGCTGAACTGGCCCTACATACTGTGGTTATATTATATATGCGTTGTACCGGTCCGACACAGTCCGTCTTGTAGGAGAAGCTGACCGGTGTTGGCCCCGGCCAATGCACGGTGAGACGTATCAATACTCAACAAGGGCATCGGAAACCAAAAACACTGGCTTTCCTTCGCACGGAGAGAAAACGTCCAAGCAGTGGAAATTCTCGTATGATCCATGCTGGATATGGAGTAGAAGGCACACGTTATACACGTTATAGAATAATAGGATGTGCCGTATGTGTGAGCTCCTCAGCCGAGCGATCGTAATCCGAGTCCATGTCCCGACTGAGCCCGCGCTGGGAACCGGAGACGGGTTCCAAATAACTGCGTGAAATATGCAGAAACGTGCGCAGCAATCAAATGAGAGGTTTTATAAGTAGTTATAATTACTCAGACATTCCCAAAAATGCTTCAAATAATGAAAATACAAGCAAGGAACGGTCACCCAACCTTTTAAATTAGAAATATGCCCAAAAAACTCAGCTCACCTCTTACCTTCCCATGTACCTGTCGGGCAGGATTTATTGTATATAGTATGTGTTGTATATAATCGTACATAGTATGTATCTGATATAATTGTATATAGTGGTACATAGTATGTATTGTATATAGTATATTATGGTATATAGTATATAATGAAGAGTCATTAGGTATTCCGTACATTATATTTGAGATGTATTTTCTTTTATGATGGGCCGGGCCGGTTATTTGCCTCATTATCGGGTAATTATCAGCCCCCCAGACCTGCAGGTGACGTTAAAGATATCTAAAGGAATGAATCTTTCCATCTGGAAGCTCAGGGAGAGATAAAGTCCTCTGCAGCGCCTCTGAGTCATGTTTTCCTTGGTCGTGGGATGCGTTGTGTTATCTGCATGCGCGCCGCGGCAGCGAGCAGGACAGGACTAAATATCAATCTATAAACCCGAGTATTTTCTATACCTAAGAAGCCCTTTGGCCTGAATGGCAGCTTCTCTTTAACCTGTATTTGCAACCAGCGAGGAGTTGGAACTGATCTCGCTTTGTAACAATTGTATCCGATCATTATCTAGGAGTGACTCACCTCTCTGCACATAAATAGAACATGCGCGTATGACCTCATACTAGTCACCGCAATGCGAACGCATCGTTTTATAACACGTCGGAGCTGAAAAGTAACCTCCAGTGTCAATACAGGATAAAATCAAATACATTCATATACATATTGTGTGAAGTTTACAAACCTGCAGCTGTTTAAAATGAATTTAATGACGAATTATACTTTATTGAGGGAGCAAATTAAAAAAAAAAGTTAAACCAAACCCGCACATTGCCAATATACGTATTCCTAAAAAGATTGGTTGAATGCACCAAAATCGCTGCCTTCCATGTTCTCGGTGCTGGCTCTTAGGTCCGATAGATCGAATAATGAGGTGTAATAACGGTAAGGGTCGCCCGCGTTCTAATTGAAGATAATTGAGATAACCTGCGTGAAGCAGCCGGAAGAAACAATTCAAACCGATAAAGAGATTAAAAGGCGATCTCCTCCCCGTCGTTCATTTTGATGTCTGACATTCATCTCTGTAAGTGGGATTCTGCGTCGTATCTCCCCGATGCAGATTCATGAATTATGTGGGATGTTTGGCAGATAGGTTTTCCTCGTCTCCGTATTTAATCTGTCGGGCAGACGATGTGCTCTCTCTCAGCTCTTTACATGAGTGCTGTGCTTTCAATGATCGAGGTCGGGGCAGCTTCTCTAGAAGGTAACGGAGGCTTCTGGTTATAGAAGAAGACAGACTTATCCAGGGCCCATCAGATAATTAAATTATGTCGGCTCTGCCACAAGTTGCCACCAATGATGTTTAAAATAAATATCTCCAAAACAACTCCACTAATAAAAAAAAAAAATGCACACATTATTATTATTATTGTTTTTTATTATTATCATTATTAATTTTTTTTATTATTTAATGCATTACCTTGTGGGATGTATGTAGATATTGGAGCATTATAGATTGATTCATGCATACCCCCAAGTTTTTGGGGGCGTTGTGGCCAGGGGTGGGGGGCTTGGTGGGACCGATGAGCCCCCTTTGATTGTACAGCTGAAAGGTTGGCCAAGTGAGAGCCGCTTATTTAGCAAATCCCCGGGCCGGTCAGAGGAGATCAGAGGATCTCCCCCATCCAGCCCACGATCCCAAAAGAGGGATAGTGGGGCAACTACTCAGAACTATGAGCGAAAATCAGGACTGTCCCAGAAAGAATGTGACACTTGGGAGGTATGTTCCTTCGAATTTGGGGACAACATTCAGATTTCAACTTGTGACAATCCTTCTCTATGGGAAATCGCTGCTCCCAGCATTTGGATTTAATGCCGATGATTGTTATTGTTATTCCTGGAACACGACGGCGTCCCTTATCAGCAGCCGGTGAATTTGCCGGGACAGACGCGATCATCACCATGCGCAACACGAGGCTCCCGCCAGCCGCTCCTGTTATCCTCTACTGGTCTGGGGTTGTAACCGCCAGTTTTTCTCTGTCATTGTATTATTTGTGAAACCCCGAATTGTTTGTTTAGTTGATTTCGGCTTCTAGAACGTTTCTTTATTGTGTTTTCGCAGATAATTTAACCAGCTGGGAGACGGAGGATTGGGGAGCCTGGGAGGAGAATGAGAGCCAAGCGCCTGTAAGTACATTCCCAACCTCCCCGAAATATAACCGATCCTATCCGCTAATTTCCGCAGCCCTTTCTATTCCCGAAGGTTTCCAGATGGCTCCGTCTACCGCTCTGCGCACCGGATGTGGATTCCGAGCTCGCGGAGTTCTATGAAGCGATGTAAACGTTTGCCACGGGTCACCGTTATAGACACGTTATAGAACCTGATGACCCGTCTAGTCACCCGTTTCTCCTGTCGTAAAGCCTCAGACCGTAATCGTTAGTCTCTCCGTAAAGGTGGTCGGGGTTCGGATGCCCATGAAATCGGTGCCGAGGGTACGCGGACATGAGAGTAATCGGCGTGTTTGAGTTTGCGTCAGGAGGTCGCTCTCGTAACATGGTCCCCATTTCTAAATGTAAGAGCCCCTGTAGAAGAGAATTGTAGGGTGCTGCGGGCCGGTATGGAACGGTTCCATGGTGATTCATGTATAACGAGGATATTCTCTCTGTGTGAAGCTGGGTCAGCGCCCAGCGTGTTTCTTCCCGATCTGCGTGGAAATCGTTTCTTCGCCAGTTTCTTATTTTCTCTCTGGCTGCCGGATCAGCCGCGTCGCCCCCCGTCCCACAGAGCTTACAGCCGCCTGACTGAAGCAGATGGGACACTTATCTACGTTCCCAAATACAGAGTTACACAATGCTCCCCGAATCCGGCTTCCCTCTATGGAAATAATCCTTTCTTACAATATACGGGGAGTTCGGTAACGAAACAGAAAACGTCTATTGTGCTCCGCCGCTGGAATCTATACGTTGAACGCAGAATTGGATCTATTCTGCCCATTTTACCCGATGTAAAGATTCAGAGCTTAATCAGTCGTTGATCCCTATCCTATGCATGTTTAAATTCCCTCACTGTATTACCCTCTACCACTTCTGCTTGGAGGCTGTTCCACTTATCTACCACCCTCTCGGTAAAATAAAACTTCCTTACATTAAGTCTAATCCTCTGACCCTCTGGTTTTAGATCACGGCCTCTTGTTCTAACATTTCTTCTCCTTTTATGTAGGCAGAAGAAGAAGTTGCGAGCAAGCCTGAGAATGCCTACTGGTTGCAGGACTGCGTGCTGTCCCTGTCGCCCACCAGCGACCTCATGGTGATCGCCCACGAGCAGAAAGCCGTGTTTCTGGCACGTGAGTGAGCGGCGCGTCCCCCGTTCCCGTGACTCGCTCTGTTGTGTAACCGGCATGTTTGCGGATGAATTTCGAACACAGGACGCGCTCGGTGAATGCGGCCGCCATCGGGCCGCTCACTACGCCGGGAATCGGCCATTCGCAATCGGAAACGGCCTGAAAATGCATACCTTCACCAGCGTGGGGGGGAGGTGGGGGGTTATTTCCATAGCAACCAATCATGTTCCTCTAGATTGCACCGTTCAGTTGGTTGCAACGGGGTTAAGACCATTTCTCAAGCTTTGCACCAGAATCATTTTATTCCTAACCCCCTATTAATGATGAATAGGGTAGAGTTTAAAGTCTAGGTAGAAAAAATAGCATTTAAGATTGTATTAAATTCTAAAGGGGAACTACCACCAAATTACTATTACTAGTATCAGATAAAAAAACTGATCTAATCTAATGTTTTCCGGCTGGTGTGTATCAGCCATTTGTATGCGTTCTCACTCCATTCTTATACTGCCTGTGGTAAAAATAGAATGACTTGGTGTTAATCACCCAACCAAGCACTTTCTGTATACAGCACTGGGGGGTATTACTGTATACAGTGCTGGGGGGTTATATTACTGTATACAGCGCTGGGGGGTTATATTACTGTATACAGCGCTGGGGGGTTATATTACTGTATACAGCGCTGGGGGGTTATATTACTGTATACAGCGCTGGGGGGTTATATTACTGTATACAGCGCTGGGGGTTATATTACTGTATACAGCGCTGGGGGTTATATTACTGTATACAGCGCTGGGGGGGTTATATTACTGTATACAGCGCTGGGGGGTTATATTACTGTATACAGCGCTGGGGGTTATATTACTGTATACAGTGTTGGGGGTTATATTACTCTATACAGCGCTGGGGGGGTTATATTACTGTATACAGCGCTGGGGGGTTATATTACTGTATATAGCTCTGGGGGGTTATATTACTGTATACAGCTCTGGGGGGGGGGTTATTACCATATACAGCGCTGTATTATATGCCCGATCAGAAAAAAAAAACATTCCTTGGGACTTTCCCTAAGTGATTAAATAAGAATATACACTCTGCAGTGACCATGATAGTATACACTTTGCATAGAACACTTAATTTAATACAAATCTCAGTTTTGGCAAAAAAAAAGAAGATCCCTTTTTTATTTCTCTCTGGTTTTGGCGATCCGTGTGTCGGAATGTTTATAAGAGTCTCAAACCGTACAAAAGTTTGTGTAAATAGCAAAGTTACACAAGTAGGAATTATGCAAATAAAAAACGTTATTAATGAGTCTTGGGTTGAAATCCTCAGCAAAATGGAAAGCAAACGAGAAGGGAAGAGAGGACATGCGGTACGAGGTGGTCTGGAGCGGGGCTTTGAATGTCGAAGACAGGTATGTTTTTAATGTAAATTTTAATGCAGCACCAAAAAAAGCAGCATTTTAGTGGAAAATATAATATGGTGATGTTGGTCCTCGAGAAGATAGTTTTAACAGTTGATACTTTTAGTGGGACAATGCTCACAGAGTGAAATGTAATCGCATTTTAAGACCTCAGCGGTCCCTTTTATTAGATCTGAAGAAGGGACCACTGAGGTTCTGATCGGATGTGAGGCTCTGTGAATGTTGGTCTACAAAATTATTCAGATATTCTCATTGGTTATGACGAACATTTTTGACTCACAGATGCTTTACCGCTTTATGTTCTGAGTATAACAGGGGCCGTCCTGTTTAGTTCCCAAGGCATTCCTGCCAATATTTTAAATGGCCAGAGGGACAGCTTTGGTTTAAGGGGTGTGGTTAGAGGCGTGACCAAGGGCGGCGCTTTATGAAGACCCCATGTGACATTCATAGCTGCTATCAAGCAAGACATTTTGAAATGGAATAATGTATTTTAATGACACAGTTTAATTTATAATCCCCCTCCCTGCTGTTTCGATGCCTATTATTGTGGCAATTAAGGCTGTGATGCCCTCATACCCAGCAATCGTTCTGAGCTCCTAGAAAAGGGGGGCATCAGGAGAAGAGCGAGGGGCAGATGGATCGGGGACACTTGTCGGACAGGCGGGAGGACCCGAGTGTTTAAACAGTACGGCCCGTCGTGAGAAATGATCCTGACTGTTCAATGATCCTTTTGTTCTTTCATTGTTTTGTTGCAGTGAGTATATCAGCAGCGCCCTGTGCATCCCGCTGGCCAGCCAAAAGAGGTACCGCCATACTTACTATAAGATTGTAAAGTTTATCTCTGGTTACAACACGTGAAGAGTGTTTGTTTGTGTGTAGTACAGCACTAAATGTGGTTTCCATTTTTATGTGCAAGAAGATGTACATAGTTCCAAATTTGCACTTATTGTACGTACAATGGGGACTCTGCATTTAATATATACATAGAGAGAGACATTCTTTTGCAAAGTTTAAAAAGTGGTCTTATCACCAAATAAATTGTCCATTCAGCAGGAATACGTCAATGGTAATAACACCGCTTTTCAGACTTTATTTTTATATATATATATATATACAGATCCTTTTTTTGCTTGATGTTTGAGTTTTTTTCAATCGTTTTCATTGCCCCCCGGCTTCCTTCTACGTAGCCGTGCGTCATGTGCTACCCACACGTTGTGAATCCTTGGGGAGTGAAAATCCTATCGCTCTATGATGAATGGAGATTTGCCACAGACTCCATCACGAATGTGCAATAAGCCCCCCTGGCATGGCGGGGCGTGCAGTGATTTTGAGCATTCTGTTCCTCTGTACAACTGGAGAGACACACTTTCCCTTCGCTCTGTATGAACCTGCACATCACACGAGACCTCTTTTCACTATTTTACTGAAGCAAAAATAAAAAGTGTACGTCGGCAAAGCAGGCGGGGAACAGAGGATCCTAATGCTTCCAGTGTTTGCACTTGGAGGGTTTTCAAAAAAAAAAACAAAACTGAAAAAAGGGGAACACTCCTGTCAAGACTGTTAAGCAAAAAAAATAGCAATTGAAATTACATGGAACACTTACTCTCATATTACATTCTGTCATAATTATTCCTGCTTATAATTTCAGCCGCGATATTCTGGTATAAAATCACCCGGTTCCGTGCACGACGTGCCCACCTAGTAGTGTTGCTATTTTTTATGTGTGTAGTTGAGCTTTTGGGTTGTAATCTTAAGAAATCGGTCCAGTTGCCCCGACAGCTTTTCCTCCAGTCACCGGGTAACAAATACCCTTCCGTGCGCTCCAAAGCCCCACGGCCATGTTTCTTACGGCAAATATTTTATTTTGTGCCACAGGAGCTCCACCGGCCGGCCTGACTGGACGTGCATCGTCATTGGGTTCACGTCGGGTTACGTGCGGTTTTACACCGAGGTAAGCTGGAAACGTTTGCGTTGCCGTTTGTCTGAAAGGTAGATGCAGGGACTCCCTATTAATTATTTTTAGAACACTTTATTTTGCACAAAGACATTAAAGGACTTCATTTTTTTGTTTCTTTACAACAAACCAACGCATTTCATAGTAAGTTAACATGCTGGCATTAAATGGTTAACTATTACCAGGTCTATGCGCTAGCTCTGAAACAAACAGGTTACAGAGTAAAAAAAATTACCGTATTTGCTCGATTATAAGACGACCCTGATTATAAGACGACCCCCCAAAATCTGAATATTAACTTAGGAAAAAAGAAAAAGCCTGAATATAAGACGACCCTAAAGGAAAAAAGTTTTACCAGTAAATGTTAATTCATGTAAACTATTTTTTTTAATAAAAGCTATGATTGAGAAAAATATTTTTTTTTGTTTTTATTTCTTGTATTTTCCAGCCTGTCCCCCAGTTACGCACATCTGCCCCCAGGCTTGCCACACCAATATGGCACTGTGGCCCATGATATGCCTTTTAACCCTCTATATGCCACTGTGCCCCATGGTATGCCTTTTGACCCCCTATATGCCACTCTGCCTCCAGAAATGCCTTATACCCCTATATCCCATTCTGGCATTTAGGGGGTTAAAATGCATATTATGGGGCAGAGTGGCATATAGGGAGGTATAAGGCATTTCAGGAGGCAGAGTGGCATTAAGGGAGTTAAAAGGCATTGTATAGAGCACTCTGCCTCCAGAAATGCCTTATACCCCTATATGCCACTCTGGCATTTAGGGGGTTAAAAGGCATATTATGGGGCAGAGTGGCATATAGGGAGGTATAAGGCATTTCAGGAGGCAGAGTGCTCTATTAAATGCCCCCTTAACGCCACTCCAGAAATGCCCTATGCCCCCATTTAACTAACACACACACACACACTCTCTCCCCCCCCTCCCCTCTCCTCTCTCCTCTCCTCTCTCCTCTCTCCCCTCTCTCCCCTCTCAGCCCTCTCTTACCGGTGCTTCCAGCCGGGGCAGCGGGTTGACGTCGCCTTCTGCTGCAGCCGGAAGGAGGTGGAGTTGGCAGCGGGGGTTGTCTGCGTCCGTCGCGTATACTTTCCCCGGCTGTCAGAGATCAGAGATCCCTGCACCGGTGTGGCACTGATCTCTGACAGTCGGGGAAGGTCTACGCGACGGACGCAGACAACCCCCGCTGCTAGCCACACCTCCTTCCGGCTGCAGCGGACGTTGTCTACGCGGATCGCGTAGACGTCAACCCGCTGCCCCGGCAATACAGCAGGAAGCACCGGTAAGTGTGTGTATGATGGGGGGGGGGGGTGAGACAGGAGGATCCAGGTCCCCTGCAGCGGTGCGGGGGATCTGGATCTTAGTCTCCTAATCAGACTCTATTTGAGGTCTGATTAGAAGACGACCCCGATTAGAAGACGAGGGGTATTTTTCAGAGCATTTGCTCTGAAAAAAACCTCGTCTTATAATCGAGCAAATACGGTATTTAATAGATGCTTATTGCATCAATATTTAAAATACATAATTGAATATATAAAAAACTATTGATATATACTTCTTCAGAGGATTTTTGGAGCTGGCTTAATATAGACACTGTAACCTTTAACCGCTTAATGACAAAGTCCGTACATGTACGGGCTCACAATGCATTGTTCTTAGTGGGTTTAAGGACACCCATTGTCCAGTTAAGGCCAGTTTTGGGGAGTATAAGCAGTATAGTATGGCTGGATTCAGTATCGTGCAGCTTGATTTAATTTAACACCGTGTATATCCCCCACCAGGTTAAATTTTTTTTTTAAAGTGGGGCATTCACAGAGATTTACCCCTTGCCCAGATTATAGAGTCATCTAAATGAATTATTACTAGGTAGCTGAACCTGCGTGGGGGTAAGAGCTGGTCTTAAAGCCGTCTATTTGGTTGCAACCCACCAGCCATTTACCGATATGCAGCTGTCTATTAAAGGGTCAGCCGTACCCAGCTCACTCTATTTCCCTGCTTTTTAACTACGTGGCCGGTGCCATTATCGGTGACTGTATGCTTCCAGAGCCACAGCGGTCAGCTCAGGACTGAATTCTCTTTGGTTCTGTCCATGCTGAAATTTTGGAAGAACAGTATAACGTTTTTGCACTTGGTGATGGGTTTGATGTCCGTTTTCGGACAGGGTAGTCTGCTTGGTCTTAGAATGTGGGAGAACCCAGCAGCGTTGCGTAATGCTTAACATAGAAAGTCTTTATTTAAAAGATATTTATTTTTTATATTTATATAATTTTTTTTGACCATATTTATCTAACTTAAATAGAACTTCAGATATCCTGAGCAAATAATTCTGTGTTTTTTTTTTGTTTGTTTGTTTTTTTAAACAACGAGAGTAAAATATAATTTAACAGAGCAAATTGATAACGTATATGATGTGTTTTAATTCTGCTTTCTCTTTCTTTCTAGAGCGGGGTGTTGCTTCTTGCTCAACTTTTAAATGAGGACCCCATCCTTCAACTTAAATGCAGAACCTATGAGATACCCAGACACCCCGGTTTAACAGAGCAGGTAGTATGTTTTACATAAGTCACATGAAAAATAGTCACGGGGTTGTATTTGTAATGAATACATGATGGCAACACATGTCTAAAATACGATTCTTTACCTTTTCTGAATAAATGCCCCAAAATTGCATGTGTAATTATTTTTTCATCTTTTTTTTTTAAGAATAGTGTTTCAGGAATTGTAGAACTCACAGGAGCTTTTTTTTGTTTTACAAGATATTTTTTCCCCCTCACAAAAAAAACACAATAATGCAATGTATTGCCCATAAAAAGCAGTCCTAATGCCCCCCCGTGTTATCTCTCATGGGTACATCATGCCCCCAACTGTTTATTTTTTATTGAACCTAACATTTCCTATTTTATTTCTGTAAAAAGCATGAAGAAATGAGCATCTTGTACCCGTCTGCTGTGGTCACCATCGATGGCTTCAGCCTTTTCCAGTCGCTCAGGGCTTGTCGTAATCAGGTAGCCAGAGGTAGGTCCGTTGTTGAGATTCCAACATGAGACCACAATGTAAGAGTCTGCTCTTAAACGCAGTCATCTTATCTAACCGCTTCCTATACATACATAGAATAAATAAGCTTGGTTCCGTATGATAAAGATTAGCGTGCATGTATCCCTTTGTCTTAAGTCTTCTTCTCTGTATTCCCCTTAGCTACGGCTTCAGGCAACGAGAACGTCCAACCTCCACCGCTGGCTTACAAGAAGTGGGGCCTTCAGGATATCGACACTATCGTAGACCATGTCAGTGTTGGTGAGTTTCCATCAGTTCTGTTACATTTATGTTTGAAGTCTGGTCTGGTATTCTACATACTTTTTTTTTTTTTTTGTCTTGGTTATTTGACGTTCAGCTTTTAGATTTAACCAGACGTTTGATCGTGGATCTCCAACCAACTGCTCAAAAGCCATTCTGTCGACACACAGTGCCGTCCGCTAATATTGGCACCCTTGGTAAATATGGGCAAAGAAGGCTGTGAAAAAATTGACTTTAGTGTGTATTTTTTTCGATCTTTTGATAAAAAAAATACACAAATATACTCTGCTCTGATAGATATCAAACAATTGCAAACACAACACAGAGTTATAAAATAATGTTAAATGTTAATAATGTTAAGCCTTCTTTGCTTTTGCCAAGGGTGCCGATATTAGTGGAGGGTACTGTAGGTCATGTAACAGATTTTGGGTTAATCTCTACACATTTCTTTTTAAATGTTTTAAATTTAAAAAAGTTATCTTTCCCTGCTGGTTATGTTGCTATTTAGATATGCCAGATAAAAAGTGGAACTGCACTACTTAATCGGAGACTCTCGTGTAATGTTAAGCCCTCTTTGGACACCATCAATGTGTTCTTGACCCTAAGGTTTGGTCGGAACCTGCAAGAATTATTATTTGTTTTATATAGCGCCATCAAATTCCGTAGCGCTGTACAATGGGTGGACAGGACATAACAAGAAGTATATCACATAACAATTTGACTTACAGAAACAAGAGGAGGGCCCTGCTCAAAGGAGCTTACAATCTAGATATTGGATATAGATATTTGAAGTTATTTCTGTTTTTTTATCCCCTCTTATAGGTGTCATGGCTTTATCTCCGTTTGATCAGATGAAGACGGCCTCCATTCTAGGAGGTTTTAATGCCTCTATAAAAGGCAGTCCCCCCACCATGTCTCAACATATCACCGTGGGCTCCAACCCATTCACCGGCTTCTTTTTTGCTCTGGAGGTTAGTTGCGGGATTTTACTGACCCGGTAATAACGTTTGCACTAAATTTTATTTGGACACTTCGGGGCTTCTGTTCTCTTTTTCTGAACTACAAAAAAACCACTGTGTTTGATGTTACAGGGAAGCACCCAGCCATTATTGTCTCACGTGGCTCTTGCCGTGGCCAGTAAACTCACTTCTGCCCTCTTCAGTGCTGCCAGGTACCGCACGTTTCCACCTCTGTACCGTTCCCACGGCCCCTAATACATGCGCCTAACTCGGCTCGCTTTATTTTAGTGGGTGGCTCGGGTGGAAGAGTAAACATGAAGAGGAGCCTCAGCCGAAGCAGAAACCCAAGGTCGAGCCGGCCACGCCACTAGCCGTGCGGTAAGTTTTAAATACGAGACCCATTGGGCTACTCTCTTCCTCCCTATCCAGAATAAATAATTGTATGTAGAAATGCAGGTTATTACAGATGACCATGAACGAGCCGGATTACTATCCGCGGGGTCAGTACCATATGGCAGGCTGTTATGTTCCGGTCATTCTTATGTGAGCTTCCCTTGCGTATTGCAATCTCAGTTGCCTGAATAGCCTCATACTTTTTTTTTCTGGCTACTCTTGTGTCTCCCCAAAATATTTCTCAATACCTTATTATAACAACTCGATTTCCCCTGAATACTTGCTTCCGGCTTCGGTATATGTGTGAGGGTCTCCTCTGATCTATCAGGGTATTTAGCTCACACACAGGTACGGTTTTCAACGTTTTATATTTATTCCCAGGTTCGGCCTCCCTGACTCGAGGCGCCACGGAGAAAGCATCAGTCTCTCCCCCTGTAACACCTTGGCAGCCGTGACAGATGACTTCGGCAGGGTGATATTACTGGACGTGGGCAGAGGAGTTGCGGTTAGAATGTGGAAAGGTAATGGGGGGTAAAATGATTTGGGAAAACTATTTGCTTGATGGCATGAGATCAATGTGTCATGTATGTAGATACATCATTAGACACCCATCGTACATGTGCATCATAGGAGCCTCATCATTAGACACCCATCGTGCATGTACATCGTGTACATAAAATTCTGTGAAAGCTGCAGCGTTCTGATGTTTGCGGATCGGGTTTAACTCTCCAGGTTATGGATAAAGAGCCAAAAAAGTCATAATGGTGCAATCACCAGAGCAACCAGTGCCATGTTCCTCCTGACAACTCCACTTATAGCACTTTGCAACCCCCAGTATGTTTCTATATCCCAGTCCTCACCTGTTTTACACAGAAAACTTTGCACAAAAAGCTAAAGAGTTTGGTTGAGATTGTGGTCAAAGAGAGGAAGCTGTAGTATTTGTGCGGTAAAACCTTTTGAATGTATGGACTGTAAGAGGTGCTGCGTACATTGTTAGAGCTATAGAAATAAGAGATAATAATAAGATTATTTCAATTTAAATGTAATATTCCATCATGTGTAAATGCCACGCGGCAGCGTCGCAGTGTGTCGGTGCTCACTCCGCTGTTGATGGTTTTTAGGTTACCGGGATGCCCAGGTCGGCTGGATGCAGATAGTAGAGGATTTGCAAGAACGGGAGCCGGACAGAGGTCATCCGGCTCCATTCGGAAACACGCAGGGACCAAGTAGGGTCGCGCAGTTTCTGGTGATCTACGCGCCAAGAAGAGGAATCCTGGAAGTGTGGAGTACGCAGCAGGGGCCGCGAGTCGGGGCCTTTAATGTGGGAAAGCACTGCAGGTGAGCAGGGGCTTCTCTGTCTAACGACGTGTACAGCGATTGTTTCATGAATGAGATATAACATCTTTTCTCTGTGTAATTTGTATGTCAGCTGTTAGCCTGACACTCCCATCATTCTCAGCTTCCACGGCGGTATTATATCTTTGCCACGGAACGATGTGTGAACGGACACAGACGCACCATATACATTTGGGTTTATTGGTGTTGATAGGCGTGAAGGGGAAAACATGTTGTGCTTTCTGTTTTTCAGGCTGCTGTACCCAGGGTACAAAATAATGGGGTTAAACAACGTGACGAGCCAAGGCTGGCAACCGCAGACCTTCCAGATATGTCTGATAGACCCGGTGTCTGGGAGCGTTAGGACCGTTAATATCCCGTTCCACCTGGCACTAAGGTAAGAGAGGAAGAAGATATCACCGAAGGATCTTAGATACCGGTAGTTCTGAGCTGGAAGACCCTGGGAGTTATATATAAGGCGCGTTCTTGGTGTAAAATGCGTGATTTCGGGACTACAGGATTCATGCTACAAACACAGCAGCTGGCTGGTACATAAGCCCCTTTATTAGAACGGGTAAATTGTTATGGATGGTACATGTATCCTGCGATAGCATGACTAGTACTCTCTCTCTGTGAAAATTAGACACGTGCACACTAATCAAAATCGCTTCGGACAAAATATTTGTTTTGGGCAACAGCTTTTGTTTCCCGGCCGTTGGTTTCGGAAGAATTTTTTTTTATTCGGAACGACATTCGTGGGGGGGCTCACAAAAGAAGGAGGTCCCTGACATCTTCTAGACTCTCCTTTCATTATAGATTTTTTTATTTTTTTAAGCGGCCTGGGCATGCAGACACCGGCAGATGATAGGCACATGCAGCCCCATGAAGCAGGGCTGGATTTCTCTAATATTATAGATTTATTTTTTTTAAAAAGGAAATGCAGTCCTGCTCCACGGGGAGGACGGGCAAAGAGGTGCAGCAGCAGCAGTCATGAATTTTAGATCATATTCCAATTGTGTGATATTAAAGTTGAATTTATCCCAAAGTGTGCCACATGTGTTTCCCATCAATTTCTTTCTGAATACTCTTTTTTTTTTAAAAAAAACAAACAAAAAAAACCTTCTATTAGCTACTCTCAGTAGATCATGAGAAGCCAACAGGTAGTTTTTCAGCGGTTGCTAAACTACATCTCCCATGATCCTCGCCTAATGATTAGTAGATTCAGTTGGCTTTTTGCTATCCTTTCTCATAGAGGTAAGGTGGCTTTTTACAATACAGCAAAGCATTCTGGGATAATAAAATCCGACTGGCTCTACCTATCATCACCTGTTGTCACCGCAAGATATTTTATTTCCGTTTGCATTTGAACAATTCAATATTTTTTTTTTTTTTAGTGATAAAAAGTGTGAACGAGCAAAAGACCTGCATTTGGTGAAGAAACTTAAAACGATTTTGAAAGCCAAAGTCCCAAATCATGGCAAGTAACGTTCATCTGTATGGGGGTGGTTTGCAGTAATTAGCACGTAGGTAATAAAAAAGGGAAATCAGATATATCTGTTTATGTACATAATGACAAAAACCCCAAATCCCATTATATGTAATTACGAATAATCAGATATTTATTTAAATATATAAAACAATAAAAAAAAATTAAAATTCTGCTTTTCTTATCTGTTATTCTTATGATGTGATTTTGTTTTTGAAATATATGTCTCTCATTTACGTTTCTCTCTACAATAACTTGTTCTTTTCTAGAACGCCTGGAGGCAGAAGTCAAGGAAATCATTTTGGACATTAAATACCCAGCAACCAAGAAACAGGTAACTGACTCAGGTCCATGCCGGGGATAGACTTTGCTTGTTTACTGTCGTTGCTAGTTAGCCGTACCCATGATTGGACTCTTTGATCTGATTTGCATTTTATATACCCTACGATTCAAATGTTTGGGGTCGCTTAGAAATGTCCCTGTTTTTGCAACATTTGCCCATTAAAATCACATGAAATGGATGAGAAATCCAGCGCAGACGGGGTTAATGTTGTAAATTTGTTATTGTAGCTGGAAACGGCTGGTTTTTAAGCTGGAATCGCTTCATAGGCGTACAGAGGCCCTTTATCCCTCCTGTGTTCCAATGGCCCTTCATCACTCCCATCACTCCTGTGTTCCAATGGCCCTTCATCACTCCCATCACTCCTGGGTTCCAATGGCCCTTCATCACTCCCATCACTCCTGGGTTCCAATGGCCCTTTATCACTCCCATCACTCCTGGGTTCCAATGGCCCTTTATCACTCCCATCACTCCTGGGTTCCAATGGCCCTTCATCACTCCCATCACTCCTGTGTTCCAACGGCCCTTTATCACTCCCATCACTCCTGTGTTCCAACGGCCCTTTATCACTCCCATGTTCCAACGGCCCTTTATCACTCCCATCACTCCTGTGTTCCAATGCCACGTTGAGTTCTCTGATCCAAGTTTAAGTTTAAAAGGCTAATTTATGGTTAGAAAACCCTTTTGTAATTATGTTCCAACCAGAAAATTCCTTACAGCACATGTTTTGAGGACTTTCTCATGATGTTCTGTTGAAGCTATGGGGGTTCTGGTGCTCATCTAGATAGAGCTGAGACGTCTGACACATAGATCGTAGTTATAAGCACATATGGGATGGGCATACGGCTGTCTGAGTGTCTGAGGGACGGGTGGCTCTTATCTGCTGTCATATCATAAGTTTGTATCTTTCCAGGCTTTGGAAAACATATTGGCGAGCGAGCGCATGCCCCTCTCCTGTCTGACGAGCATCACCCAGACTTTAATGGATCTGCTTAGAAGTCAAGGTAAGAAGTTTAAATCCTTAGGTATTCTCATGACGCAGCATCGCTTTCTGGAAGAAGAAGACAGCGTGAGATTTCATTTTTAAACCTGATTTTTTTTCCAGTGATTATATTTGAAACTGTAAAAAAAATACTGAAGTTATTCTGCGATTTGCATTATTTTAGTTACTTTGAATCGCTTTTTGCATCGTGTTCCCGTCACGTGTTTGTTTTTCCCTTCTCGGCAGAGCTGGAGGCTGTAGATGAAGGGCTGCTGACTTTCTGCGAGGACAAACTGAAACTTCTGCAACTCTACGAATCCGTAAAGCGAATCAATTCAGTGACGACCGAGGCAGACGTTCCACCGATCGATACAGTGAGTTACGTTCATCGCACGCGGCCCTCTTATTTATCTGACTGTAGATCGCAACGCACAAGATTTTCCACCATTGGCGGTTTTGTATATTTTTGATTTGGATTAAAGCGTTCCTATGTTTTCCACTTTTTTTTATTTGTTTTTACTTTTCAGTTTTTGTTCCATTGCTCATCAGAGAAAAGTGCGAAATGGCTAGGGGTCTCCTTTGGGGGTCTTTGCAGTAACTAAGGAGAACTTCCTGATGATGATGTCATTGTATATGTTTGTCTATACATTTATTAACGAGAGAGAAACTTTGTTTTCCCCTCTTTTGCTCTGATCTCACCCCGGTTTTCCTGATCTTCTAACAGGGGTATCATTGTATATCCTCAGCGGGGTTTGTGCATAAACCACTTACAGGGTAATAGTGTAAAAAGACATATTTTGTCTTCTTAAAGGAGCTTGCCGCCCTGTTAAGGCTGGATGAGGAGGAGTTCACCAGGCTACAGACGTTAATCAAGAATTACAAGCAAGACTACACTAAAAGCGGGGTACGCTTTGCTGATGACGAAGACGGGGTGTTACCATTGAAGACATTTCTCGAGTATCTGGAATGCAACAAGAACTCCATTAATGTGAAGAAGATCGGCGAAGAGGATTATATAGCTTTAGGTAAACATAGCAAAAATGAGGAGCTTTGGAACAAATTGGGGAAATCTCTAAATCCTGGACCACTTCTGTGCATTTACTAATGGGTTGAAAGCAGTTATTTTGTACCAAAAATGCACAGATGCGCTGTATTCAGTAAGTGCTGGCGTGCTATGGGCTCCATCACCGCTGTGCAAGGATCTCTTGCAATGGGGAACATTCTGTTAAATATTTGCATGTTATGTGATGAATCGAGCCAAGAAATAGTGATGAGCCGGCTGTTAACGTGCAGGCTGTACCCGGTCCCCTGCATTATATATATATTTATATATATATATATATATATATATATATATAAAGAGCTCACAGCTCAGACGGTTTATCAGATGTTTACCGGGAGCCACCTCTCGGTGGTTACATTATCCTCTGTGTTTTATTCTCTGCCTTGCTACAGGTAGCTTCTTCTTCTGGAAGTGTCTGCACGGAGCGTGTTCTGCGCAGGACATGTGCCACGCGTTGGAGTTGGCTGGGCTTGGCCCTCAGCTTCTGCTGGTAAGAAGACCCTTCATTCTGCATGATCTGGAAAGTAGCTTCAATGGCAAATGTCTCATCGGGGACATTTTATATTCATTTTTATTGAGCTTGTTGTTTATGGATGTACTGGGACTGGGGATCGTGAATTTCACAACAAACCATAACCACAAAGAATACTTTTGGTGGAGATCTAATATCTGTGAGCTCTTGCTCATCAACCCCACAGAAAATAGTTGGGGGACCGGGGGAAACGGCCAAATGGATTTGGGAGAATTTTTCAAAATCCACAGAAACGCAGAACTCCATTATATATGTGAGATGTCTCATGCAGCATTTCTGGGTCTCTTACAGTCTCTGCTGCTAAAAGTGTGGCTGTCCAAGGAGCGAGAAGTCCTGGAGAATACGCAGTCCCTGCGCTGCCTCCACCGCACGCTGTCTCTTCTGAGCTCAATGAAAGGTGAGAGGCTTCCCGGCCCCAATAAGGCTGCGTTTTAAGATTTACGTTTTCAGAAAGTTTGCACGTTTGAATTAGTAACAAACGAATTTGTTTATGAAGCTCAACTTCACCGTTGATCCAGAAAAAGACAAAAATCCACCCAATTGTTCATCAAAAGGGGAAAACTTTCTCACCGTATCAAAAAGCTATAACTAATCCTGTTCTTAGAACCGTTATATCCCTGTTTCAGAAGCTGAAAAAAGTATGGATATTGTTTGTTAAAAAAGTAATCCAGGTGCACTAAATCTTCTCAGTGCGCCCCGTGGTGGCAGGTTTTGAGAGGTGATATCTTGGGAAATTTGGAAGTTGAGCAGAGATCTCTAGGTTTGAAAAGAGAACTCTCTGTCTCCTCTCTCCCCTCGTCTAACTCTCTCTCTCCCCTCCTCTAACTCTCAGCCCTAGTCAGATATCTCTGGATCCCGTATGAAGTAGAACTCATTGTTGTTGTCCTACACTGGAAGCAGATGGGTGTCCTTTATGTTTATCCCATACGGTACTTATGGTCCCCCAACCCTTTTTTTCCTCCCCCCTCTGTTGCCCGCAGTGGCCATAGACGAGTCCTGGGACCTGCAGGCAGTCTCCCCCTGGTGGCAGCAGATGCGTACAGCGTGTGTTCAGTCCACGCATAACGGAGCCGCCCTGCTGTCTGCTCACGTCGGCCATTCGGTGGCGTCCTCCATCACCAACGCTCTGGCTGAGAAGAAGGTAAGATAATGGGAAGCTGTAGTAAGGTGTTGTGTAGGTTTTTTTTCTCTGTTTGCTTCCATTATCTTGCTTATTAATAAAGTTATAGTACTTACATTTCCTAAATATTATTATTATTTATTGTTTTATATAGCGCCATCAAATTCCGTAGAGCTGTACAGTGGGTAGACAGGACATAACAAGTAGAATATAACATAAATTGACTTACAGAGACAGGTGAGGAGGGCTGTGAGAAAGGATTTGGCTTAGTCCTGTGATACCGGCAGATGTTATACTCGGCCAGGTTCCTACTGCTTGTTTGTTCTTATACTGTTTCTGGACATAACGTCGACATAATATGGATAATAGTAGTAATCGTGATTCTGTATTAAATGAGGCTTCTAAATGAACCAGATTTTGAAGTCCTCTTGATGTCATATGAGGCTGGAAAACTCTGCTTTTGGTCTTTCTGCAATGCCCAAAACACACTTTTAGGTAATTAGTATAAATATATGTCTTTGAGGGGCACTTGAATGATAATTTATATGTTTGGCGTTGAGTAATAATGCCAGGTCACGCTAAAAATACTTCTCGTTTTTCCATGATGACGTCATATTGATAGATAAAAAACGTCTTCGGTAATTATGCTTTTTTAGGCTGCTTTAAACTAAATATTGAATATCTAAATACTGAGAGTAGATGGTTTCTTAGTTCCAGAAATCCATGCAGGAGGACGATGGAGAATCCATGACGGACTCGTGGGAGGCGCTGTCTCTGGACACCGAGCACTGGAAGCTTCTACTGAAGCAGCTGGAGGACTGCTTGATCCTCCAGACCCTGCTACACTGCAAAACGGCCAGAAAGAGCTCAAAAATATCCTCCCTACAGGTGGAGCCGCTCGGGAAGCTCTCCGTCAAGAAGTTACTCGAAGGAGGGAAAGGTAACGCGACAACCGTACGAGTACGAGCAAGCGCTCAGCCATCTGGGTTTTTTTGGGTAGTAATGTAGAAATAATGCCAAACATGCAAAATAACGAGTGCGGATGTACTTCCCCGACCTCGATTGGAATGGGAAGGTAACCGATTGCTTTTCATTCGTAGATTTGAAGAATCGAACCTGCGGGTTTACGATTTAAATAATCAAAGTTATGGAAGTAGAAATGTTTTTATCTTTTCATCGTTTACTTGTGGCTTTCCCCAGGGGTTGTCGCCGACACCGTGGCTAGGTGGGTCTTTAAACAGGACATCAGCCCCGACCTTCTGAAACTGGCCAGGCGGACGAAAAAAGACCAAGAAAATACAGAAGAGTCGGAGGCGCCGGGCGACGCGGTCGCTTACGTTGAACCAGAGGCAACAGAGGCCGTGGAAGGAATTCAAGGTTCATAAATAATTACATTTTCTGGGATATTGACGACCAAAGCAGATATTGCAATAATAATTGGTTGCGTATATTTTTCTTGGCTAATTAATCTGTTAGTGGACCCTGGTTAGAATCACTGGGCCAG
This sequence comes from Sceloporus occidentalis, assembly GCA_023333645.1. Classification (NCBI taxonomy): domain Eukaryota; kingdom Metazoa; phylum Chordata; class Lepidosauria; order Squamata; family Phrynosomatidae; genus Sceloporus; species Sceloporus occidentalis. The sequence continues at coordinate 1,441,787 of JALMGF010000199.1, forward strand.
GATGCAAACATTGATATGACCGCTGGGACCGTTAAAGGGGCTTCATACGCGCACGTTGGCAAGCAGAAAATGCGTTCGGACAAGCACAGCTCCCTCCAGCCAAGAAGCAGGCGAATGCATGAGAAGGGGGGTTTGTTATGTATGTATAGTAGTTGCCATTTAATATTATTATTAATATCGCCTTTATTACCCAGCGGTGCTGAGCGTAGCTTCCGGTCACTTCCCATGCAGCCTGGACCTGGATGTGCTACATGCCCACTGCTGCTGGGAGTACGTGGTTCAGTGGAATAAAGACCCCGAGGTAAGAACAAGGCGTCTGTATCTACAAGTCAGGTTCCCAGATCTACCGAGATTCTCCTAGATTGCACGCCATTGGTTATTGGGACTGTCTGCATTGTAGAGGGTGGCTGTGAGCACGTACCTCTCTACGGATACTGTAACACATGGCGGGTTCATACTCATGATAAAATAGGTTTCGTTGGCGTGGACAGGGACCTGTTATTAGAGGGATGTGATATTATAAGCCCACTCGTAGAGCGCCAGTGGGACAGCGCTGTTTAAATGGAGGGAAATGATTGCTCTTGTAAGCGTTCTGATATTCAGGACGGGGGTTCCCTTACAAAAAAATTACTGCAGTTTTTCTGAAGTAATACTGTAGTTTTTTGGACATGAAAAAACTGCAATACTGCACTTTTACTGCAATATTACTGCACATTTACTGCAGTTTTACTGCATTTGTACTTCACTGTACTGCAGTTATTTTTGTACGGAAGTACAAATGCAATAAAGCTGCGGTACATTGAAGCACAACTGTAGGTTTGCATTATAAAAAAAAAAGTGCAGTAAAAGTGCAGTATTGCAGTTTTTTCATGTCCAAAAAACTGCAGTATTACTTCAGAAAAAACTGCAGTAATTTTTCGTAAGGGTTTCGTTGCTAGAAATCTATGTTGTGGCATTAAAGTTAAGTAATATAATGCTGTTTTTCTGCAGGAAGCCCAATTTCTCGTTCGTTCTGTCGATCACTTGAAGCTCATCAGTAATGCTCACGTACAGTTTGGTAAGTCTGAGTTCTGATATTTAAATGTAATCCGCCGATTGAATTTGAACAGTTGAATGCTTTACATTGAAAGGAATCTTCATCAAGAGGATCTTGTTTTTTTTTTTAAAAAGAATGTTGGGGTTTAATACGGAGCAGTAGCCATGGAAACCAGTAACTTACCCTTGCTGCCCTTCTTATAAGCAAAACAAATGTTTTTAGTACGTGGTCGATAAGACGTATCTTTCGTGTTCTCTTTGTTTAGGGCTGACCTTGATGATGTGGAACACTTTTATTATAAAACGGTTTTCCGCCGCTGCGTATCTAATGGACAAGGTGAGCACTCGGCCAAGAGATCATTTAAATGGCGCGGCCGCTCAGGCTGTAGCCCCGGCAGCAGCGCAGACGATGGGTTTTAATCGAGGCATACGTAGCAAAGTATGGCGTTGTTTATCCTCGTAAACTGAAAGTCACCAGTGGGTTTAGCCTGAGGGGACGTTGCTTATTATGTCCAATAACACCAGACACTCGCCCCGTGCTTGTTCTATGCGCCACGCTCGCCACGTATGGATTATTGTTAACGGGTCACTCCAGCCATCTAATGCACCTCAATGCGTATGATAGCTGCGTGGTCCCGTTAAATGCGCACACTGTTGTTCATCTGTAAATGTGTGGGGGGGGATTCAGCTGAATGCCGGCGGAAGGTGCGTTGGGCCAAACATACCCTTCTAAATGCGATACTCACCACCGGCCAGATCCAGAGCCGACGCGGGGAACGCTGCATGCAGGGGGCTGTTCAGACCCCTGGGCACTTGTGTGGTTCGAGCAGCCAATCTGTGGCAAAAAATTTAAAAATGTTGGATAGTGGAGGAGGAGGAGGGCAGCTGCTGCTGCAGGGCTGCAACTTCTGTGCCAGGTAAGCGCTACATTTTATTGTTATCTTTGTTTTGGAAGAAGGCATATTAAAGTACTCCCAGAGGGTTACTCGCAGAGTACTTTAGTATGAAGCCCCCTTTTCTGGAGGCGGACGTTACTGTCCCTTTAAGAGGATGAAGAATGAAGTCCACGGTTACATCGCTTGTGATTGAAGGGCATTGTATGGCTGTCAAAGGCTGCAGACGAATTACACGTCACCCTCCCCCAACAGATTAACAAAAGTCAGCTTATAAATAACATTATTGCGCATTTTATTTTTACGCTTTCTTATAACGCGTGTGACAATACTGATCAATTAGCTCCGTCTGCCTAACGGTTTGTTTATGCTGAATACTTTGAACTTATTCACTCCCCGGTGCGTCATCAATCGATTCCTCTCATTATCCTTTTATTATTACGTCTGTGTCCTGATAATACATCGCTGCTTCATAGTCCATCTTAGTAGGTTATACGAGTAGAAAAAAATGGATGGTGAAAGCCTGCTTAAAAAAAATTCCGGGGCAGAAAGGACACTTTTCCCAGAACGCATAAGTTGCTTAAAGCAACATCAACATTTTTTTGGGAAGGGGTATCAAAAACATATTGGGGGGTCATAAACATATTGGGTAATCGGATGTCACTAACAAATATATGTTGTTGAATGGTTTGTGTTTTTAAAGGTTGGAAAAGCCCCAAAGGACAGGTTATGTAGAAGGGTAGGTAAAAAAAAGCAAGTCTTCTCTGTCCACCTGGATAATGTATACTTTAACCTCTCCCATTATTGCTCTTTGGTCTGCAATCCTCACTTTCACATCACGCTTGCCGCTTTTACATGGCGTTTTTTTCTCACATTTCTCTAAAACACCCATTGCTTCCCAGAGTCTCTCCGTTCTCGTGCATGCGGCCTTCTCTTTAGACCCCGACGCGTTTCGCGCGCCGCTCGCTCGGACTTCACTCTTCCGTTTCCCTCCCGCAGGACGTAGGGATGAGCGACGCCGCGATGACCACGTTCCTCGGAAACTGCACAGATCTCATCCAGACGATGATGGAGGTAATCTGTCATTTTGCAGTAAAATATAAGACAATGAATCACATGATTAACGTTTTATAAGCGTGCGAGCCAGGCTTTCTCTACCTAATGTATCGGTCAGTTCTCGTTGTGTCAGACCCCTTGAATGTACAGATTGTTACAAGCACCTATGATTAAGTGCCATCCGAGGCGTGAAATGCATTGGGATAATCTCTGGGGCTGGTTTCCCCCCCATAACCCGTCCTTTGTCTGCCTGTTAAGGCCGACGTGGGCAGCGAGGAGATGCATGCGCCGATACTGGAGCTGGAAGATGCCTGGGTGTCGGTGGAAGGCCCCAGTTCCATAGTGGAGCTGGCCCTGGAGCAGAAGCACATCCACTATCCACTGGTGGAGCACCATTTTGTTCTTTGCGCCATCTTGTACGCCGTCATGAGGTTGTCTCTCAAATCGGTGAAACCTCTTGCGCTGTTTGACAGTAAGGTCAGTACTTGGATGCCGGTGTAATGGAGGGACGGAGTCTGGGAAGTGGGGTCAGCCATACACATATGAAAGACGAGCTCACAGCAGACCTTAAAGGGGTGGGGAGTAGGCGGAAGCCCCGGAATCCGGGTTCCAGCAGGGTGTCCCAGAGCTTCTGGCTTCCCATGCTTCAACTAACGAAAATATCCTCCATACGAGCTACTATGGCCTGGTGTTTGTTTGATGACCGGCTTTGTAAAAAGGAGTAACGCCATCTTTCTCTCTGTCCACTTTCTAATTTAGGGTAAGAACGCATTCTTCAAAGATCTCACATCGATTCAGCTCCTGCCGAGTGGAGTCATGGACCCCAGTATAGTAAACCTCAGACAACAGGTATAGTTCTGCCCCTTGTTACAGGGTTAACGGGTGCAGACATTTGTTTCTGATCCATTAATTACTCTGTATGGTTATTCCACCCCGTAGTTCTTGATGAAGCTGGTCAGTGCCTTCGTGCAGATCCTGAGTCCGGGTCAGCAACCTGCTGAGGCAGAAGCTCTTCCCGACGTCCCGGAGAAGCAGGTGGACTGGCCGGCCCTGGCTACGGAGCTGGCTAAACAGCTCCAGGTGAACGAAGACACCGTATGGAGACACTACGTTTGTGAGCTCTACAGTTACGGTTTGGACCACATCGCGGAAGAGGTGATTACTACCTTGGCATAAACCAGCAATGGGACTTAGACTTGTGGGTCCCCAAGTGTGAGTCTCACTGCCTAAGGGCGACCCTGAATAAAATGCCAGAGCTGTGTTTTGTTTTTTTTTAATAGGCAAATGACGTTGAATAACACGCTTGCTCCAGCATCTGACCGGATACCTTTGTGTTCTCTTTTAGGCCATTCTCCAAGTGATGGACCTGGAAGTGCTGGCATCTCAGCTCTTGGTCCTCACCGGCCAGAGGCTGGCGTTTGCTTTACTGCGAACTCAAACAAAGGAAGGCATGGAGCTGCTGGCCAGGCTCCCCCCAACGCTCTGCACCTGGATCAAAGCTATGGTGAGCACGGGAGGAGGGCACTTACTGACTGGGGGGCAGGAAGGCATCGGAACAGCTGACAGTCATAAAACGTGTCCCTGTCTACTTAGACAACAAACAACAATCCCCTCAAAAAAGCCATTTCTGCTGCACAGCCCTTCCTTTAAGCATTTTTTTTTATATTTATGTCTGTGAATGTCGGTTGAATAAGCAAGAGCTTCTTTATTCGAGCGCGCAGAGGGGAGAGTCCCGTCCGCAGACTTCTCTCCCCCTCCTTAATCCGTTAACAATTTATACGCAAAAAACACAAAGTAACAGTCAGCGTATCCACTCGACATCTGACGTTTCCGCTACTTTCTGACAGGCACTATTTTAAAAAGGTCAGGAAATTAAATTAAATCCACGGCTGTTCTCGATATTTACGACAGACCCCACTTACATTAAACCGCGCTTTTTTCCATTTCCAGGACCCTCAGGATCTTAAGAACACGGACGTGCCGATCAAAACTACCGCCAAGCTAGTGGACAAGGTTGTAGAACTTTTACCCGAGAATCACGGACAATACAGCCTGGCCTTGAACCTCATAGAAGCCGTAGAAGCCATGTCTTCGTCGTGACTTCGCTGCGTTTCTGCATCCAGATTCCGGGGCACCGCAGGTGTCGTCCCTGATATACCGGTTACAGTTCAGGGCCTTAAGGTCTTTGTAAAATAAGCAGCAATCACGTCACCGTTAGAACGCCATTTGTAATTAAAACAATCATTGTGGAGTATGTCCTGCCATTAAATAATATATGCAAATATATGCAAAAGGAGTAACCGTTACATCTACATCTATTTATTTCCAAAGCGCCTCTGCGGACGATGGTGGAAATTTCCTTTTTAATATTAAATATGTAACGTGAGTTGTTTAAGAAGATGAAGATAAGTAGAACAGCCTCCCAGCAGAAGTGGTAGAGGCTAATACTGCGAGGGGATTTAAACATGTATGGGGTAGGCATGAAGCTATACGGAATCCAAGACGAGACCAACGACTGATTAAGGTCTGAGTCTTTACATCAGGAATAAGGGGCTTAATAGTTGGGCCGAATGGTTCAGTTTCAACAGCAGGAGGGGCAGGTTGGGGGGGGGGGGTATAAGACACGATCCTGATTAGTGGTTCCATCTCCGTAACAATGAATGCAGAGGTTTAATCAGCATGATACTTACCCCCATAGAGTTCAGAGCTGCACTTGATTGATCCAGGGGTCTATTCACTAAATCTCGCATTGATTAGCAGCCGGAAGCCCCCCCAGGTTTAACTGGACCGGTTCCCCATCCTCACCGAAGCTTCATTAAATGTGTTTATTAAATGACCAAAAGTCTGTGCGTCTTATTTACGCAATTTTGGAAATATATTGTCCTCAATGTGGAGGCAAAATGTTTCTAATAAGTTAATAGTAAGAATTACAGCCGTAAAATGCGGGAACCTTAAAGAACGCACGACTCTCACAGGGGTTCAGCTACAGATCTGCGGCCCCAACAGGCGGCTTTGTGCTTCTGGATGACCTCAAAATCCATTTCGATGCAGCAGCCAACTCTCCGTCCTTACTGAACGGCATCTTGGCATTAGATTTGCTGTTAATTCATTTCCTTTGGTAGGTAAAACAATGAATTAAAAAATCCCCCAAAATCAGCCCAATCAACAAACAGTCGTTAAAATTCCGTTTTTGGTTATTGCGTAATCCGCGCCTCTTGCTGTTTTAAATACTTCGTTTTTTGTTTTTTTTTTATAATTTATATATATTATATATACTGATTCCAGGCATCCTGGGACATGGATTCCCAACTTTGAGATTTTTTGCAAAGGGGGGTTTGTTCACTAAGAGAGGTTGCAGAAGTTTCATCTCCCTCACTTCTCTATAGATGATAAAGGGCCAACAGTGGCAGGTTTACCCAGCAAGGCGGCCTGAGCTGGCCCTGTATAATGTATAACTCAACAGTTAGCTCGCTGCTGCAACTGTCCATTATGCCGGGTCAGCCAAGCTCTTCCCCAGCAGACATGCGCCAGGGTTGGCCCTTCATGATATTTTGTGAAGTCAGCTCTCCCTTTAGTGAATAGACCCGAATGGATCTCCCCCAGTATCGGCCCCTCGCTGACTCCTCGTTACACCCACCGTTCGGAACATCAGATAAGAGACCAGGAATTACTTTCAGAAATGAAGATTTTTATTTAGATTTTTAGTAAAATATCCTTTGAGTAAAGTCGAGAGAACTTGAATCAGAAAGCATTCTTCAGACTATAATTTATACAACCCACACGAAGACCAGAAGTGCTTTATAGTATATGCCACACGGGCCGCGTGAGGGCCGAAAGCTATGGACACGCTATTGGGGGCTTATTCACTAAACAAAGTTTAGGAGACATCAAATATTTCACTTCATCAGCTTCACCCTGTGTGGCACCGACTTAAACCTGTGAGACGACATTCAAGTAAACAAGGCAGACTCGGCCATTCCTGCAGATCAGGTCAGCCCTGCATAAAGCATACCTCATACAGTCGGAAGAAACGTCTCGCCTAGACTCAAGGTTTAGTGAATAACGCCCTGATTTTATAATCTGCTTTACATTAAAATACAGCATACCTTGTGGATTATTAACAACATTAGAAACCGAATTGGCCGATTCTTAGCGATGGCCCCATAATGTCACCGGCCCCGTGTTCCTGCACCGGTATAACCTCCAATGACCAAACAATGTCTTCTTCTAGCGGGCGTCTGGTGTCGTCAGGCTCTCCGGTTTGGGACGGCTTCATCGCAGCTCACGGCTCGATTCCTCCAAAAGGCACGCGTGTCGGTGGCATCAGTTTCCACGCAAGTCATTTATTTGTTTTGGGGATTTCTCTTGTCTCTGCGTATAAACTGTTCGCGCCCCGCGACTAATGGCTCCACTTCTCGGCAATGGCTTCCAGACACCGAGGGCACGGGGTTAAAGACGACGGAGCGGTGAATTTCCTGCAGCGGGGGCAGCGCTCTTTGGTGCTCGGCCGAACCAAAACTTTATAGAACTCCTCTTCACGGATGTCTCCGTCTGGTGAATTTGGATCATAAATACAGGTTATAAGGCTAGGCGAGTTATCCAAGTTACTTACATACATGGGGCAATTTAATTAAACTGGGTGCAGAACCCCACTTTATCACATCCCCGAGAATGCCGCATGATCTTGACAAACAGATCTCTAGGACCTGCATGTACTACCCCTAGCAAGTAAATGAACGATCAGGACACGGACCAGATGTGGACTTTCTTACCTTCCATGTGGATGAGAAAGGATCCTTCGATTACGGAGGCCTTGGCTGGCAGGTCTAGTGGCATCTCGGTCACCAACGTGGTGTGCGAGGACATCAACAACTCGTTCAGCTGAGATGTGCTCGATGTCTCATCGGCCTGAAGCATCTGGGGGTGAGAGAGAGAAGCGCTTACAGCTCTGATGTACCAGCCAGGCATGTCGCGGGGTTACTGTATGCAATATGTACATGAAATATATGTAGGGCGTTAAAATAATTAACTTCGTATTGTAAGGGGCTCTCCTACTATATATTTTTTTTATATTCTTCTCTTTACCCTATGTATGTTTTTCTCACAACCCCCAAAAACCCCTAAGGCCATGAGTAAAAATACTACTCTATAGGGTAAGGGAAGGATGTGGCCCACCATAACATAAAATATGTATGTGGGGTACATCCGTAATCAGTGGATGTTGCAGAATATATGTTCAGTCATTATTCAACAGGGGCACATAATGTGTAGAAGAAATAAAGAATAATAATTGCAAAAATATTTTTTTCAGGTTTTTGACATACTAGCATATATATATATATATATTTATTTGCATGTTTCTAAGGTTTCAAATGAAAGCTCTATTGAGTCTGAAAAAATAAAAGTATGTTTTATTTGCGTGGGTACGTCAAACACGGAAAAAGGGGAATCTTAATTAAACCCACATATAGTAAAAATGGCAAAAATGCATGGGAAAACGTGGGCAGAATTCAAGCACCTATTACATAAACAGAGAATTATTACAAAAAAATAAGTCTTACCTCCATTAACTCAAAGAGGAGACCGGGTTCAATGACCACAGTGACGTCGTATTCCGCGGCATTCTTTCCCGGGATCGAGCCGAGGAAGGCATCTCTGATGGAACAGGCGGCCTCTACCGCTTCCACCAACCCTGGCTTCTTCCATACGGAGTTCGAACTTATCCAACCGGAGCGGAAAACGCCATCAGAATCTTAACAAAAGATACGAAGCTCGTGAGAATCTTAAATATCCAAAATGGTTTTAATGGAGAAAAAAAATCACTAATTATCCTTTTCATACTAAGTTAAACGAGCCCTAAAACCCTTTCAATCCCCGCTAACAAATCAAGCAGCAAAAAAATGGAGAGAATAATACAAATATTTTAACGTCAGAAAAAATAGCGGACGTTGGTCTCCGTGGCAGCGTCTTCGCGGTTGTTTCCCTCGAGAGCGATGAGACGCCTAAATGACGTTATTTCAGGATGCAGAAAGGCTGCACGGACCCCTAACCCCACACTATGGGGGCCATTTGTGCTGAAGCCGCTGTGGGCTCGGGGTAGCTGCCCCTTTTATTCGGGGTTAAACCCGGCGCTGTCCTTGTATAGTACGGTCAGGGAGGTGGAACGCTCGTACCTTTTTTATATGGAAGATACTGGAAGACCTCCTCTGCCAAATGGGGGAGAATCGGAGCGAACGAGCGGACCAGGACATCCAGCGCCGCCGCCAACACGGTCTGACACGAACGCCGCTTCAGACCCGTCTCCTCCTCGCAGTACAGCCTAAAAGAGAGCGTAGCTTAACAGATGCGCCGGCAGGACGGGGGGAGAGGCGCCGGCAGGACGGGGGAGACAATAAGCGATCATACGATCTGAATACCTGTCTTTAATTATACTGAAGTAGAAGCTGGATAAGTCTCTTGTGATCAAAGCTTCCAAAAGGCGAGTAACTTTACCGAAATCGTATCCCTTGTATGCTTCAGAAACCTGAAAAAGACGGATATTTCACTTTGTTTCTTATTAACTCTATTATTTCACCCCAATGCACTTGGATCTATACTATGATATATACTGTTCTTAAGACGTAATCGTTCTTTACATTTATGTCACGCGACGTGCGCACACTCCTGCTTACACCAGATACCAAGAAACACGCAAAAGCTCTGGCAAGGGATCCATTAAATTTGGTCGGGCCGCAGTTGATACAGAGTCCGTGAGCGCGCAGGGTCGAGGTGCTGGTACCTTGCTGGCGTAGTCCTGCAGCACATGCAGCATGTACTGATCGATCACGTGCATCTCAGAGGTGGGCACAGAATCCGCCTCCGGGCTGAAACCGTTCAGGTTCCCCAACATGAAGCGCAACGAGTTGCGCAGCTGCAGAAAAATAAAAGCAGGTCACAATCGGTGGGGCGGCGAGCGCACCAATCAGCTTTTCCTCTAGGGTTCATGGGAGACGAGCAATTCCCCTCTCAGGCAGTGAAAGGGTTAAAGGCAAATGGACACCACGACCACACTGATGGTTATAAGTTGAAGTTTATAAGGTGATTTACACCCGGGGTGATCTAAACAGGCACAGGACAGCACGCAGCTATCATCATTGCAGTAGGACCCGACCAAGGAGTGATAGGGGTCTGAATCCCGATCTTTCTATCCTTCTGTGATAATCCAGCCCAGAACACGGGATAAACTAAACCCCCAGAGCGATGTCACTAAAGAGACACCCAAGCCGTGCGCTTTAGGATGGCGCCGTAGAGCGTCTTACTTTGTTGATGTCGTCGCGGGCAGAATTCAGCACCGCCGGCCCGATGTGCACCTCGGCGAACACGTTGGACTCCGCCACCCACCAGCGGAGGACGTCGGCTCCGTACGGGGGCTCCTTCAGCTTATCCTACGGCGGATACAGCGAGAGTTAAACGGACACAAACTCCACAGAGAAGGAGTCACACGGTCACACAGCGCCTCCCGGGGGCCGCACATTGTATCGTTCTTCGGGCAATAAAAAAAAACCCCGAAAATAGCAGCGTCCGCTCCCCACGATCCAGGAAAGGGGAGCGCAGAACATGCTTTATCTGCTAAAGCAACCGTGAATCCATAAGATCATTTCGATGGGTCCGTGCGGCTTCTTATGAGATCAAAAAGGAGTCTTAGATGTAATGTAAGGATGTTTTTACTTCATTGAGGGGGTGGTGGATAAATGGAACAGCCTCCCAGCAGAAGTGGTAGAGGTTAATACAGCGAAGGAATATAAACATAGACTAGATGGGGAATGGTTCTTATCTGCCGTCACATTCTATGTCTGTCACCCGACATCCTTTACACCTTACTAGAGCTCGTTGAAACCCAAAAACTGATTGCATAACGCTGGATCTGCCACAGGCTGCCAACAGTCTCATTAACCTACAAACAATTAACGCCCATGTGATTGCCAATTCCACGACTTAGTAACATCTTAATACATCACTCACGGGTCCGCCGTTAATCACAACATCCGGATCGACCACGTTTCCCAGGGACTTGGACATCTTTTCTCCCTTTTCGGTTAAAGTGAAGCCGTGAACAACCACGTTTCTGTAAAAATACATTAAAAAAGAGACAAATCACGATTCCAAATGATTCATTAACGGAAGACTAACAATCCGCCGTGTGCCACCCGAACCGCAGCCGGATTATATATATTTATAATAAATTTAGGAGATACAGGACACAAAAGTAACAAGAAATACCCTAAAATTATTTCCCTTCGTTATACAAAACAGATTTAGATGGAGTTTTAACACAAATTCTGTTGCTTATTTCCGATTGCCCTCCTGAGACGGGCCGCGTACTTTAGATAAACTATGGGCTTTATTCACTAAAGGGAGAGTCGTGCTTTCAGCTCTCTTCACTATTCATTATGAATGCCGACAGCAGCCAGTTTCTCAGACAAGAAGTCAAGGAGCTTAAAAACCAACAAACTCTGCATTTAGTGAATATGCCCCTATGTTCTGCCTATCCCGCGTCCTCTATCTCCTCCGTACTCATTAGAACGCCAGCAAGTCGTTAGAACGTGTAGAAAGTTACAGCAGGTTTATTTTATTGCATTCTGGGTTATTATTTGTTACAATTTTTGATTTGCAATTTTGTATTGATATTAAGATACAAAATATATATAAATGTATAATGGGACCGATTTCTGAAATTAAACCATTTCTTGATATATCGCTGTATTGTTTATATAAACATTATATTGTATGTGTGATATATATATAAATATTATATTGTATGTGTGATATATGTATAAATTATATTGTATGTGTGATATATATATATATATATAAATATTATATTGTATGTGTGATATATATATATATATAAATATTGTATTGTATGTGTGATATATATATATATTATATAGGGCTGCAACTAACGATTATTTTCATAATCGATTAGTTGGCCGATTATTTTTTCGATTAATCGGATAAAAAAAATGAATGTAAATTTTTCATTTATTTAAAATAATTTAATAAACAAATGATGGTAAATACAAACAGCAGAATAAAAAAAAACTTTGATAAAATACATTTCTTGTCTTTATTTCCCAACCAGCCCCCCCCATTTATGCACATTTGAGCCCAGGCTTGCCACGCTGCCCCCTACATATGCCACTCCACGCTGCCCCCCACATATGCCACTCCACGCTGCCCCCCACATATGCCACTCCACGCTGCCCCCCACATATGCCACTCCACGCTGCCCCCCACATATGCCACTCCACGCTGCCCCCCACATATGCCACTCCACGCTGCCTCCCACATATGCCACTCCACGCTGCCCCCCACATATGCCACTCCACGCTGCCTCCCACATATGCCACTCCACGCTGCCTCCCACATATGCCACTCCACGCTGCCTCCCACATATGCCACTCCACGCTGCCTCCCACATATGCCACTCCACGCTGCCTCCCACATATACCACTCCACGCTGCCTCCCACATATACCACTCCACGCTGCCTCCCACATATACCACTCTGCCTCCCACATATGCCATTCCACGCTGCCTCCCACATATGCCACTCCACGCTGCCTCCCACATATGCCACTCCACGCTGCCTCCCACATATACCACTCTGCCTCCCACATATGCCACTCCACGCTGCCTCCCACATATGCCACTCCACGCTGCCTCCCACATATGCCACTCCACGCTGCCTCCCACATATGCCACTCCACGCTGCCTCCCACATATACCACTCCACGCTGCCTCCCACATATACCATTCCACGCTGCCTCCCACATATGCCATTCCACGCTGCCTCCCACATATGCCACTCCATGCTGCCTCCCACATATGCCACTCCACGCTGCCTCCCACATATACCACTCCACGCTGCCTCCCACATATGCCACTCCACGCTGCCTCCCACATATGCCACTCCACGCTGCCTCCCACATATGCCATTCCACGCTGCCTCCCACATATGCCACTCCACGCTGCCTCCCACATATGCCACTCCACGCTGCCTCCCACATATGCCACTCCACACTGCCTCCCACATATGCCACTCCACGCTGCCTCCCACATATACCACTCCACTCTGCCTCCCACATATACCACTCCACCCCCACATATGCCACTGTGCCTGATACGCCTTATACCCCCTGATACACCACTCCATCCTCCCCAGACATGCCACACTACCTCCCCACATATGCCACTCCAGTCTACCCCCAGATATGCCACTGTGGCCCCAGATATGCCTTATACACCCTGATACACCACTCCGTCCTCCCCAGACATGCCACACTGCCCTCCCCACATATGCCTTATATAATGTATATGCCTTATACCCCCAGATATGTCACTCCGTCCTCCCCTGATATGCCTTATACCCCCCCGATATCTCATAGTCCCCTCATAGAGTCACAGACCCGTTCACATCACACGGACACCATACTTTTTTAAATAAGTACTGGGTTAATCTTCACTGTCCCCAGGATTTAGATTCCCCTTAGTTTGGCCCCCCTTTATCTCTAACTGCACCTTAAGTTAACTTTATTAAATTAATCAAATTAACCCTCAGTCCTCATCATTAAATTAACCCTAAACACCCCATTAACCATAACTACCCCTAAATTAACTCTAAATACCCCATCAAAACAACTACCCTAAATTAACCCTAAACACCCCATTAACCATAACTGCCCCTAAATTAACCCTAAACACCCCATTAACCACAGCATCCCCTAAATTAACCCTAAAGACCCTGTCAACCACAACAGCCCCTAAATTAACCCTAAACATACCATTAACCACAACTGCCTCAAATTAACCCCAAACACCCTATTAACCACAGCTGCCCCTAAACACCCCATTAACCATAACTGCCCCTAAATTAACCCCCACCTCCCGTAACTTTCAGTAGCCCAAATATTAATTTTATACTCACAGTTAGATGAGTGTCACAGCCATGTGGTTCTGGCCTTCTGGGAGAAGGAAGGGGGCGGGGCCAGTTGTCACAGTGATTACAGGGAGGGGCTGGTAAGTAGGAGCTGCTGCTGTGAGTCAGACTAAACGGATTATATAATGAGGGGTATTTTTCAGAGCGTTTGCTCTGAAAAAACCCTCATTTTATAATCGATAATAATCGATTCAACTAATCGATAATAAAATTCGTTGGCAACGAATTCCATTATCGATTATTATCGATTTTATCGATTAGTTGTTGCAGCCCTAATATTATATTGTATGTGTGATATATATATAAATATCATATTGTATGTGTGATATATATATACATTATATTGTATGTGTGATATATATATAAATTATATTGTATGTGTGATATATATATAAATATTATATTGTATGTGTGATATATATATATTATATTGTATGTGTGATATATATATATATTATATTGTATGTGTGATATATATATAAATATTATATTGTATGTGTGATATATATATAAATTATATTGTATGTGTGATATATATATATATTATATTGTATGTGTGATATATATATATATTATATTGTATGTGTGATATATATATAAATATTATATTGTATGTGTGATATATATATAAATATTATATTGTATGTGTGATATATATATAAATTATATTGTATGTGTGATATATATACATATATTATATTGTATGTGTGATATATATATAAATATTATATTGTATGTGTGATATATATATAAATATTATATTGTATGTGTGATATATATATAAATTATATTGTATGTGTGATATATATATAAATTATATTGTATGTGTGATATATATATATATATATATCATATTGTAAGTGTGATATATATATATATACATATACACACAAACGCACACATACATACAAACACATGTTTTGGGAAGAAGTATTTCAGCTGCAGTGCTTTTTAATAAGAGTACCCGTACATTGTATTCCCCCCCCCCATTTATCCCACGGCAGCATATTTCAGGAATACGGGTGAAATACTCACTTATACGGCGCTTTGTTTCTAGCGGCCACGCTGGTGAGCAGGGAGGACTGGAACCAACCGCCGAGCTGGTCTTTCCCTTCTAGGTAAACGTCCGCTCTTTGTTCCGCATCTTAACAAAAAGTAACAGCACGGAGTGATCGGATTATTATCCTCGGGAACGGGTAATTATTTATATATTTGATACATTTAACTAACGGAGAACAGACGCAGCACACGCGATAACGTAGGGCTTTAAATGTATCCGTAACGGGGATCTGGACATATTTTTACCGGCAGTTTACTTTATATCTTATTGTCAGTTTTCGTGCCTTTTTTTTCTTGACCTGTTTTTCAGTCACGGGACGCGTTTGTAAACAAAGTATATAACATAAGATAACGGTAATCGCTTTAATCAGTTATCGCGCTCTGATGCATGACCTGGACCTTGTATCTGCAGCCCCGCCACCTGCCGGCAGATGTGACTGCCGTAAACACCGATTACCTGATAAAGACAAAGTTTTGTGGCCGCCGGCTCCGCTCGGCCCTCTGCTGCCCTTATATATCTCGTGTTATATCTCAGGTTTTACAGCCACACTTCGGGAAACTGGTTACCGGGGGGTCATTTCCCCTCCTAATCACTTAACTCGCTTTATCGTTACATTAATGTGTTCCTTGAATGGGGCGTTGTGGGTCACCGTGTTACTGGATGTCTGTGAGACCCCCAATTCTTTGTGTGATAAATTTCCATGATATTACATGCCAATTTCTTCCGTTAAACCTTGTACGCACCCCCCCCCATTCGGCGAAAGCCAGAATATATTGATATGCGTCCGTTTTTCATTGGCCGGCGTTCTTATTAGATCTCTTATGATCACCGATCAGGTATCCAGACACAGCCCGGTCCCCAGGATCCTCTGTCTGCCCCCCACTGGAATATTTCTGATCACTGTGTGCACAAGAGCGCCCCCTAGTGGCGATATACTCATCAAAAAACTTCCTAGAATTATTATTATTAAGTACTTTTTTATGTTTTTATAATTCTCCAGGCAGTCAAAAAAATGGTTAACCGGGTAATCTGAAGTTTGCCATGAATACGCAGAATCTACGGGGCAAATAAAGTACAGCCTGGCCCAGCATACTGGGAGTGGGAGGCGTGTTGGGTGGACAATATGTTATTATTTTGTTTTAGGGGTTTCTTTACGATTCTAACTTTCTTTTATGATAAATTGCCTTTTCTGGATGGGGCAGAGGGTAGAAGCATGGCTATGGGTAGGGGGGGCTATACTATCCCCTATATGTGACTCTGGGGGTCTATTCACTACAAGTAGAGTGTAGGTTCATCTACTTGACTTCACCATACATCACTAAGGGCCAACCCTGGTGATCACCTGCTGCAGGAGGCGCTTGGCTGGCCCTGCATAATGTATAGTTAAATCAGTGAGATGTATTCAGTATCATTCATTATACGGGGCCAGCTCAGCCCTTGCTGCTTGAGGCATCTGACAGTCTCGGCCCTTAATAATGTATAGTGAAGCGAAGGAGTTTAAACCACAACTCTCCCTTTAGTGAATAACCCCCTGCGTTAACCCCTTGGTAGCTACTTAAGTAACCGAGTACAGAAAAAAAAAAAGATGGACTGATAAATGCAGGACTGGCCAAACTAAACAGGGACACATGGGAGGTTCTTGTGAAACATTAAAAGGTGATTCTGCGCCTGCAATAAACTCATTTATTAGATGGCTCAAGTATTTACCTAGAAATAGCTGAATGATTCATAGCGAATCACACTGAGATAGATATAACCGAGATTGTGTCTGGTATCTCTGTCTTGTTTCGCTGACCTTTGGAATGGTTTAATTAGCCAGGTTTATAGCCCAGACTCGCTATCTGTACAGCTGCTATCCCAACAGACTGTAAGCTCCCAGGAGCCGGGCCCCCCTCTCCTTCCATATACCTTTCATGCTTCATGCTATTGTATATGCTGCTGATAATATACACTATATGGACAAAAGTATTGGGACACCTGACTATTACATCAACAGGGACTTTGATGACATCACATTCTAAATACATAGACATTAATATGTAGTTGGTCCCCCTGTTGCAGCCATAACAGCTTCCACTCTTCTGGGAAGGATTTCCACAACATCCAACATCAGTGGCTGACCTCGCAAACGCTCTACTGGATAAACGGAGGAGCGGAAGCCGTTATATCAGCAAAGGCGGACCAACTCCATATTAATGTTTATGTATTTAGAATGTGATGTCATCAGAGTCCCTGTTGATGTAATGGTCAGGTGTCCAAATACTTTTGTCCAATAAGTGTATTTCTATAGGAAGAAATTATGTTTTAGACAATTCTTTTTTTACTCGCCTGTCTCGATACCGGTGACGACGATTCTCAGGTTTAACAACTAATAATTGGCGCGTGCCAAATTTATGGTGTTCTGATCATTAAAAGGGGGTACCTGGCCAAAAGTATCGTGACGACAGATCAGAACCATTCAGCCCGTCTTTCTGCACATTTTTCCCTAATCACGTCTCAAATCCAGGATAGGGATATCCCTCTCTGTTTTAATCTCTACCACTTCTGCTAGGAGGCAGTTCCATTTATGAACAACTCGCTCAGTAAAGTAAGAAAAAAGTCCTCATACCTTCCAAAACATTGGCCCAAGATGTTCCGCTGTCAAACCAGATGTCCAATACATCCCGCCCGGGCTCGAAATCCAGCACTTCAGAACCCTCACTGGCCTGGGGGAAGAGAGGGTAGAAGGAGGGGATTTTGCAGAAAGGGGTACAGTAAGGATAAGAGTGAGATTTACGGGGTTAGCCGCGTGATTTGATTTTTGCAACACTTTCTAACAGATCAACGATACGACAAACTTTCTGAAGGATGCATTTGGAGGCGAAACGCGCCGGGAAACGCCATTGACCTGTACCATCCAACATTCAGCGATTAGTCCACCCCGCTGCCAGCTCTCATGTCGTATAAAATAAACGGCCAGCCAACACGGCCCCTATAGCATGCTGTCCCCTGTGCCACGCGAGGGGCCGGGGTATGCCATCGCCCAGTAGGACGGGGGCCAGGGAGGTAAAACCTCGGCTTACTCTAGCAGCCGGCACCCTGCATACCTGCTTAAATGACATTAACCTCCATCTATAGCGCTACGGTATCTGTCAGTGCTATCTGATAACGCTCAAAAGGGGGTTGGCTCAGCATAGTCGGACGGATAGGCGGGTGCAGCACACGCGTGTGCACAGATTCGTCACCATTACAGAGAAACAAACTCCTTTCCTTTTTGGTAAAGGTCTCGGCTTTTGGACGGCAGGATCTGTAATCCAATGATTGTTCTAGAAGAAGTTAATTATAGATTTTTTACTATAGGTCACAGTAAGGTTATGGTTCCTGACGCACCCAGAAAGGATTTAACCTCAAGCTCGGCTTTTTGTAACACAAAGTCAGAAAATGCAAGGATAATTCTACCTGCTGCAATACAGATTTGGGAAGTAACTCCTCTAGAGGACGCGTCCACCACACATCGCTGCCGTGCTGCTCCACCAGCCTCGTTATATGCCCGATGCTGTGTCTGCGGGGAAGAGATTCACTCAACACAGCGGAAGATACATTATGTTAGATACATTGTGTTAAAGGGTCCTGTCCAGCCCCCAGATGTCGCTCTGGGGGGAGCTCAGGTCCCAGCGATCATTAAAGCGAAATTTACAGAGCATGTGGCAGCGGGACGGGGAGATGGAAAATGAGACAGAATCTTAATTTAATAACTCTAGTAACCTATGACTGCATAAAGTAAAACACATTGGGGTTACCACTCCCATCACTCCTGTGTTCCAATGGCCCTTTATCACTCCCATCACTCCTGTGTCCCAATGGCCCTTTATCACTCCCATCACTTCTGTGTCCCAATGGCCCTTTATCACTCCCATCACTTCTGTGTCCCAATGGCCCTTTATCACTCCCATCACTCCTGGGTTCCAATGGCACGTTGTGTTCGCTGATCCAGGTTTAAGTTTAAAGGGCTAATTGATGGTCATGTAATTATGTTACAGCCAGAAACTTCCTTAGCTAAGTGATCCAAAACCTTTGAACGGTAGTTTACGTATACGGGTGGGTATTGTACAGCGCTGTGGAATATGATGGCGCTACATTCATCAGTAAATCATAATAAGATAGTGTAGTTATCACCCCATCAATGCCGAGGTTCAGAGATCACGGTCTCTGCAAATCAAGAAACGCGTACGGAAGAAATGACAAAGTACAACGAATCGCGTCGCTTTAACTCTTTCACACACGTTGAAATTGCCATTTAAATACCACGCGGGGCTTGTTTATAAAGCGTTATTTATCTTGTTTTTAGTGGAGGAAGGTCAGAGCGCGGCGATATCTGTGAGAGAATGTTTTTCGGGCTCCGCGAGCTGTGTTTGTATACTGGTATATACTGGTGTATAAGGTATTTAATAGACGATCCCGGTTCACCTCTGACAGACCGAGGGACACGTATTTACACGCACACCTAGATTTCTACTGATAAAACGAAGCAGAAAGGTAAACACAGATTTGGAACATTGACACAGATCATGAGGTCATCAAACCACTGACGGAAAAGACGACTCTCACATTATATAAGGGGGCTTCTAGAACGCAAACCTTCCAAGACCCCATTACTAGCATGGAAATGCCTATTTTTTCTGTTTTGTCAAACTTGGAAGACGCCGAATAATATCTACGACCTGGAGCAAAATATCGAGGGAGCCGGCGGTTTTAATGGAAACAGGCTGTATCTACCGTGTCCGGGGCGGTGCCGGCTCATAAGTGATGTTTTATTAGGAGCGCGTTCGAGATCGATGGAAAAAAATAATCTTATAGGAGCAATAAAATGCCCGGTTTTACAGGAAAGGGCATAGAAGAGAACCCGCCATGGTTGGCATATCTCAGAGCTTCTGATGTCTTTAAATAATCAGCTAAGAACCTGCTCCCCTTTCTTATACCCTCCTTATTAATGCATCTTCTCGGCGTTATCAGGAAAGGCTCAGGGATCTCAATGTGTTCGGCTCGGAGAGAGAGAAGAAGAGAGAGGAGAGAGAGAGAGGGAGGGAGGAGAGAGGAGATGGGAAAGAAACATTGAAGTACTTACGGGGTTTAACAAAGTAAAGGAGGGAAGTCTACTTCCAAGGAGGAGAAATCTTACAACATAATCTAAAACTAGAGGGTCAGAGGATTAGATGTAGTGTAAGCATGGGCGGGGCAAGCATGGACGGGGCAAGCATGGGCGGGGCAAGCATGGGCAAAGAAAGTACGTATAATGAAAGTATTTGGTTAACCTAAATCTAAGATAAGGACTGATTCATGTTTTGAGTTCCATCAGTTAAAAACGGGCCGAACTGGATCTGCCGGCATCCTCTGTGTTTCTATGCGTGAGGTTATCATGGGACAGGGTCACTTTAAGAACACGCTCCAAGAAAGCACAATCTACGAAGTACATAAAAAACGCAGTAAAAATCGGCTGCTATAACAATATTAACCATTAGCGGAGCAAACTTCATCGAACGTTTCACCCGCCGGTCCCACGCGATCGCCGGATCATTCCTACCTTTTATATCCCCTAATCTGGGAAACACAATGTAACCAGGACAATAACGATCGGCAAATATTTGCAAAGGATTAATTATTAACTAATGATATTGGCCCCGTTTTCATATTTTTTTGCCTGTGGACACATTTTTTAAGTTCTAAGAATCTTGCGTCACTAACACAGAGTCTTCATTGAGTGGATGACACGTCGCAGGCGTTTTACTTTTTTGTCTAGAACTAGAAAACGTTGTCTTACAGGGGATATGATAACATTATGTAAATATATGCGGGGCCGATGTAACGAGCTCTTCAGTGACCTGTTCATTAACAGAAATGTATAAACACGACAAAGGAAGGGATTCTTTACAGTGAGGACAATAAAGGTATGGAATTCACTACCAAGGGAGGTGGTTATCAAATATATTAGATGTCTTCAAACGGGGGTCTGGATATTTTCTTAGAAAGGCATGACATACAGGGCTATAAGTAGAATCCGATTGCCCCTTTGGAGTCAAGAAGGAATTTTCCCCCTGATAGCAGAATTCGAAGTTTCTTTGCCTTCTTTTCGATCAGGAATAGGAAGGTTGGGTACAAGGGTTGAACCTGACGGAATTAGGTGTTTTTTCAACCTTATTTACTATGTAACTATGTCGTTAAACTGCCATACAAGAAATAAAGCCGGCACGTTCACCTGTGACTTACAACCCAAATGGCGGGGGCTTCACAGGGAGTGGAGAAACCGTGTGTTAAGAATGCTTGTGAAGTGGCCAGACTGGTTCGTCCTTTCCAGAGGCAGCCCCGACCTCTTATACTTCACTCACTGAGTGCCAGACCGTATGGCCATGTGTAAATTACATTCATTTTAAAGAGTCCCTACTGGCCTTAATATTTAAAGGGACGTTCCAATAGGGCCATATATAGACCTACCAATAAAGAATGCATATTGAAGTGCTTTAAATATGATAAAGTACACCCTCTTTGCATTCTATGGTTTTAGATATCAGGACACAACAAAAATCATCTGTTGCTTCGCAGGTCTAAATGTTAGGTAAATACAACCTCAGATGAACAAGGCGACATATTACACCGTGTCTTGATTTAATCAACAAAAATAAAGCCAAAATGGAGAAGCCATGTGTGAAAAACTAAGCACGTCCTTACTGCTTCCATGGGAATTAAGATGCTAAGTTGCAGTCGGGTGATGCTAATCAAATGCCCTTGATTAATTGATCTTCAGCAAGTACGACCATTAATCAGGGGCAGAAAAGTGTTAACCTGCTAACTCCAGCGGGAGTACTTTTGGCACATAGGTGTGGGGGTCTCAGTCACCATTGGGCTTGCACAAGAGTTCAATAATCATTTTACGCGGACATGTCCACTTTATTAAAGGGATACGACAGACGTCCCACATATTGTAGGAGTCCCTTGCATTTATTTATTTAAACACAGTACCATTGCCAGCGCGTGGCTCCTGGGGAAACGACCAACTATATTTAAAGGAACAATTTACTTTCCCCAACAGCCCGTCTTCAGACGAATGTATATTAAAGTACCCCATGAGTAACGCCAACCCTCTGTGATTGCTTAAATACGCATTCTTTAACCACAGAAAAAAAAGAAAACACTTAACTGAGGTAGAAGCTGCAGTGGCAGGAAATCGCTTTACTGCCACTGATGTCGATGAAAGGTCAGCAAAGCCGTCAATATAGAAAGAAATCGTGATGATGAGACGGCTGCAAATACTGTGTTAGGTTTTGATTTTGGTTAATTTGTTAATAATGTGCATTTTCTCCCCGCCAACGGTAACTGACATACAGTGTTCCAGACGACATACGTATTTATATCGCACCCCCATATTCTGTAGCGCTGTACAATAGAAAGAGGGTTAATTCATCTCAATGTACCCGTTTCTTTGTAACTTTAGTCCCCCGGGGATTTATCGGGTGGCGGGTCCATAACCTCTCAAGTCGTGTTAAATTATCCTTTAACTTTAAAACAACGGCCTTCCCCGGCACTGCAAAAAAATTAAGTTTTGGCTCGAAAAGAAGTCTAGCGGCTTCTACAATCGAAGGTGACGGCAGATCAGGCCCATTCGGCCAATCTAGTCGCCCCGGTTCCCCTGCTGTAAAGACTCAAACCATAACCATTTGTTGGTCTCGTCTTAGATTCTGGAACTTTATGTCTATTCCATGCATGTCTACATTCCCTCACTGTATTAGCATCTACCACTTCTGCTGGGAGGCTGTTCCACTTATCTACCACCCTCTTGGTAAAGTAAAAAATCCACAAAATATCCAACTACATACACACACACTATATATATATATATATATATATATATATATATATATATGAGGCTGGTCACGTGGTATAGACAGGCTTCTCATACATAAATATCGCTTACTTAAATCCGTAAACATCAGTACCTAGGTTTACTTAGTTCCAGATCCCTTACAAGTCTACGGCTCAAACGCCAGATCTGAGGTTTACTCTCAGCTCATCCCATCGCTCTCAACCACTTTTTGGCAAACCCACCCCTGGCAATGCCGGGCAAACGTTATCCGAAAGCCATTACTGGTCTAATGCGTTGGATGATTTCTGCGCATGCTTTGGCTTCATGAATAATTTGAAGCCCTGTTTGGATGCCAGATTTTGATTAAGAAAACTGAAAAGGAGAAAAAGCAAAAATGATGATATCATCGTCTCTTTGCTGGAACCGCCAGCTCCTATCTCGGTCTCAGAGTCCATCAAAGCAATAAGGCCCCTCGTAAAACTTTGCCCTGAGCACATAAACCCTATCAGGGGGAGCGTGCGCTCGCATTACGTGGCGTTCGCCCGTCGCCCTGCGTCCTCGCAGCACGGGTGCCGATATAAGCCTCGGTGACACAGGACAGTCACTCGCACACTGATCGGGACACACGTCTCCTCAGCGAGTCGTCATCGGCAGGCAGGCAGGCGAAGTGAAACGACTGCTTGGAGATGAAAGAAGGAAGGAAGAAAGGGAAAAAACAAAAACAAAAAAAACAGCGTCTGCTCGAGAGATTTTTTTCTGGATTCCCGTAAACAAAAGTGAAAGAAGCTTCCTCCTCACTGTGCCCTTCTGCCGGGGCGAGGTAGGAAGCTCTTGGGGAGCTCGGAGATACTTCTGAAACAGGTAAAGGGTTAATAAGTCATTGGGGCTGCTGCAGACTCAAAAGAAGAGATTTTTGGGGATAAGCTCTTTAGGGGGTTAAGGAGTAGCTTGCGGGGTTAAGCAATGTCATTAAGCTTCCGCGCTGGGACCCGGCCCCCTATTTACGCTTTATGTCAAAGGGACTATAGAAGTCTAATGGAATATTTACTAAAACGCATCAAAACCCTTATACCCCGTTAAGTACCAATCCTCGGGGAGCGTCGCCGGACCACCGATTTATCAGCAGAAGCCGGAGCAGGGAGGAGAAACTCGAACGATAATAACGGCTTCGCTATAGAGGAGCGGCGTGTTTATTGCGTTCTGTGGGTTCTAGAAACTCTTCCGGGGGTTCTAGATGCTCTTCTGGGGATTCTGTGGGTTCTATATGCCGTTTGGGGGGTTCTGTGGGTTCTAGATGCTCTTCTGGGGGTTCTGGGGTTTTTCTCTTGCGGGATCATGAAGCTGTCCTTGGAGGACGCTCACAGGTGACGTTACCGGCACACGCGCAAGTTAAAAGCCGACATGAACAATGGGTTGACCCCTCAGCCCTTGAAGCATCCAGCAGTGTTAGAGATCGCAGACGATTCCTATGAACGTTAAGGGAGAAGACGGAGTAGTTGTTTGCTTTAACCCTTTAGCGGCGCACGTACTTTTACCCCGGGGCGTGTCTTACGGGGAAAGCCGACTTTGCGGAACGTCAGAGTTCAAGCTGCTCATTTCTCAACGATTCCATTTCCAGGAGAGAAGCTTCCGAGAAGCCGTCCGAGTGTCCAGAGACCGAGGGCAGCGGCGTAGTGTCTATCAGGTGTAACAGCATCTCCATGTGGACTGCTCAGGACTCCAGTGGAGATGCTGTTACTTTCGATGGGCATGTACTGTCCGGCCGGATCACGGACAACCGTTCCTGTAAGTTCTACTTCTACCGGGGAGGCTCGCTGCCCAACGATTCTTCTCCGAGTCCCCGGGGGCTTTACCGGTAACCAGGAAGATGACCTATGAATTGACAGCCAGCTCGTTTCACGCCTGCCTGTCATTTCTTTAGGCCAATATTCTGATCACCTTAATAGCAGCGGCCAGAAGACATCCAGCAGAAACATATCTAGGTTATAAAGCTACAATAAGTGACCAGAAACGTAATGAATTATTAGAATGTATATGTTGTGTTTGAAGGTTAAATTGCTTTATATAACATGTTTTTGATACAATAGTAATAATAAGGATTTTTTTTTCTTAAATATATATATTTTATATGTCGTTTTGGTTGGAATATACGGAATGTTTTGGGCGAAAACCCTGCAAGAGCCAACATGTAACATTATATCAGACACTGCGTAAGATACAAAGCAGCTTGGCTTGGTAATATATATCCTGTGATTCATTAAGAGCTTTTTATTTGGGGTGGAGGAAAGCCAAAAATGTTCAGTTTTTTTCGGAAAAAAAAATATTTGTATTTTTACAAAATCGTTAATAAAGTAGAGCAAAGTGTTACGGAGCGAATTAAAGCACCAAATAAACGTGAATGTAAATTTTGCATGGATGGTCATTTAAAGTATTTTATATAGTATGTATGTTATACATTTTCACACGTATTTATATTATTTATGTCAAAATATAAAATATATATATATTAATTGGAATTGAAAACCAACTACTTTGTAAATGTGTTTTCTTTGTGTGAAAATTGAATCAAGTATAACATCTAAAAACAGCCTCGTTAAAAGGTGCGTTCTTGATCTTTGAACGGGCGTATCGCTGTATCCGACGATAAAATCAAACCGGTTCACAATAAACCTTCGTCTCCTGCTGCGCCAATCAATGCAAACCTTAAACCTTCGCCCCCTATCGCGTTAGACACGTTAAGAGGTAATTAATTAAACTGGGGGGGGGAGTGAGCTGCGTAGCCTCGGTCAACAAAAATGGAATTCTGAAATTCTGATCTGTTTTAGGACTTGGAAATCACCGTATTTGCTAGATTATAAGACGACCCCCCAAAATTTGAATATTAAATATCAAATCACATGTAAACTATTTTTTCATATTTAATAAAAACCATGATTTAGAAAAATGCAATTTTTGTTTTTATTTCCTTTTATTTGCCAATCTGCCCCCAGTTATGCACATCTGACCTGAGGCTTGCCTCTTTGCCCCCCAAGATATGCCTTATACCCCCTATATGCCACTCTGCCCCCCCCCCGACTTACCAGTGCATCCAGAGACTTCTCCCCATGCTTCAGACTCCGTGGTGTGTAGTGGGGGCAGCCGGTGGAGGTCTGAGCGATGCGGGTAGACAACCTCCACTGCTGCCGGCACTTCCACCGGGGCTTCTATGAACGAGCACCGGAAGGTAATGT
Organism: Sceloporus occidentalis; assembly: GCA_023333645.1. Taxonomy (NCBI): domain Eukaryota; kingdom Metazoa; phylum Chordata; class Lepidosauria; order Squamata; family Phrynosomatidae; genus Sceloporus; species Sceloporus occidentalis. The sequence continues at coordinate 1,467,872 of JALMGF010000199.1, forward strand.
GAGGGCGTCATAGAAGCCCCGGAGAAAAAGCCCGAGAGGAGGATCCGGGTCCCCTGCAGCGCTGCGGGGGATCTGGATCTTAGTCTTATAGTCAGACTATTTGAGCTCTGATTATAAGACTATCTATAGTATAAGACAAGAGGTATTTCATCTTATACAAATACGGTATTAGATATATTTTTACTAATTTGGTTAGTCTGCTGATCACTATGTTATGGATTTTAGACGTGCATAATTAAAACCTGGGGCAACTTTATCACTCACATCACTCCTGTGATCGAAGTTTACGTTTAAAAGGCTAATGGAATGTTGGAAAACCCTTTTGTATTATATTACAGCCAGAAATGTCCTTGTTTTCCAGCTCAGTGACCCCAAACGTTTAAACGGTAGTGAAAAAGATGATTTTGGAACATTAATAACTTCCCGTATTGCAGTCTAAACTCATATCTAATCACAATCTCTAGCCGAAACGTCTGTTAAATGGCTAAAAGATTGCGATCTCTAATGCTGGCAAGTGTAGCCACCGAGCACCGCCTGTCCGTCAGTCCCCGCCGGCTCCATGTCTGCAGAGATAACCAGGAGGTAGGGGCATTGATCGCCTGTACCCCGGCAGTGTGCGTGACAGCCTGACCGCCGTGCCCTCCCGCTGCACACCTACTCCTCTTTCTTTCCCCGTCGCAGAGGAGTGATTTGCGTAGCGTGCTCACACTCATTGGTCGATGATCACCATTGTGACATCTAAAAGATGTATCCTAATATAGATTTTTTATAGCTGCCAAGAATCCGACGTTAAGGTGCATCTACCGACCAAATCACTCGAGCTGAACCTATGACTGCAAATCAGTAGAGGGAGATATCTGAGCCACATAGAGTGCAAGCCCATAACTAGAAAGTGTGTGTGTCTATATAAAACATATATAACATATGTATAATGTACCTTTATCTATATATAAAATATACATATATATCATATTTTATATACGTAAAGATCAGATACTGAGCATTAGGAGGCTCCCCTTAGGGGTTAGTCTGAAGATGTGGTCGTTCGATACACGGGTACTCCTTAATGTTTGAACACTAGCCGAGGAGTACTCAGCTCAGTAAAATAAATGCAAACATACCGGTTAATGAGCGGCTCTCGAGTCTTCTTATGGTAAAATACCGGGATCGGGACTCCCCAGCTTCTCTGCCTCGAGATGCACCAATACGTCCGACGATCCAACATCTCCAGCATGCGGCCGGCGGCGGAGGCAGGAACGAATTTCACCTTTTTTAAAGAGTCCTGTTACATAAAAAAATAAAATGTTTGTATGTAACACCTGCCACCGTTAAAACGCAACTACGACGATTTAATAAAAACAGCAACAGAGAGGATTTCTCTAGGCAGTTGCTGAAAGGGGTGCTACTAAAACTTATTTTATAAACGGGTATGGCTTAATGGGGTACCCCCTATGTCCTCTACAACATCGGCTCTGTCCACCATATGAACACCAGCTCCATACATTCACCCCAGTCCAAAACCCAATGGGTTGGTGGAATGCATTTATGTATTTATTTATTTTTTTAACTAAAGAAGCGTTTTACTTGCAATGCCACATACAGCCACAAGGGGTCTAGCGTAACAAGCCCTCTGGCAGCTTTTTCACACAGGCTGGATCACTTCTTTGCTTCCTTTACATTAATTTATATAGTGCCGGCAGATTCCGTAGCATTGCAACAAACAAAGACAATTTAATATTGACAATAACATTAACATGTGTTAAGACATATCCCTCCGATGATAACGCGCCTAAAATCGCTGCCTATACCTGAGCTTTGGCCTTGATGTCTGCCGTGTTGACGAACCACTGTTTACTGGCTCGGATGATGACGGGTTTCTTTGTCCTCCAGTCGTACGGGTAACTGTGCACAAACTTTTCTTCCTTGAGAAGATTCTTAGAGCCAAGTAACATCTGTACCACTAAGGACAATGTAAAGAAAAATGGTTAATTAAAAGAAAGGGTTAATTAATGTCTTTCCTGCTAATAGGCATAAAGTAACAATGCAAGAGAGCAAGTAAGTGTAGTAGCATAAGTGTAGGGTGTTTGAGAGAGCGTGTCCATATGGTGTAAGCATGTGTGTGTGTATCAGTGTATGATGTTGGGGGGGGGCTAGGGTTAGTGGGAGAAAGAGTGTCTGTATGTATGCATAAGTGTATGGTATTCTAGTGTATGTGTTGGAGCTAGTTTGAGTGTTGGGTATCGAATAAATACTGCACCCAGGCACCTGTAACCCTAGGATCACCCCTGGTAATATAACGCCCCAGCACTGTATACATTAATATACCCCTCCCCAGCGCTGTATACAGTAATATACCCCTCCCCAGCACTGTATACAGTAATATACCCCTCCCCAGGGCTGTATACAGTAATATAACCCCCAACACTGTATACAGTAATAACCCCCCACCCCAGCATTGTATACAGTAATAACCCCCAGCGCTGTATACAGTAATATGACCCCCCAGCACTGTATACAGTAATATACCCCTCCCCAGGGCTGTATACAGTAATATGACCCCCCAGCACTGTATACAGTAATATACCCCTACCCAGGGCTGTATACAGTAATATAACCCCCCCAGCACTGTATACAGTAATATACCCCCCAGCGCTGTATACAGTAATATAACCCCCAACACTGTATACATTAATAACCCCCCACCCCAGCACTGTATACAGTAATAACCCCCTCCCCAGCGCTGTATACGGTAATATAACCCCCAGCGCTGTATACGGTAATATAACCCCCAGCGCTGTATACAGTAATATAACCCCCCAGCGCTGTATACAGTAATATAACCCCCCAGCGCTGTATACAGTAATATCCCCCCCAGCCCTGTATACAGTAATATAACCCCCAGTGCTGTATACAGTAATATAACCCCCCAGCGCTGTATACAGTAATATAACCCCCCAGCGCTGTATACAGTAATATCCCCCCCAGCCCTGTATACAGTAATATAACCCCCAGCGCTGTATACAGTAATATAACCCCCCAGCGCTGTATACAGTAATATAACCCCCAGTGCTGTATACAGTAATATAACCCCCAGCGCTGTATACAGTAATATAACCCCCAGCGCTGTATACAGTAATATAACCCCCCAGCGCTGTATACAGTAATATAACCCCCAGTGCTGTATACAGTAATATAACCCCCAGCGCTGTATACAGTAATATAACCCCCCAGCGCTGTATACAGTAATATCCCCCCCCAGCCCTGTATACAGTAATATAACCCTCCAGCGCTGTATACAGTAATATAACCCCCAGTGCTGTATACAGTAATATAACCCCCAGCGCTGTATACAGTAATATACCCCTCCCCAGGGCTGTATACAGTAATATAACCCCCAGCGCTGTATACAGTAATATAACCCCCAGCGCTGTATACAGTAATATACCCCTCCCCAGGGCTGTATACAGTAATGAAGGTCACCATTGACAAAAACCTGGTTTTAACTCATGTCGTTTCTATTTTCATTTAGCTGCAGACCTGGGGGCCACCATTGTTGTTAGCCATGTATAGTTTTTGGCTGACTTTCCCAGATCATAAGCCACACTCAGCTGATTCTTTATGGCAATGCTAACGAAGTCTGTTTGTTATTCTCTCATTATTAATTTCCAGTTGGGTAATTAAGGCCAAGCTATTCTATTGTTTACCACAGGTCACTAGTATAAGGGCTCAGGTAGTTTGTCTAGTAGATTGGGACAAATACAAAATGGCAGCTGCCTGAAAACATTATGCAAAAAAGGAGAAGAAGAGAGGAGAAGAAGAGAGGAGAAGGGGAGAGGAGAGATTTGAAAACGTATATTTTTGAAAATGTATTTTTAATCAGATACTAGTAATTTTAACTTAGTTTCGTGCAAGTTCCCCTGTGCAGGGTCTCTACTACTCAGCGAGTGAGAGTGTGTACGGAGTACAACTTACCGGCTTCATTGCCATCGCTCAACACGGCTTTATCGGCAAGATCAACTCCTGCATCGACCGTGAAGCAGCCAGCCTCGTTCACCAAACAATCCTAAAAAAATAAATATATTATATATGACAGGTACATGATTAAAGACGTGCATGTGATGTACAAACATATTAGAGAGAATGTTTAATCATGCGTGTCATCATGTCGTTCGTGATAAATGGAATGCTGGAGAAATCAGCAGAAATATCGCAAGAAGGGATCGCTTATTAGAAATACATAAGAACAGAACGTACAAGTGTTGCCGAGAACTAGCGTGTCAGGGATGTGTGTGTGTATATAACATAAGTAATATATATATATATATATATATATATATATATAATGTGTATGTATATATAACATAAGTAATATATATATATATATATATAATGTGTATGTATATATAACATAAGTAATATATATATATATATATATAATGTGTATGTATATATAACATAAGTAATATATATATATATATATATAATGTGTATGTATATATAACATAAGTAATATATATATATATATAATGTGTATGTATATGTACATAGTGTTAAGAAGCTGAAAGCTTAAGTCCGTACTTACCACGGGTAACTTGTGATGGGAAGCGACGCTGTAATCCTCGATGCCGTGGGCAGGCGCGGTGTGCACCAGCCCAGTACCCTTGGCCATAGTGACGTGGTTTGCGGGCAGCAGAGGAGAGGGGCGCTCAGGAATTGTGGGATGAGAGCAGACACCGTCCTCTAGGTCGGCTCCTGCAAGGAAAAGGGGGCCAAATGAAAAGAATATATGAACGGTTACTGTACAATGTCTTAAGCATCCCAGAATCAGAAGACGCAATACACGAAGGTAGAGATCCAAACGTAGATAAAACTTTACATTAGTTTAGAGTTTAAAAAAAAAAAGAAAAATGAAAAACAGAAGAGAAGCAAAGCCTGGGGTCGAGACTTGAACACTGAGGCTTACACAGCTTGCCGACGCGCATATTTACCTATGGGCTACGGTGGCTCACACAGCCCAAGCTTGGTTCCAAGACAATTTAACTCTTGAAGGTTAATTTGATACGAGATAAAACATTTTAACTCATGGACTCCATTGTACTTTACAAAAGGGACAAACCCCAGAGTGCTTTTCCCTGCTGAGCTGGCCCTGTATAATGCATAGTTCAATTGGTGAGCTCTCAATTCACCAACCTAAATACACAGACAAGTCAGGAAATTCAAACATTTAAAACCAACCTGAGACTCCCAGTGAATAAACTGCTGGATTCTCTCCACCAACAGCAGGCGTCACCACGCTCGGCTAAGCCGCTTCGATTGTATCTGGAGACCCACAGGCAGCTCACCCGCGGCCAGAAACCTCACCTTTAAACGTGGACACGACCTCAAGCTCGGTGCCCAGGGAGACCTCAGTGGAGTCGATGCGATCTGCGGCCAAGATGTAATATTCTGCCGTGTTTACACATTTCACCAGCGAGTATCTAAAGGCAAGAACGATCCTAACGTCAGACCACAAAGTATAAGACATTATACATTAGGGCTGCAACTAACGATTATTTTCATAATCGATTAGTTGGCCGATTATTTTTTCGATTAATCGATTAATCGGATAAAAAAAATGAATGTAAATTTTTCATTTATTTAAAATAATTTAATAAACAAATGATGGTAAATACAAACAGCAGAATAAAAAAAAACTTTGATAAAATACATTTCTTGTCTTTATTTCCCAACCAGCCCCCCCATTTATGCACATTTGAGCCCAGGCTTGCCACGCTGCCCCCCACATATGCCACTCCACGCTGCCTCCCACATATGCCACTCCACGCTGCCCCCCACATATGCCACTCCACGCTGCCTCCCACATATACCACTCCACGCTGCCCCCCACATATGCCACTCCACGCTGCCTCCCACATATGCCACTCCACGCTGCCCCCCACATATGCCACTCCACGCTGCCTCCCACATATGCCACTCCACGCTGCCTCCCACATATGCCACTCCACGCTGCCTCCCACATATACCACTCCACGCTGCCTCCCACATATGCCATTCCACGCTGCCTCCCACATATGCCACTCCACGCTGCCTCCCACATATGCCATTCCACGCTGCCTCCCACATATGCCACTCCACGCTGCCTCCCACATATGCCACTCCACGCTGCCTCCCACATATGCCACTCCACGCTGCCTCCCACATATGCCACTCCACGCTGCCTCCCACATATACCACTCCACCCCCACATATGCCACTGTGCCTGATACGCCTTATACCCCCTGATACACCACTCCATCCTCCCCAGACATGCCACACTACCTCCCCACATATGCCACTCCAGTCTACCCCCAGATATGCCACTGTGGCCCCAGATATGCCTTATACACCCTGATACACCACTCCGTCCTCCCCAGACATGCCACACTGCCCTCCCCACATATGCCTTATATAATGTATATGCCTTATACCCCCAGATATGTCACTCCGTCCTCCCCTGATATGCCTTATACCCCCCCGATATCTCATAGTCCCCTCATAGAGTCACAGACCCGTTCACATCACACTGACATCATACTTTTTTAAATAAGTACTGGGTTAATCTTCACTGCCCCAGGATTTAGATTCCCCTTAGTCTGCACCCCCTTTATCTCTAACTGCACCTTAAGTTAACTTTATTAAATTAATCAAATTAACCCTCAGTCCTCATCATTAAATTAACCCTAAACACCCCATTAACCATAACTACCCCTAAATTAACTCTAAATACCCCATCAAAACAACTACCCTAAATTAACCCTAAACACCCCATTAACCATAACTGCCCCTAAATTAACCCTAAACACCCCATTAACCACAGCATCCCCTAAATTAACCCTAAAGACCCTGTCAACCACAACAGCCCCTAAATTAACCCTAAACATACCATTAACCACAACTGCCTCAAATTAACCCCAAACACCCTATTAACCACAGCTGCCCCTAAACACCCCATTAACCATAACTGCCCCTAAATTAACCCCCACCTCCCCTAACTTTCAGTAGCCCAAATATTAATTTTATACTCACAATTAGATGAGTGTCACAGCCATGTGGTTCTGGCCTTCTGGGAGAAGGAAGGGGGCGGGGCCAGTTGTCACAGTGATTACAGGGAGGGGCTGGTAAGTAGGAGCTGCTGCTGTGAGTCAGACTAAACGGATTATATAATGAGGGGTATTTTTCAGAGCGTTTGCTCTGAAAAAAACCCTCATTTTATAATCGATAATAATCGATTCAACTAATCGATAATAAAATTCGTTGGCAACGAATTCCATTATCGATTATTATCGATTTTATCGATTAGTTGTTGCAGCCCTATTATACATACTATATACCTCTATATAGGGAGCCAGGGGTAACATAACAAAAACGAACACAACGACAATCGCCGTGGATGTGATATTTTAGAAGATGTTTGTCCATTAAAATAACATGAAATCCAGCGCAGAAGGGGTTAATGCTGTAAATGAAATGTTGTGACTGGAAACGCTCACTCCATCACTCCTGCGTTCTAATGGCCCTTTATCACTCCCATCACTCCTGCGTTCCAATGGCCCTTTATCACTCCCATCACTCCTGTGTTCCAATGGCCCTTTATCACTCCCATCACTCCTGTGTTCCAATGGCCCTTTATCACTCCCATCACTCCTGTGTTCCAATGGCCCTTTATCACTCCCATCACTCCTGCGTTCCAATGGCCCTTTATCACTCCCATCACTCCTGTGTTCCAATGGCCCTTTATCACTCCCATCACTCCTGTGTTCCAATGGCCCTTTATCACTCCCATCACTCCTGTGTTCCAATGGCACGTTGTGTTTGCTGATCCAAGTTTAAGTTTAAACGGCTTAGAAACCCTTTTGGAATTATGTTACGTTTAAATGGGGGGGGGGGTGTTCAAAGGGAATTACAAAAGACTTTTGTCACTGAACAGAAGTACAGAAACTGTTTCTGAATAATGAAAACGATAATGATAGCACACGGATCATTAAAACATATAACAAATGGCAACGTACTCCGTGTCTGGCATGTAGCAGACGGCTTGATTCGCAGGAATGGTCCATGGCTGAGTTGTCCAAATCAGGGCACTGACCGTCGAGGAACCATCTAAACAAGGAAACACAATCACATGAACACCCGGCGTGAGAAGCAGCAACGAAACACAATCACATGAACACCCGGCGTGAGAAGCAGCAACGAAACACAATCACATGAACACCCGGCGTGAGAAGCAGCAACGAAACACAATCACATGAACACCCGGCGTGAGAAGCAGCGCAGACACCGTCAGGAGGCTTGACGTGTGACCTGACCATGATATGATGGTCGGTGGCAGCCACAACCCCCCAACTAGCTGCTCTTTCCAATAGTGCTGGACAGAAGTCGGACCCTGAAGCTCAGGACTACAGCAGCGGAAGGCCACAGCTCCAGACAGGTTTACCTGATAAAGTGACCACTAATTCCTCCCCTTTCAATAACGTTTCCATCCGTGACTTTGCTCAGGTAAGGATGACATTTGTATCTAAACTCAAAGTTCTCCATGCTGGACCCAACGCTCCTTCAACAATACAGACTGACATTAAATTTTTCCCATTTCTATCGAATGCTATCTTGTGCGGATCAACGATTAGTCTACTAATGCTTATATAAAGAGGGAGCACACACCGGAATACAGGAGCGATGCAGAAGAATCATTGAAGCATTTCTCAGATCAAACATACCCATTATGGAAGCCAGCTTAGGAGGAGGCTTCTGGATGGGAAACTTGGCAAAGACGGAGCGGCTAACGTGCTCCTGATTGTATTCCAACTCTGCCTCGGCCAGCGCTGTTCTGCAAGAAGAAAGTTCATACATATGAAACAAATCCATGTTTTGTTGCTTTCCTCGTACAACAATACATAATGTCATATTATAGGATCATTCAAGATAACCGGCACCCGAGCATCAGAACGCAACTTCATATTCCACATGGTATGGAACGTCTCCCCCGATCTGGACCAAGGCAAATTAATCGCAATTTTAGAATGAAAAGAAGAGCACAAGCAGAAAGCCGTCCAGGCGCTGCCATGTTTTTCCACGCACATCACTGGGGTGTCGTTTTTAGAAAAGCGGGTTCAATCACTTTAGAGTCGCTATGAGACGAGCCGCAAGTGCTACCTATCTGCCACATTCTGCCACATTCTGGATCACCTGGGGCAGCCTATAGTACAAAACATGGAACGCTGTACCGAATATCTATATCTCTTTTATTGGCCAAATGGCTGCTTGGACCAAAGCAGCATCACATGACTAAACCAAAATAAAAATAACAATTCTACTACCCAAGCTGAGGATGTACAAGTTGACCAAAACATTATTTATTTTTTTTTACATTTATTTTTCCCTTTTCCCAGTTTATTTTGTTTCAAAAAAAATGACTCTTTCGCATTAAAAAAAAATATATAGTAGAAGAAAAGACACGTTCCTCACCTGGTGGAAGGCGACCAGAATACCGGCTTGTAATCCTGGTATATGTGACCCTAGAAACAGCGGACAAGATATACGAACATATAATATATAATATAATTTAACATATTTATATACAGTATAATTCCTTAACTCACTGATTATCTAAAACGAACCTTAGTGTTTCCCCGGAAACCTCACACCCATAATAAGCTTAAAAAAGTAGAGAATTGATAATTTAGGCCAAGGGGGTCCAACCTGAGGCCCTCCAGCTGCTGGAGAACTACATCTCCCATACTCCTCAGGCAGCTCCATAGCTGAAAGAGCATTATGGGAGATGTAGTCCTGCAGCAGCTGGGGGACCACAGGTTGGACGCCCCTGATTTAGGTGGCTCTAGTGCTTGAATCATCCAGAATGGAAATATTATCGTACTTGATATATATGGATTATAAATATGAACACAGCGCATATAAGAAAACTGTCCTAATCTCTTAATTTATATAAAAAAAACATCATATATTACATCCGTTAAAAGCAAACTGAATCCTGCAATCGCTTTGCATTTACAAGGAATGCCGAAACGCCATCTCGGTACCGCATTACGCACGACTAATTCCTGTACAATGCAGTATTTAGTGAATCAGTGCCTAGAAATACACGTTTCTGGTACATATCAATCACACCTTCTGTAAATGAACTGCATGGCTGAACCGTACCATTACCTTGAAACACCTACAGAAACTCACAGTGTGATCGCTCGATTTTGGCACGTATTCATCGGTTTTCAGACTCCTAGGACACGGACATGAATTTAAGCAGCGTTACCTTCTCGTACATCTTGTAAAAGATATCCAGTTGCTTTGCCTCGTACTTCGGGTCAAACGTGTAATAACAGTTATCCCAGTCCGCCATTATACCCCAGCGGATGAAGGAGTCTCTCTGCTTCTCGATAGCTTTTTCTGCAAAATTCCTGGCTAAATAATAAAAAAGGGAAAAGATTAGATATTTTTCACATACAGAAATCACTGTGAATAACGAGGGACAGAAATACACCACCGCTCAAACGTTTGGGGTCACTTAGCTGTTTTCATGGAAGACAAGGACATTTCTGGCCGTAACATAATCGCAAAATATTTTTCTAAGGATCAATGAGCCTTTTAAACTTATTTTTGGATCGGCGAACACAACGTGCCATTGGAACACAGGAGTGATGGGAGTGATAAAGGGCCATTGGAACACAGGAGTGATGGGAGTGATAAAGGGCCATTGGAACCCAGGAGTGATGGGAGTGATAAAGGGCCATTGGAACACAGGAGTGATGAAGGGCCATTGGAAGACAGGAGTGATGGGAGTGATGAGAGTGATAAAGGGCCTATGAAGAGATTCCATTAAAAATCAGCCGTTTCCAGCTACAATAGTCAATTACAACATTAACCCCGTCTGCGCTGGATTTCTGATCCATTTCATGTTATTTTAATAGACAAAATTAGCGTTATCTGTCAAAAACCAGGACATTTCTAAGTGACCCCAAACTTTTGTATATCTATCAGACTGTAAGCTCACCAGAACAGGGGGGCCTTTTTATCTTTAAATATTGTATTTTTAGCTCATTTGAATGCATGCCATAGTAGTGTAAAATAAAAGGAGTAGCGTGTGGGGAGTTCATGCAGATGAACGTAATACTCAAGTTCAAGGTAAGAGAGTTTAAAGGCAATAAAACAGAAGTTCATGCGGTTCTCGGTGATAAGACCGGCAATTCTAATCTGAAAGCTCCTGCGGCCTGAAGCCCCAATGCTGATCCAACGAGGGCATGAATGGGTGGTCCCGGAGGGATGCGTCTGAATAGACCTTGCTTCAAATAACATTACTGGACATAACAGAAGAGACTCTGACAAGTCCACGCATCGCTTCTCAACTGGTTGGCCAAACCGGGTAATGCGAGGGTCTCGGGATATTTTTTGCCAACAGTTCTCACTATCCAGCCCCTGACCATCACTGTTTGATACAGGGTCGCAGCGCTCCCCCAAGACATGATTTGCGTCCGCTCCAAATCTGTCACAAGGCAGCAGGGATGCTTTCTGCTCAAAGAATTGTCTTCGATCACAACCGCCCCGAGCGAAGGCAGACATCACATTGCTGCCGCGTGGACTTCAGCAGCGGTCCCTCCGCGGCCGATCACTACAGGAATAAATAATCCCGTTCCTTCTTCTTCTATGGCTCTACCTTATTGGACAAATACAGATTTACTAAATTCCACCAGACAAAAATATCTATTTCCTTAAAGGCAGAACGAGTGTCACGCTGGCCGAGACGTTCTTCCCCCTCCGCTACAGTAATGCCATGCTGCGGACGCAGATGCACTGCTGGCGTGGGAGCGCATGCTCAAAGCCCACTCAGTGGCTATATATATATATACACTTAATAATGAGGGGGTCCGGTCCCCTTAATTTTGGGGGGGATAGACGGGTATCACCTTTTACCTTTGCGCCGGATCTCTATGGCGGACAAATTGTCAGATTCTTCTCCGAGGTCTGCTAGGGCTTTTAGTTCTATGGGCAGCCCGTGACAGTCCCACCCCGGCACGTAGCTCACTCTGTAGCCCCTCATCATGTGAAAACGGTTGGTAATGTCCTTAAGGATCTGGAACGTGCCGGAGAAAAAGAGGCGAGAATCAATAAAACCCAAATCTCCGAAACTACAAGCGACCGGCTCATTTCACATCATCTACTACACGACCGTCCAAAAGTTTTGGGAGTTTTTTTTGGCTGTAACATAATTGTAAAAGGGTTTTCTAACGATCAATTAGTCCTTTAAACTTATTCTTGGATCAGCGAACACAACGTGCCATTGGAACACAGGAGTGAGGGGAGTGATAAAGGGCCATTGGAACACAGGAGTGAGGGGAGTGATAAAGGGCCATTGGAACACAGGAGTGATGGGAGTGATAAAGGGCCATTGGAACACAGGAGTGAGGGGAGTGATAAAGGGCCATTGGAACACAGGAGTGATGGGAGTGATAAAGGGCCATTGGAACACAGAAGTGATGGGAGTGATAAAGGGCCATTGGAACACAGGAGTGATGGGAGTGATAAAGGGCCATTGGAACACAGGATTGATGGGAGTGATAAAGGGCCATTGGAACACAGGAGTGATGGGAGTGATAAAGGGCCATTGGAACACAGGAGTGATGGGAGTGATAAAGGGCCATTGGAACACAGGAGTGATGGGAGTGATAAAGGGTCTCTGTATGCCTATGAAGAGATTCCATTAAAAATCAGCTGTTTCCAGCTACAAGTCATTTACAACATTAACCCCGTCTGTGCTGGATTTCTGATCCATTGCATGTTACTTTAATGGACAGAATTTGCTTTCCTTTCAAAAAAATGACATTTCTAAGTAACCCCAAACTTTCGAATGGTAAAGTGTGTGTGTATATATATATATATGCGCTTTTGAACGGTAGTGTATATATGTTACCTTATTGAGGGCATGGCCGACATGAGGGTCCCCATTGGCATACGGAGGTCCATCGTGGAGACCGAATTCCTTTTTAGTCTTTTGCGCTCTCTGCCAGGCATACAGTTGTAAAAACTTACTTTCCTGTATGAGAAGAACATAAAGTGTTTATCCTGGCTGTCTGATGAAGTCTATCACTTTTCTTTTGTATCGTCAACAACAGCTCCATCGTCTGCTTGGGGCACAGAAAAAAGAGAAGCATCTGAATGCGCTTTAAGTTGTGATGTAGGGAATTTTTACTTTACAAAGAGAGTGGTAGATAAACGCAACAGCCTCCCAGCAGAAGTGGTAGAGGTTAATCCAGTGCAGGCGTTTACACATGCATGAGATAGACATACACCTCCTGAATCTAAGACGAGACCAACGACTGATTAAGATTATCGTCTTTACAGCACGAAAAAAAGGCGACTAGACGGGGAGAATGGATCTTATCTGCCACCAAGTTCCTCGTTTCTATGGAAGGAGGCAAAAGGCAGTATGTGATTAATGCCCACCAGCCCAGACCCCGTTTAAACGCACTGCAGAGTCTAGCGTGTTACATTCATGGTTACTTGTATGATAACTGTATGTTTATGTCCTCCTCTCCTTCATGACATACAGTATAAGCGCGTATCGGTGTATTGAGTTATTTCTGTGGTTTGGTGTAATTTATTACGCAGGTAGAAAAATCTGCGTCATTTAGTAGCTTGCGAGCCGGACTCCCGTTGCCTAATGGTCAGTTCTAGCGTCAGACCCTTTAAACCTGTGGACTGCAAGAAGCGCTGCAGACATTGTTGGCGCTATAGAAATAAAATAATAATAATGTACTTAACCAGAGAATAAATTATAATATATAAATTAGAATTATAAATTATATAACACAGCTACCGAGTGGAGACAGAAAACATGTAATTATTCCTTGTTATACTGCAAAGTAAAGCAACGCTGCAGAGAGATGTATTGAAGGTCACATGACTTGGGAAAGATCCTGCCCTGGCTGGGGTACATGTCTCCCAATACTCAGTACCGGGTAAGTGAAATTTATTACCCCCCGAGGTGCCTCTAGTTTATACTTCCAGTGTTTGTTAACTGCAGCTATCACCATCTGGCTGAGGGTTGTGAGAGCTGGAGTTGAGCCACAGCTGGAGATATACCCTACCCCACCCCCGGCAGGTGTAGTTTGTCCCTCAGGGATAAGTTTATGGCCCCTGACCTCCTGCACCCGCAGCTCGGTCTCGGCTGTGTCCTGAGGACTCCTGCGGATAGGGAAGTCGGTGGTTGGCAGCAGCACCGTATCCCGGTACTTCCTCTGACCGGAGCTCTCATTGCTGCTGGCCGCTCCCGAGGCGGCTCTCGCCCTCCATGCAGGTCGGTAAAGGGGCGCCCGGCTGCGAAGCAGGGTCAGCATGATCCACAGTGACAGGCAGGGCTCCGGACGGCAAGCGAAGAGCACAGAGGGACGGGGAGCCGCGAGGGACAAACATCTCGGAAACGCGTTCCATAAACTGCTCTGCTGGCAGCGTGTGCTTCAATCACATACAGAGCACCCTGCAGTCCTGTTTACGCCACGGCTGCCTGCTCTCTGACAACTCCCATCATGCCCAGCTTACTTTAATAATAAAACCTACTCAACACTTACTCTGCTGTGGTTTACATAAAAAAAAAAAAAACATGTTCCCGCGTCTAATACGTGAGCTAAAGCCCTATGTGATATGTCTTCATATGTGAACTCTAATGACTGCTATTAATGTAGATGGATTACACCCCAAAGCTTGAAGAAGAGTGTAAGCTTCTGTGTTGGCACTTGAGGGCTAATGACGTAATGGAGGCTGGAGTGGCAGATCCGGTAAGCGGCGCACGGGGGGGGGGGGAGCTATCGGCCAGCAGCCCACCAGGCATTTGCCCAATGATCCCCCGAATAATGTTATTCTATACTGTATGGTACCGAATGCCGACCTCGCACTGCCCCACATTCATCAACCCTTTATACAAATTAAATATTCAGCAATTTAATATTCATTCATCTTTGAATTAATCTTTGATTAATTGAGACATATTTTTTGGGAGGTTGAATGTAAATGAGAGAGCTTTCCTGACACTCATTGGCTGCATCAAGGAGCCAATCAGTGGTGAGAATTGTCAGACTACAGAGGAGGAGTGGAGCTGCAGCTTCTCCAAAAGGTAATAATTATTATTATTATTATTTATTTCTATTAAAGTAGATTAATGTGCATTATTCTTTGCTGGCCCTACCAGAGACAGTAATTGATCTCTTTAAATCTGCTACATAGAATAAATACGGGTTTGTTTGAAGAGCTGTTAATATTCTTAAATCGATCCCAGGGCAGACTATTAGAAATTGTTTAATTGTAAGATTTGAAAGCATACGCTTACTTTACCAAGAAGGTAGTAGATAAATAGAACAACCTCCCAGCAGAAGTGATAGAGGCTAATACAGTGAGGGGATTTAAACATGCGCAGGATAGACATACGGCTCCTGAATCTAAGACGAGGCCAACAACTGATTAAGGTCTTTGAGTCTTTACAGCGGGAGAAACGAGGGGCAGACTAGATGGGCCGAATGGGACCGATCTGCCGGGAGATTCTCCGTTTCTATGTGAGCTGCTAATCTGGTCTTTCTAGGACCCAGCAGAGACGTTGTGAGACCAGGAAGTGGCTGCAGGGCGCTGAGTACATAAAGCGATGATCGCTGCCGCTCGCCACTTACTGGGAGCCGCTTCTGTCTGCCAGATCCGCCACGCAGGTAAGTCCCCCACCATACACGGCCTAGGAGCTGGCATGGGGGCGATGATGTCATTGGGTGAGGTCACAGATGTGTGCATTTCAAACGTTAATATTTTCTCAAACGTTATTCTTATTTATTGTTTTATATAGCGCCATCATATTCAGCGGCGCTGTACAATGGGATTATGCTCGCGGGCTATCATCACAGGTCACTTAAGGGCAGGTACAGCTGCTATGTAATATAGGTCTCCTTTAGGATCCCGAAATATTTAATTCGGGTCTTTTAAGGCTTACAAAATATTAGTCACACGTTAACAAGTGATGTCATACATACTCACTTCAAATACATTATCATAATCTTGGCGGGGAAAAAGACATTAAAAATAATTACAAGTTATAATCTTTAAAAAAAAAAAAAAAAAAAAATTAAAAATTTTTTAAAAATAATTACACACAAAAAAACATTACAAATTTATAATAAGGAAACAAAAATGTTAAAAATAATTGAAAATGCATTTCTTGTAAAAATGGTATATTTCTGATCTCTGCTGCTAACTTGCAGTCTTGTCTTTAGTGCGAAGGTTAAAACTTCACAGATTGCGCAATCCCTGTTTCTTCCTTTGTGCAGACGGCTGTCTGTTTTTGCAGCAATGTTTGATACGTGTATAACCTGAGTTTTTTTTGTTGTTTTTTTTGCTTGCATTTTAAAAGTTATACATAAAACATTGTATCTACTTTGTCTGTAATCCCAGGGAGCCAGTAATTATTAACCCATTTGACCGTAGGCTGACTTGTAAATAATAGTAGAATAACAGATTCATAAAATTATCCAAAAAGAAAAAAAATTAAGACAGCTCTATCTATAAATATACTTTATTATTTATTATTATTAAGCAGCATACTCAAAAATCATGGGGTAGAGGG
Organism: Sceloporus occidentalis; assembly: GCA_023333645.1. Taxonomy (NCBI): domain Eukaryota; kingdom Metazoa; phylum Chordata; class Lepidosauria; order Squamata; family Phrynosomatidae; genus Sceloporus; species Sceloporus occidentalis. Next base: position 1,484,514 of record JALMGF010000199.1, read on the forward strand.
CCCCAAGTTATCTACTGAGGGGGTGGTAGATAAGAGGAACATCCTCCCAGCAGAAGTGGTAGAGGCTAATACAGTGAGGGGATTTAACAAGCATTGGATAGGCATATGGCTCCTGAATCTAAGACGAGACCAACGACTGATTAAGGTTTGAGTCTTTACAGCGGGAGAAACGGCGACTAGACGGGGGCCGAATGGGGCTGTGTGATGCAGTCATTGGGTCTCCTAAGTATCTGGGCCATGGATCTGGACTCTGAATTCTAGTTTTCTCTCACACCGGCGTCGCGTTACCCCTTGTTGAAATGAATATAATGGAACAATGCTCGGCTCCTGATAAAGGTGTTGTAACGTAGCCCGTCTTGTGTTACCTGGTGTAATCTAGCAGGTTGGGGTATATCGACTAAACGATTATAATCAATGGAGCGCTAAAACCGTGTCTGTACTACATTCTTTATTTTTTTTAATAATGCATTTAACGTGCCTCGCTCCGAACTAAAAGAAGCTTTACATTAGAAAGAGGCGGCCTGGCACTGTACCTGCTGCTGCTGCTGCAAGAGGCCGGTGTTAAAAAAGACAAAGTCCGCCATGTTTTTTTTTGTTTGTTTTTTTTGTTTTTTATTACTAGTATCCCTTACTAATAGTTTACAGCCACATATGTGTGTAGCACTGTTTTTTCTAGCCCAGACCACTAGATCAATCCACAAAGCTCTTATCGTACCCGATACTTGTGCTAAGCAATGGTATGTCTTGGTCTTAATCACCCATCAGGACCATCTGAATAGTAATAGTTTAAAGTGACTACATATTGAGTCACACAGTCAGGGCCTAGCGGACAGTGCTGAATATGCATTGCCATGCCCTGTTGTCTGTGAAATTTCAGTAAATACAGTGTTATTGGGTTTTTGAGGGGTTAGCGTAACTGGCAGGTGTGTACGTGGTGATATCTGCCGGATTGCCCACTATTAGAACTCCTTTGGAAAAGCTTCCGGGGCCGTTGATCCCTATAAACTGCATAAACCATGACCTGGCCTGACTGCCGATCCCGACAATTCTTGTCATTGTGAGTCAGGGCTTTTCTTGGGTAGGCCAAAGGTAAGGAGAGCCAGCGAGCGGATTATCCGGCAGGTCTTTATCTGCGTGTCGGTGACACGCGTGGCATGGCCCTCATCCAGGTAAACTAGCGAGCGGCGCACGTCGATTTGGTTCTCTTACGAATGACTGATAAACAATCACTACAGTGTTTTATTGTCGTTGCGTTGTGTGAATGAATTCCCTAAACCCCAAGCTGTACCTCGTTCATTCTAATCTGGAGAAAAGAGCCACGTGCACTTTAATTGTTGAGGAAGAAAATATGATGGACTCATAATATGAAGCCAATGGAAAAACCACCTTATGGGCAAATGATTTGTGTATGTTTGTGTCTAGTGCAGACTTTCTGAATTCATTCTTCTGCCACCAGTTGTGTTCTCCATGCTTGGTGGCCATACTGGTGCCAGGACGGTGGCGTGATCCAGCCCAGGACAAATAGTCAATGGTTAAAAGTGAGATCACTGATCTGCCCAACCGGCCAAGCCAGGACAGTGCTTCATAGTGGGGAGAGCATGTATATGATGGGGCCATCAGCATGGGGGTCCACAGAGATGGTTTGGGGGAAAACATTAGCCCTAGCCAAGGGATGAGGCATTAACAGACTGGGGAGGCATTGTCGAGTGATTTTTGGTCCTTTCTCTTGCACCTTCTGCAGATGTCTATGGTCACCATGAGGCTCTTCCCCTCAGACCTAAATGTGGTCCACCCAGTCGGCACTGGTAATTTATTTCTGGTATATAGTGTTTAATAATGTACTTTTCCTTAACCCTATTTATTCTGTTTTAGCGATCAACATGTCTTCGACTCCTAATGTACTGATGAGGCTGGTGGCCACCGCTTACTCAGTGGCCGAGAAATCTGGAGTGATTGTCCGGAATATTATGAGTGGTGGAGATCTGGGTATCGTGGAAAAGGTACACGATTTATAGACACAACTTAAGTCGTTTTTCCACATTCCTGCCAATTGTTTAGAATTATGTATTATTGTTGCTTGCATATCTGTGCCAGTAAGCAGAGTGCCCATGCGCAAATATATCGTCTTCAATCTCATGAAGCAATACTTGCCTTGATTGATACATTTGTTTGAAACTTGGAGAATGTATAGCTCATTTTTTTTTATTATTGCCTGTTGTGTTTCAGTAAGTTGAGCAATAAACTAGGGGAAAAACGTAAAAATAATAATTATTAATAATAATAAAAATAATAATAATTAACTGGGTATCTTATTTCTTTCAGACCGGGGCAAATGACTTACAGACTGCAGCTGACCGGCTCGTGCAACAAAGTATATGCTCGTCCCTGGCAAAAAAGTTTCCCCAAATAACATTAATTGGAGAAGAGGTGAGATCTCCACAGGGGGAACGATTCCCGAGCGTTCTAGAGCAAGATTGACCAAGCATTGGGTAACCCCCTAAACTGCGTGGAACCTCGGATCTAGAGTCAAACCTTGAAAAAACTATTGGTTTTAAACCCTAAAACATCAAAAAATCTCTTAATGCTAAAGTTTTGAAAAAGCCCCAAAGATATTTTAGTCAATAATCTGGTATTCTTGTACCTCATACCTTATACTTGGATGTTTCCTAATGGGCGTATGTACGCTATTGTTCAAATGTTGGGGGGCACTTGGCAATATCCTTCTTTTTGAAAGAAAAGCAAATTTTGTTCATTAAAATAACATAAAATGGATGAGAAATCCAGCGCAGCTGGGGTTAATGTTCTAAATGACTATTGTAGCTGGAAATGGCTGATTTTTAATGGAATCTCTTCATAGGGGTACAGAGGCCCTTTATCACTCCCATCACTCCTGTGTTCCAATGGCCCCTTACTACTCCCATCACTCCTGTGTTCCAATGGCCCTTTATCACTCCCATCACTCCTGTGTTCCAATGGCCCCTTACTACTCCCATCACTCCTGTGTTCCAATGGCCCTTTATCACTCCCATCACTCCTGTGTTCCAATGGCCCTTTATCACTCCCATCACTCCTGTGTTCCAATAGCCCTTTATCACGCCCATCACTCCTGTGCTCCAATGGCCCTTTATCACTCCCATCACTCCTGTGTTCCAATGGCACGTTGTGTTCGCTCATCCAAGTTTAAGAGTAAAAGGCTAATTTAGAAAACCCTTTTGTAATTATGTTACCAGCCAGAAAATGTCTTGTTTTCTATGGAAACGGCTGAGTGACCCCAAACTTTTGAACAGTGTATATCATAATATTTGTGCACCTATTCCCTTTTTTTGGTTACTAAGAAATCTGTAACTTTTCATAGGACCTTCCATATGAAGAAGTAGAGGACGGACTCATTGAATTGGGGCAATCCGAGGACGTTCTAAAATATCCCTGTCCGCCTCAATATACTAACATCAAAGAGGAAGAGGTAAGCTGACTGCACAGAGATGATTTCATTATTCCCCCTGATGGACGATGGCAATGAACGGCAAATAATGTTCTGGCTTTGAAATAATAATAATTAATAATAATTAATTATTAACAATAATAAATATATATGGTATATCAACATAAAGACAATGATCACATACTAAATCTAATCTGAAGCTCTAGCAGCAAGTTAAAGAGTATTAATCCCAGATACAGTATCTTGATGTAGTATCCCGGCATTCAGAGGCAGAGTCCATAAGATAATGTATAAGGTTCCTTCCCCTCAATGACTTCAGGACATATAGATTAGCATATGAGATCACTAATCATCACTGACCTTGCTTCTTTTATGGTTACTCCACGTAATCATTTGATTGTCTAGTATACTTACAGAGCCGTGGATTGTCTATAAGATATTAACCCTCATTAATGCCCCGCAGAGCAATGTAGACCAAGGAAAGCTAAGAAATAACTAACATTAATGGCAACGTTCATACAGAATTTGAATATAAGCCTAGATGACTCTGAAGAATCTGTAGAACGAATATATCCGAGACCTTTTTAGATTATTTAATGGCTTCACCGCCCTAGGTCTAGACCGGTATACACCGTAGTCAGTTTAACCATTTTCAATCTGTCCAACTTTAAGCTTTAATTGTATTAAAAATATATATAAATATATTTTAAAATGCGTATTAAATGAATGATGTGTTTTTGTTCTTCAGCTGGTGGTATGGGTAGACCCCCTGGATGGCACTAAAGAATATACAGAAGGTTGGTTTACAATGCTTTGCGTTTTTAAAGGGTTAAAGTATAGGTGTCGGCCTAAATGCTGATAGTAGGAATAGTGAGGTCACAAGTGCCCCCCCCCCAAAAAAAAGTAATACAAAATAAATAGAGAGGGGGAAAAAAAAAAATGTTGTTTTATTAAAATGAATTTAAAAGAAAACCCAACATAAAATGGACTGGTGCGTTACATTGTGTATCGTGACCTTCATGCAGGGCCGGCCGAAGACTTAACGCCGCCTGGGGCGAAGTTTAAAACGCCGCCCCCCCCCCCGCCGACGCCGGGGGGGGGGGGGGCGGCATTTTAAACTTCGCCGACGGCATAATCTACGACCCCCCCCCCGGTACTTACCTTTAAACAGTCCTGCGGCGAGTCTCCCTGCTCTGCCACGGTGCCGGCTTGTAATGCTGAGCGCCGGAAATTGACGTCACTTCCGGCGCTCTGCATTACAAGCCGGCACCGGGACCGAACAGGGAGACTCGCCGCAGAGGAGAGAGAGAGAGGGGCGCCGAGCGGGTAAGCGAAAACCACTCGGTGCCCCTCTCTCTCTCCTCCGCTTCAAAAAAAAAAAAGCGCTTGGGGCGGCAAAGTGCCGCCCCTTCTAAAGTGCCGCCTGGGGCAATTGCCCCAGTCTGCCCCATTATAGGGCCGGCCCTGCCTTCATGGGCTGCGTGTGCAAATTACATATGTGTATGACGACACCTATTGGACAAATTTACTAAGGGGGGGATTGGGAGCTTTTAGGAAAAATATTCAGTTTAAAGGGACGCTCCAGCACTTTAAAGCAAATGATAGCTGTGTGCTCCCTTCAAATTTTCGTGGCGTCCCTTCTGCAAATGCATGGAGGGAAACTGCAGAACACGCAGGGACGCTGATCCGGCCAGGGGGGGCTTCAGCCAAGTGAGAAGGCAGCATCGGCCCATCTTCTTGCACAATGCATTAAGGTTTTTAAACCCTAAAACATCAAAAAATCTCTTAATGCTAAAGTTTTGAAAAAGCCCCAAAGATATTTTAGTCAATAATCTGGTATTCTTGTACCTCATACCTTATACTTGGATGTTTCCTAATGGGCGTATGTACGCTATTGTTCAAGTGTTGGGGGGCACTTGGCAATATCCTTCTTTTTGAAAGAAAAGCAAATTTTGTCCATTAAAATAACATAAAATGGATGAGAAATCCAGCGCAGCTGGGGTTAATGTTCTAAATGACTATTGTAGCTGGAAATGGCTGATTTTTAATGGAATCTCTTCATAGGCGTACAGAGCCTCTTTATCACTCCCATCACTCCTGTGTTCCAATGGCCCTTTATCACTCCCATCACTCCTGTGTTCCAATGGCCCTTTATCACTCCCATCACTCCTGCGTTCCAATGGCCCTTTATCACTCCCATCACTCCTGCGTTTCAATGGCCCTTTATCACTCCCATCACTCCTGCGTTCCAATGGCCCTTTATCACTCCCATCACTCCTGCGTTCCAATGGCCCTTTATCACTCACATCACTCCTGTGTTCCAATGGTCCTTTATCACTCCCATCACTCCTGCGTTCCAATGGCCCTTTATCACTCCCATCACTCCTGCGTTTCAATGGCCCTTTATCACTCCCATCACTCCTGCGTTTCAATGGCCCTTTATCACTCCCATCACTCCTGTGTTCCAATGGCCCTTTATCACTCCCATCACTCCTGTGTTCCAATGGCACGTTGTGTTCGCTGATCCAAGTTTAAGAGTAAAAGGCTAATTTAGGAAACCCTTTTGTAATTATGTTACAGCCAGAAAATGTCTTGTTTTTTCAGCTGATAAATGCATTAAGCATGGCCTTGTTTCTTCGCTTCTGTAGGGCTCCTGGATCATGTAACCGTCCTGATCGGGATTGCATATGAAGGAAAGGCCATCGCTGGGGTGATAAACCAACCTTATTATAACTACCAGGTAAGCCCTGTTAATAGCCAGGGGTAGAAAAAGTGTCTGTACCAGGAAAGCTGGGGTTGGCGGCAAGGCTCGTGGTGCCTGTGGGGTATTTACTGACATGTCTGCCACTGCTTTGAACTCCTACCCTTATATATGTTTCCAAGGGCACCCTTCTGTGCTTGTCTTTCTCTCGGCCAAGGAGGAGAAAGAAAGTCCGACCAAGCGGCCCAGTAATAAAATGGCCCCGGGCACATTTGTGTGTCGGTCCTGTCTAGAACACGCATGTATCTGTCCTGGCCCCCGGGCCCAGACTGGCCGTTGGCAGATTGGGAGCTACAGCGTGCAGCCAGGTATATTCTTCGCGAGCAGGAAAAAGTAGTGTGTGGCCGCGCATATCCGCACTGACGTCATCAGTGTACCTGGGAACTCTCGGGGAGCAGCGTCGTGGCACGCCACACCCCCTACCCACCTCCCCATTGTAAATACTGTCCACCGATGTCAGTGGGACCCCCTTCCTGCATCCCACAAGGGGGCTGTCGGTACCGGGAGCCAGAAAGTTCCCAGGTATGATCATCCGCCACATTGTTTCCGGTCATTATGGAAATGTTCTTGTACTTCCTCCCCCTGGTGGCCACAAGAGGAATTACAAATAAAATACCAGTACATAAAAATGGGTTCAAGCATTGATCTAATTCCATTAATATTATTATTTTTGATTGTTGTTTTATATAGCGCCATCAAATTCCGTAGCGCTGTACAATGGGTAATACAGGGCAATCTTGCCAGATCTCCCCTGCCACCCTTTGTTGACTATAATTAAAAATGCAGATAATACTTTGGCTATGGTTGGCTTTTTCAATGTTTTCTCCTCTTTTAATGCTACTCCTTGTTCTTTCCTCTCCATTCTCTTCCCTTTCCCCTTTCCTCTGTCTTCCTATAACCGGTAGATGTCAGGAGGCCGTCGCCTGGTAAGTGAAGCAGCGTAAAACGCTTCTTGGATTTTAGGGAGAGCGAAGCCAGCGGAATACGCTTCACTCATTCCTGGAAGCAATGAGGGCATAAATACTTTTTTAAGGATTATTATCTACAACCTGACGTGTCCGTGGGGCAAACGGCTTAATGTTTCGTCGTGTTTCTACAGGCGGGCAACGATGCCGTGTTGGGAAGAACAATTTGGGGCGTCCTGGGCGTCGGAGCGTTTGGGTTTGAGCTGAAGGAAGTGCCTGATGGGACACACATTATAACCACCACTCGCTCTCACAGCAGCAAACAGGTGAACGACTGCATCGCCGCCATTAACCCGGATAAAGTCATCCGCGTCGGAGGAGCTGGAAACAAGGTGAGTGCGAAAGGGCGGCTCAAAAAACTAATAATAATAATAATAATAAAAGAAAAATAATATTAATAATACAAAATATTAATATCCATACTCAAGGTTCTAATTCAGCCGCATCTACTCTGCACAATTTTCCTGATGTGGAGATTTAGACCTTAATCAGTTGTTGCTCTCGTCTTGAATTCAGGGAGCATATCCCTATCCCACGCATGTTTGAATTCCCTCACTGTATTACCCCCTACCACTTCTGCTGGGAGGCTGTTGCATTTATCTACCACCTTCTCAGTTAACCAAAACTTCCTTTTAGTTCATGCAGGGCTGGAGTACTTTTTAATTATTTTTTTTAATTTACAATTTGTATAATTATAAACATTTTTAGAATGGGGAATGTTTTTTCCCCACTGACTTTTTTTTTTTTTTTATATTTAAATCTTAAAATCTTTTTTTTGTATTATATAGTATCATTCATCATTGTGTGTTACATTGTACTAAATAACGTCTGCAGATCATCCAGCTCATCGAAGGCCAGGCGTCCGCGTACGTCTTTGCCAGTCCTGGTTGCAAGAAATGGGACACGTGTGCGCCAGAGGCGATTCTGCATGCGGTGGGAGGTGAGTCCATGTAACCACTGATCAGCTTCTCATGATCTCATTCTATAGCTTTCGTGTCGTTGACCTGCAGCAGCTTAACCATTGCTCTGCCAGCGTAGGATCATGTAACTGATCATGTAAGTTCCCGTGGGAACAGGGCCCTTCATTCCTCTTGTATCTGTATGGCAATAGTTGTATTGTACTTGTCGTCATCTGTAACCTTTTCATCTTTGTACAGCGCTGCGATATCTGTTGGTGCTTTATAATAATATTATGAAAGGGTAGATGCTTCTATCGATAATACCCCGATTTGACGAGACGATTTGGCCAAACACGTCTCACATGGGACATAACTGGAGGGGGGGGGGGCTGTTGCAAAGACCCCTTATATGAATTTTTCAGGGTTTTTTTATTTTTTATTTTTTTGCACGTGTCCCAATGAATTTTTATAAATAAATGTAGATATATTTTTATTTAATATTATAAAAATGTTGCGGAAAAATTAGGATTTGGCTTGTTGATGGTAGGGGTGGGATGGCATTCTGGCCGCCATTACCCCTTGGAGACTTCGCTGGTTCCCCTCTTCAGAACATGAGGAGATCTGTCCCTCCTGCTGGCCATTTTGGGGGAGGAAGGGAGATATTGCAAATCCCCTTTGGACTGGGGGGGGGGGGGGAGTGTGGCTCTTCCACCAAGAGCTTGGCGCCCATCCCCGCTTTACATTCTCATCGGACGTTCTGCGCCTCGGGCTGAAATTAAAATCGCGGGGTTTCCATTGTGCTAAACCTTTAGGGTGTTGGCTGCTTTACTGACAAAACTATTGCACTCAATCCCATGATCCTCAGCCGACCGCTTCCCTTTGTAGTCTCGAGAATCAAGTCAAATTTTTATTATGACTTTAGTAACTTAAATGCCAAAAACAAGCAGAACCAGCAAGCAGCGCTAGAACAAGCCTTGTATGTCAGTATCGCTGAGCTCGGCATTAACGACAAAATATCATATGTCATATTTATATATTTTTTCTTGAGAAAGTACTGTTTGATCTATACATTGTGCAAGCACAATGTACAGATATTGTAATATTTCATCATTTTTTAAATGGGTTTTTACCCTTTTTTGTTTTTTTTATGCCGCGTTCTTGCTTTGCCCGCACATGATGTCATACCGTTCCTTTATGTTCCTTCTGCTCGGTATTTTGTAGGCAAACTCACCGATATCCATGGAAACCCATTTGAGTACCAGAAAGATGTGAAACACATGAATTCAGCCGGAGTCCTTGCAGCCCTCAGGAATTTTAACTACTACGCGTCCCGTGTGCCAGACTCCGTGAAGCAGGCTCTGGTACCTTAATGGAGACCCCCCCCGCCATTTTATTTTTTTTATTTCTAGTATCAGATTAAAAAAGTTTTCAAAAATATTGCTCTGTTTTTCTCTTTTTCTCTCTTTAACGTTCTAGTTTTTGTAAAAGACGTGTTTAGGCCTCTGAGTATCTCGCTCCGTTATCTGAGACCCAATCTACTAAACAAAGACTACTTATCATACTGCCTGTGGGAAACAACAGAATGGCTCAGTCTTAATCACCCAGCTGGAAACTGACTAATGAAAGTCTATGGAGGAAGGGACTTCGTTAGCATTGCCATAAAACATCAGCTCAGTGTGGTGTTTACCAGGGAAAGTCACCCATAATATCACATGACCGACAGCAATGGCGGCCTCCAGGTCTGCGGACAAAGTTTATTGGAACAGAATTAGATAAAACCAGGTTTCTGTCGGTGACATTACTGTATACAGCGCTGGGGGTTATATTACTGTATACAGCGCTGGGGGTTATATTACTGTATACAGCGCTGGGGGGGGGGTTATATTACGGTATACAGCCCTGGGGGGTTATATTACTGTATACAACGCTGGGGGTTATATTACTGTATACAGCACTGGGGGTTATATTACTGTATACAGCACTGGGTGTTATATTACTGTATACAGCGCTGGAGGGTTATATTACTGTATACAGTGTGTGGTGGTGGTGGTGGTGGTGGGGGGGGGGTGTTATTATCATCAAGGAAACCATCCAGTTCCAGCAAAATGTTTTTAATAGGAAATTAAATGATATGATAAAAAATGGTATCTGAAGAAAGCCTGTCTTGTCCTGAAAAAAAAACAACAAAACAATATATAACTGGGTTTATATGGGTGGGTTCACTAAATGGGTGAGGAAAAAAATAACCCTTATGGGACATGGTCCTTAAGGGGTTAATATAAAAAAACCTGTAAAAAAAAAACCCAAAATGTTCAGATTTAATCTACTATCTGTAATAGTAAAACATATTTGTTCAGTGCAGTTTCTGGAATAAGCCCTGTAATCAGAATGAGTTATTGCATCATTTATGTTACTGTTCTTTTAAAGGATCTGCTGTCTGTGCTAGCTATAAATATCGCGTTCTATATACTAGAGACAAAACTACACCCTGAAATATGTCTCCAATAACATTTGGAAACCTGTAACTATTTGCCGGATAGACACTTTGGTGTATTCGGGTCCAGAGACTCATCCCCATCAAAATAAACCTCTGCACTGCAGACAAAATAACTCAATGAGCGAAGAAACTTCATACAACAAAATAAAACCAACACGCGCCTTATCTACACCCTTATTTAATCAATACTAAATGATGAAACGTATCTCCTAGGCCTGCCCGAACTTAAGATGCCGCCTTGCCGTACCAGCACGCACTTCCAGGCTGTCACGATGACGCCTTGTACCTTGAAAACAGCTGCATGCCCATACTTAAAATGGCGAATTCCCTTAAGTGAATCTGTTCCTGCCCAAAACAATGATGGCCGTCAACTCAGCTCTCGGAAGTCCTGTGAGTGGTGGGCGTGGCTAGCCTGGCAGAAGGCTCTGCTGTTTTGCTGTGAACCGGAAGCGGCTCTTTCTCATTCAGTCGGGAGCTTCGTGGCAGCCCCTGGGATCAACATCAGCGGCGGAATGGCGCTCACCCTCACCTTCACCAACGGCGGCCCCCCACTCGGTAATGGCAGCTTACTGCCCCTGCTTGTGCCCCATGCCCCCACCTCATTGCTGGCTCGGTAGCGTCATTGCATTCCGTATACTCGGGCTTGGGGCATTTCACATGTGACAGCCCTGTGTGCTGGGAGCCATGTTTCTTTATGGCAGCTTGTCTCCTATGGGTCTCTTTTGCTATATTACTCACTGTGACTCCCTAGCTGTATAGTGCCCCACAGTATTGCCCCATTCACCTCTCTGGGGCAAATCATCCAATCACTAGTGCTTTCCTTATCTATAATCAGAGGTTCATATGATGTGAGATCCCTTTATGATCCATTTCATCTAAATCATAGAGCTGGCTTCCTCCTGGCCCAGCATGTTGTATCGTTTCTAAGATGCTGGTGAAGGTTAAGAGGAAGCAGCCAGCATCTGGAGCAGCATGGAGGAGAGAGAGAGAGAGAGAGAGAGAGAGAGAGAGAGAGAGAGAGAGAGAGAGAGAGAGAGGGGGGGGGGGGGGGGATGTGATAGAAATAGTTAAATACTTAAAGATATTTAACAAGTACAGGAGTTTATTTCAAGGCAAGGGAAATGTTACAAGAGATCCTAATATAATACTAGAAGCTTAGATGGAATGTAACGGAGTTTTACTTTTCTGAGAGGGTGGTAGATAAATGGAAGAGTCTCCCAACCCAAGTGGTAGATACTAATACAGCGATGGGATGTAAACACGCATGGGACAGACGTACGGCTCCTGAATGTAAGACGAGACCAACGACTGATTTAAGGTTTGAGTATTGACAGCCCAAGAAACGGGGGCTGGATGGGGCCGATCTGCCATCAGATTCTATCTTCCATTGCATTTAAAGTCTGTAGGGATATTCTGGATAAAAATCGAGCCTGCGTTGCCCGGCATACGTTTGTACAGCTGGCTCGGTTGCGTTTCTTAGGGCTGCTGTCATCGTGTAGGGAGTGTCCGAGCTTCTCGTGTTTATACGCTCTCCCCGTATTGTCTGCTTTATAAAGAAAAGTGTACGTTAATGGCTCCCCTTCCGCTGTCATCCCTGAGATAATACTTTGCTCTTTACAAAGTACCTTTTTACCCCAGTCTTGAACTCGATTTACTCTCTACCTCTAAGCTCAAGACTGAAAGGGTTAAGGGCCTTGCAGGTAAGTGCTTATTATTCCCAGGGCGCTAGCAATGTATGTATTAAGGGATTTTATGCTGCTAATGGTAGTTTGCATTCTATGTGTATGCCAGACAGTTGTACAATAAATAACTAATACCGCAATTTTAATATTGACTTATATTCTGCTTTTAAGACTCGGATCTTAATCAGTCGTTGGTCTCGTCTTAGATTCAGGAGCCGTATGTCTATCCCGCGCATGTTTAAATCCCATCGCTGTATTACCCTCTACCGCTTCCCGAGTCTTAAAATTGGTGCTTGATGGTAAACTGTAATACGTCTGATCTCACGTTAGTAATATGATGTCATGATGATGTCATACTGTTGTCAGGTGGATAATAGTAGACATGTTATGCTGATTATTATTCCGAATATTATTATTTGTGTTATCGCCTAAAACAGATAAATGAGATCTGATATAGTTTTAAATATTATTATACTGCCTGTGGGAAACAATAGAATGGCTCAGTCTTAAATACTCTGCCTGACTTATGAAAGTCTATGGAGGAACGGACTTCATTAGCATCGCCATAAAGCATCAGCTCAGTTTGGTGTTTTGTGCTGGGAGAGTCAACCAAAATATCACATGGAGTTTATTGGAGCAAAATGAGATGAAAACCCGACATTACTGTATACGGGGGGGGGGGGTTACGTTTACAGTGCAAGGGGTGGGGGGTTGTTACTGTATACAGTGCTGGAGGTTATGCTCAAGGAGAAAAATATATTTTTCCATGGGACCTCCTCTTTAAAATAATCCCGGAGACAGGATGATGTAGAATAGAACCGATAAGCCGGATCTGATCAATTCGCTTTGATCGCGTTTGGCGTTTCTATATCCGGTCATCGTTACTTTCCTCCTGCATTGATCTGAACACATTTAATTGGCCGTCTAATGCATAATACATCCCGGCTGAGCGTCCTGAGAGTCAGCCAAGGCACGCTTTTGAGTTTGCTAATGGGCTTTCTCTGAATCCTTTCTTTTTATTGCATTGCGTGATTCAGATGGAAGTTACAGGCAGCTTGCATCAGCTCGCCAACCGGCTTTGATGGAGCTCTGGGCGGAATAATTACTGCTAGCATTCAGAGGATTATGTAGAATCTTGCATTTTTTTTTTTGTATAAAACCTTTTATTTTTTTATTTTTTTTTTTATTTTTTACTTTGGCCTTTAAAATGAATCCAATGAAACAAATGTTTAGAATCCCCGTTATAATAGCGACTCCTTCTCTGCTGGTGCTCCGTAAATAAAATGTAATATCAAACCCCCCCCCTACTGAGGATGCATTCGGATGAATTAATCTCTTGCAAGTGATGTACGCACCACCAGTCAACGCCAGCGCTGGTTCTGGTGGACCCTGATTGGCTGACTAAGCTGTCCATCAGTGATGGTACATAGTACATAGAAGAGGTAAGAAATTTCAGAAGTTATCTGCCAGAACAAATTAGTTAATAGTTGTTGTTTTTATTTATTTATTAACTAATACTGAGTTTTAATATCGATCCGAGTTCTCTAATGGAGCATACAATGTTTTTGGCCAAAGCCGCTAAATGGGACCCAGTTTATATTTTATATCAAGCTCTATATTGAGCTTTTTTTTTCTTCTCTTAAAGGCACACTGGCTTATTTAATCACGGTCCGTGATGTACTGGTTACGGCACTGAATGGCAGCGTCACAACGTATCCTCTTTACCGAACATCCTTTCTGACTCCCCCCCCCCCCCCCCCCCCCTCTATTAAGCTAAGTCTGGTGAAGAATAAATTATCCCCGTAGCATTAGAATTAAAAAAAATTCTGCCTTTTTTTTTTTTTTTTTACTGATGCGACCTCCTGCTTGTCCAATTTCTTCTTAAAAAATCCCTTAACGTAAAGCTATACGACGCCTTCTCCGTGATATGACATGTCTTTGATTGTATGTTACTTTGATCTTGAATAAGGTGAAGAGCATTACCTTTTTAAGTAATAAAAGTATTTTACCCAATGGAACTTCCCCTTTAATATGGATCGGGTCGGGAAAGAATCCTGAGTTCCTTGAGAGCGAAACCGCCGCGGCGTAAGTGTCCTCTTCGCAGAGCCGGAGAGGTTGGCAGCCGATCAGTAATGAGATGCTATAAAGAGAAATGGATGCGGGGAAGCTGGGGCTCTTTTTAAAGGGACGACTCTGCTTTATTATTATTATTGTTTAGGTGTCGAAATAAGATTAATGGCGACTTTCGTGGGCCAGCCGCCGTCACTTTGTTAGTAGTTCAGGGTCACCCCGCTTCAGCTCCCCTGTCAGACTTTCTCCTTCGTACACAAATTTTCAAAAGCTCTCTGAAAACCCACCTTTTTTGGGAGAAACGTACGACCTTTCTTCCTAACACTCTCAGCCAGCATCCTGATCGAGTCATCTGAACGGCCAACAACCTCTACAGGTCATCCAGACCCAACCAACTCATCCCCATCCAAGCCGTCCTCTCCTACTGTTCTCCCTCAACCACCAACTAGATTGTAAGCTCACAGGATCAGGGCCCTCTTCTCCTTTTGCACCAGTTTGTGATTTTTAAGTTATTTTACTGACTCTGTGGAAACAGCGCTACGGAATCTGCTGGCGCTATAGAAATCAATGCAATGTCCTGTATGCCTGGGACTCAAGACTTGTCTCCATCCAAAAGCCCAATGCTCCTTAGATTCAGACACCCAAGCCACCATCCGGACGTCATCTCCTGCTCAGCAATGTCCATGCGCATGATGCTAACTGCCAGCCGGCTCCATAGTTGGCCAACACAGGAGTTCCAGGGAGTCCTAAAGAGTCCCTCTATGAACAAAGCTTTCACTTCCTGCAGACAAATCTGGAGAGAAGCAGCGGACGGAGAATGTACAGTTACAGCTCTGGAGCTGCAGCTTTTTATAAAGAACTTAAAAAGCACTTTAGACGGCATCCGAGCCCAATCTACTAGACAAACACCCGGACTCCTCCTCATACTGCCTGTGGTTGAAAAAACAAAATAGAATGACTCGGTCTTAATCATCCAGCCAAGCACTGACCAATGGAAGTATACGGAGGAAGGACCTCATTAGCATTGCCATAAAGCATCAGCTCAGTGTGGTGTTTAAACAGGGAAAGTCACCCAAAATATCACATGACTGCATTGCTGTATATTGTGATGGATGAGGCTATTTAACGAGACAGGGACCAAATCTTAAGAATTTATCTTTAGGGTACAAATATTTAGATAAGCGCTGATCAGGTATGACATAGAAATTTAAATTTTTTTTGTAGCAATTTGTTTGCCCCCCCCCCTCCCCAAACATTATTATTATTTATTATCTTTGCTACTTTGATCCCAAATTAATTTGATTGTTTGTTTGTAGCTGTCCAGTGGACCCTGGGACACCTGAAAGGTCGAATACAGATCAGCGTGGAGGAAGGGAAAGAGACCGTCCTTCGAGCGGCAGAGTAAGCGATCCTCTCCCTCCTGTTTTATTATATTAGGATCGGCCACTTTCTGCTCAGTGTCCTCAAACGGGTGCTGTTGGGGAACCTCCGGCCCTCAGATGCTTCCGTTAGGATGATTGTCGAGCTGCAGGTTGGATAACGTCTCGTAGATTCTAAACGACTAATTGTAGGTCCCACTTTAACTACGCGGGTTCATTTGAGCCATTAAGTAGTCCGGCCCCTGCTTTTGGTAATCTGGTGAAACTGAACAGTGAATTTGGTAAATTATTGACATGTTTGTATCCTATCGTTTATATTTTTTTTTCATTTTGTTTTTTTTAGCGGTGTCTCGTTCACCGATGTGACCTCCATCATCCGATACCTGGCCAGAGTCGTTCCCGATGCCGGATTATTTGGATCCAATCTAATGGAGCAGACAGAGGTATGAACATCTAACCCGTGGATTTTCAGCCATCGTACCATGGCGGTTCTAGATCCCCCAAGAGCTTGAGTGTAGACTCTTTAATACGATGTCTGGGTTTGGGGCTTGATATATTGTCAGCGCTGCTACTTAAATCAATTTACCCTTTCCTTACTAGACAGGTATTGGCTCATGCATGATAGGGAGTTAAATAAAATTTTGTTACATAAAACAAACAAACAAAAAAAAAAAAAAACATCCAAAAAAGTCATAATTCGTCAAGAAAGTTTGTATTGCTGCCTTGTTGTGAGATATTTGTGATGCCAGCTTTACTGAACAATCATACCGTTCCAAACGATTTCTAGCATGTTTGGCTATGGCAGCGATTGTCACCGCTGTTTCTCTTTTAAGCAGGGAGGGGGGATATAGTTAGATCAGGGAGGCTCTCTTTTTGGGACGAGCGCGGGATATTTATACTCCTGCCACGTCGGTTCAGCTGCTGGAATCCTTCCCTGGCTCCGGCTGATCACAAAGGTCTTTAGAAATGGCAACCACTATTTACAGTTCTTTATAGTCCTACTCGGTTCGTAAAACATTATATCCTATCTCTAAATTTGCTCTAGAATTGCCCTGGTTTTATTTTTAACCCTTTCAGCGTCAGCCATGAACATATCAGACAACTTTATATGCCCCGTGTGGTGGCGCTATGGAGTCTCTTATCTTCAATATCTCCTTCTCTTCTAAATCACATTGGATACATTTACCAATTCGATTTGGCATTTTTCGCGGGAGAGCGGAATGGAGGAGACTTTATTTTTTGGTACTTTTTTCACTATATCCTGTGATGTGGTGAAAGTTAAAAAAAATAAATAAAAAAAAAAAAAAAGTTGCCCTAAAATATTTGTATACAGAAAGTGTAAAATATAGAAAAACAATGAAAATTGGCGTGGTGCTCAAAGGGTTAAAGATGGGCAATTACATGCTTGATAATGATCTGTTTCTATTTCCATTGATAAGAGATACTTCACCTCTGTTTGAACAATCGGTCCCCACTTTGTCGCCCACTTTTAAGTTTGTAATGTCCAAAAACAACATTTTCGTCACTCGAAACCCCCCCCCCCCCCCTGTAAGGATCAGTAATGCAAACGGTGTTTCCTCTTCTGGCTTAAATGAATGATAATTCACCCTAAAAAAAAAAAATGTGATCATCGACCCTCTTGCAGCCGCTGCCTTTACCTTTTGTGTTGATCTGCTGTGGACGCGCGCAACGCTGCTGCTTCTCACCTGGCGGCACGGCTGACGGTTTCTTCCATGCTTTATCTGTGACAAAATGTTTACGTCGTCCAAATTGTGCGGCTCTCATTAAAACGTGCTTTGAGCCTTACGGCTAATTCTTGGTGATCCCGGAGTTTAACCTGCAACCTCTTGTTGCTTTCAGATTAACCACTGGATTGAGTTTAGCCGAACGAAGCTGCAGGAAAAGTCCTCGTTTCAAACAGGCCTCCAAGAGCTCAACCACAGCCTCTCTCTCCGCACGTACCTGGTGGGGGACGTCGTGACCTTGGCCGACATCAGCGCCTTTTCAGCTTTGGAAGGTATAAGCGAAACCATTTTAATAAAATTTATATAAAGATATGCCTTGACTTAGAAGCAGCAGCCCTACCGCTATAGCTGCCCTTCTCCTCCTTGAAGCAGCCGCTTGCCGTGCTTTCACATGGGGCTCTAAACAGACCCCTGTCCGCGTCGTTTTCCGAGCTTGGGCCGTGAGCGTATCCCACGCGTGGAGATGTGTTTGGCCGAAGACATCTCGTGCGTGCAAAGCAGCCGTGGATAGGAATAACGCGTTTACCGAAGGAACACAACAAACACTTAAAGTGCTTGTGATGGAGAAAAACATATTGCTACTACTTGTGAAAAAGCTATCCAAGGAACTCGGATTTAGTAACTTTAGTATAAATGTGGACCGGTGACGAAGGTCGATCAACACAATCCGTGTTATACACAGACACAGAATACAACAGTATGTTTGCATCGCTTCACAAATGTAACCGCAATATACAGTAATATAAAACCTATATAACCCCAAAAGCTTGCAATCCATTATACTTCCGTTAGCCAATAAAGGTATATCTTTACCAAATTGTGAGCTCTGCAGGGCAGGAATCTCCTTTCCTAGTGGCTGCCGTACACCGATATGTTACATGTTCTGCTGATCTTCACGTGTTCTTTACTTTTCTTCACCCAGCATCTAGCGAATGGCAAGCATTGGTGAAAAGTAACAAGGCTCCCGTCAACGTCAGACGCTGGTACACCTTCCTGGAGCACGGGCTGGCGGCATCCGGCGCAATCCGTTTCACTGCGGTAAGAGAAGAATAGAATTTTATGGTAGATGAGAACCATTCGGCCCTTTTCCCCCCCTTGCTGTGAAGACCTTAACCCTTTGCGGTCCTGTGTCGGAATATTTCTGACAAAATATTTTACCGCTTGTGGTTCAACGTTGTGACCACTAGATGTCGCTATTGTAAGGCAGAATTAGCCATATTATTAGTGGAGTGATTCTGAATGTGATTTTAGTGATGAAGATGATTAAAAAAAAAAGTTTCATACCATGAAAAAATAGACCAACATAATATATTGTTTTAGAATTTAGTGTTTATTAATTGCTTTGTAGTTATAAGAATATATAACTGTTTTGTACAAAAATTTAAAGTATGTGTGTTTTTCCAATTAAATTGGACCTGCGAATATTTATTGGACCGCAAAATGTTAATCGGTCCATAATCGGCTATAAGCCCATCCATCCAGATTCTGTAGAAGAAGGAACCAAAAAGTTAAAAGCTATTTGGCTAACTATTAGGGACCATGGAAGCTTGGCTCCTGGGATGTTACCAGAGCTAAGTATGATGCTATTTGGATCATATAAAATCAGTAGAATAAGCTCGACTTTATTTGCACACACTTATTACATATATGTGTGTGTGTGTGTGTGTGTATATATATATATATATATATATATATATATATATATATATAAATGGTAATTTCTTTTTCTTTTAAGCCCCCAGAAAAGAAGAAGGATGTCGGCAAATTTGTTGAGCTCCCAGGTGCAGAAATTGGGAAGGTCGTGGTGAGGTTCCCACCTGAGGCCAGTGGGTAAGTAGGGATCATTTTCCCAGAATCCTCTGCATGTGTTGCAAGAGCGAAGGAATATAAATCACGGCACTCTATTTGAACTATTTGATGTAAAATATGTTTCTTTAGTGGGGGACCTATCACAATGCAGCCTCAGACTGAGCCCCTGTGCGCTGCACTGATATGTTTAGGCAGCGTGGAATGGGCTCTATTGTTCCGCATTGACCTTTAGTATTGTTTAATAGTAATGGTTGTTAGTAAGGCTCTGTCGGACAATCTTTGCCACCGTTGTTTCTTAAGGTATCTGCACATCGGACATGCGAAAGCTGCCCTTCTCAACCAGCATTACCAAGTCAACTTCAAAGGGAAGCTCATCATGAGATTCGACGACACCAATCCCGAAAAAGAGAAGGAAGATTTTGAGAAGGTAATAAAGTTGGGTTTTTATCGTTTCAATGTTTGCCTCTCTATCATTCTCTTAAAGAGCAGGAGTTTACTATCGTATGGAACTATTTAAACTCAACATCATTAAAAAAAGATTATATATATATTATATTTATTTTAAATAATTAAATATTGGTTATAGCTGTTAATTTAAATATTCACGTTCTGCATGTTTAGTTAATATTGGGTAAAATATGTGATTTTGCAGGTTATTCTGGAAGATGTGTCGATGCTCCAGATCAAGCCAGATCAGTTCACCTACACCTCCGATCACTTTGAAACCATCACAAAATATGCTGAGAAGCTCATCGCAGAAGGGAAGGCGTACGTGGACGACACACCAGCCGAACAGATGAAAGCCGAGCGTGAACAGAGAGTGGAGTCTAAACACAGGAGCAACTGTACGTTTGATGGTGTTAAAAGCCGGGCTAATAAGGCTGTGGCCCTCAAGGGCTGTAGACACTCGAATATTATGAGTGATGCATGATGAGAATATGTGAAATCCATAGAGACTCTTTTTATATTAGACAAACTGTGCCAGTGTAGGCATAGACCCCTTGCGCCCACCTTGTAGGCATAGACCCCTTGCGCCCACCTTGTAGGCATAGACCCCTTGCGCTCCACCTTGTGGGCATAGACCCCTTGCGCTCCACCTTGTAGGCATAGACCCCTTGCGCCCACCTTGTGGGCATAGACCCCTTGCGCTCCACCTTGTAGGCATAGACCCCTTGCGCTCCACCTTGTGGGCATAGACACCTTGCGCCCACCTTGTGGGCATAGACACCTTGCGCCCACCTTGTGGGCATAGACCCCTTGCGCCCACCTTGTGGGCATAGACCCCTTGCGCCCACCTTGTGGGCATAGACCCCTTGCGCCCACCTTGTGGGCATAGACCCCTTGCGCCCACCTTGTGGGCATAGACACCTTGCGCCCACCTTGTGGGCATAGACCCCTTGCGCCCACCTTGTGGGCATAGACCCCTTGCGCCCACCGGCACCGGATCTAATTACGCACATTTGGTACATTTTGTGGGATAACAACTAGCTCCCCTGTCCATAGGCCATGCCAGAGTTGCAGGGCACCAAGACTTGCCCTTGTAACAATTCTGTGCCTTTAAAGAGCTATAAATTGTATCGACAGGTTCTACTCTAATTATAGGCCTTTATATTTGATAGTAACCATGGCTACGGGTTAAAATAAGCAAAATATATCCAACAAATATAACGGAAGTATAGACTCCAGTCCCAAACTAAAGATAATTTCTATATCTATCTATAGCTGTAGAAAAGAACCAGCAAATGTGGGAGGCAATGAAGAAGGGGACAGAGTACGGTCAGACATGCTGCCTACGAGCCAAGATCGACATGAACTCCAACAACGGCTGCATGCGCGACCCCACGCTATTCCGCTGCAAGACCCAGCCACATCCACGGACCGGGAGCAAATACAAGTGGGTCCAGCTTTGTCTCTTATGCTACGTGGGTTAATTGTATCCCTAAAAGTTGCGTGACGGCCCAGCCTTTTCTACTGCCATTTTTTTTTTTTTGCAGCATATATCCCACGTATGACTTTGCCTGCCCCATCGTGGACAGCGTGGAGGGCGTCACTCACGCTCTGAGAACGACCGAGTACCACGACCGGGATGAGCAGTTCTACTGGATCATCGACGCGTTGGGGATCCGGAAGCCGTACATCTGGGAGTACAGCCGGCTGAACCTCAACAACACGGTGCTCTCAAAGCGGAAGCTCACCTGGTTCGTCAATGAAGGACTCGTGGATGGCTGGTACGTGGACTCACAAATTAGGGGCTTCATCACGGATGCATTTTATCCTCATATAAGCAAAAAAAAAAAAATGAAGTGCAATCAGATGGTTAAAATCGGTCAACTATGCGGTTTGTTAAATCGGGCCGTGTGATCCATAGTTATATTCAAATAAATCCTCTTTCATTTCCTTTCTTTGCATAACCGCATGCGTTAAGATAGGAACAAGCTCCCAGTCCATGTGTAAAAGATCACTGGTCCAGGGCCGGCATCTGTATATCTTATTCTCTCTCGCAGGGATGATCCCAGGTTCCCGACGGTGCGTGGCGTTCTGCGACGAGGAATGACCGTGGAGGGGCTGAAACAGTTCATTGCAGCTCAGGTTGGCATTTGTTAAAATGGATCGGACTCTGTATTAGGCTATGTTCCCCTTCGCGTGTCTGTCTTCGCAATCATTTTAATTCATTATTTGCCGTGTGAAGGATGACAAAGTAATGTTATTACCTGTCATCTCAGAAAAAATACTAGTGCATATCTGAGCTTACTTCATACCCAGCTTACTCTTCCCATCATAGATTTTTGCAAATGCCTAGTCCAGGGGCGTCCAACCTGCGGCCCTCCAGCTGCTGCAGGACTACATCTCCCATAATGCTCTTTCAGCTAAGTGGCTGGCAGAGGAGTAAGGGGGATGTAGTCCTGCAGCAGCTGGAGGGCCGCAGGTTGGACCCCCCTGGGCTAGCCTTATTATTAAAACAAGTAACGTGCGTCCAAGACGAGGTTAAGCATTAATAATTTATTTATTTTTTTAGGGCTCGTCTCGCTCGGTTGTGAATATGGAATGGGACAAGATCTGGTCCTTTAACAAAAAGGTATGTAGGACACTTTGGAAAATAGCTAGAATATAGTTCTCTCTGATTTGGGTCCAGGGTGCTGTAAATGGTTCAGTATACATCTGATCCGCGGTAAATTGGGGGGGGGGGGGTTGTCTCAACTGTTACCGGACTAAAACACCTATGGCCCTTGATCGGGTTGGCAAGCGTCATGGGAATTATAGTTCGGCAACACCTGGGGCATTTCGGGATGGCTGCCCGTGATCTTAATGCTTTTCCCCGAATACCGCCACGATCTCTGACTTGCGTGACCGATTTTTAACCTGTGGGATAGAACTTGGCTGATTTTGATCTGAAACCTCTGCATTTCATTTCTCTGCTTTCAAGCTGCGAGCTATCTGTAAGAAGGTATTAACGAATCAATGCTGTTTTTTATTATTTTTCTTGTTCGCCTTTGGCAAATAGCTTACAGTTCTGTAAGCATACATAGCTTAATCCATTGTTTTTCAGCTTAAAAAAACACAATCACATTGCTTTAGTTCTGTAACATAATCACAGCACAGCCCATGAATCTGTATATTAATATACTGAGGTGCATTCACTGTAGCATCGAGGGGTTTAATAAAGAGAGTCCCATAAAAAAATCTCCTTGAGCATAACCCCCGCGCTGTATACAGTACTATAACCCCCCAGCACTGTACACGGTATATTAACCCCCCCAGTGCTGTACACAGTATAACCCCCCCAGCGCTGTATACAGTAATATAACCCCCCCAGCGCTGTATACAGTAATATAACCCCCCAGCGCTGTATACAGTAATATAACCCCCCAGCGCTGTATACAGTAATATAACCCCCAGCGCTGTATACAGTAATATAACCCCCCAGCGCTGTATACAGTAATATAACCCCCCAGCGCTGTATACAGTACTATAACCCCCCAGCGCTGTACAGAGTATAATAACCCCCCAGTGCTGTATACAGTACTATAACACCCCAACGCTGTACACAGTATAATAACCCCCCAACGCTGTATACAGTAATATAACCCCCCCAACGCTGTATACAGTAATATAACCCCCCCAGCGCTGTATACAGTAATATAACCCCCCCAGCGCTGTATACAGTAATATAACCCCCCCAGCCCTGTATACAGTACTATAACCCCCCAGCGCTGTATACAGTACTATAACCCCCCCAGCGCTGTACACAGTATAATAACCCCCCCAGTGCTGTATACAGTAATATAACCCCCCCAGCGCTGTATACAGTAATATAATCCCCCCAGCGCTGTATACAGTAATATAACCCCCCCCAGCGCTGTATACAGTAATATAACCCCCCCCCCCCAGCGCTGTATATACAGTAATATAGGTCAGCATTGGGAAAAACCTGGTTTTATCTAATTTTATTCCAATAAACTCCCTTTATCTGCAGACCTGGAGCCGTCGTTGCTGTCAGTCATGTGATATTTTGGGTGACTTTCCCGGCTCAAACACCACACCGAGGGGATGCTTTATGGCAATGCTAATAAAGTCCGTTCCTCCATAGACTGGGAGGGTGTTTAAGACTGAGCCATTCTATTGTTTCCCACAGGCAGTGTGATAAGAAGTCGGTGGATTGGGGCTCAGATAACGGCGAGAACAAATGGTTAATATGCCTATGCCTGAAACATTCTATAAAAATGAGAACCGTGTTAAAATTGGGGAATATTTTTGAAAATATCCCTGTTAGTGAGCTGCTGGGGTGTAAATGTACATCGCCTCGTTACTGCGATGAAACGAGTTTCTTGGATCTGCAACCCCAAGCAGACCATATATATGCTTTACAGTGAGTGCACCTCCTGTTTATCCCGCCTATTGCCCCAGACAGTGGGAACTGGGTCGGACCTGCGGGTTCTGGCGCTGTTCCTTTGCCTCGTCTCGCGCTGGGTACGGTAAAGGGTTGGGACGTCCAAAGGATCCCCGTTTCAGGGATTTGTGATTGTGTTCTTCCCACGGACTGGCTGGCATGTTCCTGGAACACACGTTAGTGGCGTCCTGACGTCACGGAGCTGGTACGATAGAACGGCCGCTGTCAGCGTCCCAAAATATGTGATTCTTCCTCCAATCAAAGTGTGGATGACACCAAAGCCCTTCAATTGATTTCCCTTTTAAAATCCTTCCGGTCCTGGGTTAGTTTTGACCCGTGGCAGCCAGCCAGCCCCTGGGTTTGCCTTTAATGTATGCATTCAGTTCTGCTTCTTCTCACATCTGGATTGCTTATGTATTTTTCGTTATAGATTCTGCTTGTCTGGCATGTGGCCCCCATACCTCCTAAGTTTTAGTGTGTTTTTTACATTAATAATAATAATGGCACTAACTGGTCTTGTATGTTGCTGCATGTTCTAAAAATCTGATCGTTATTGTGATTATATATATTTATATATATATTGCTCTGGGAAACACATAATTAGTTTTGATTGGAAATGGACCTCTGTCCTCGTTCAAGGTCATACGAGACGTAGTTGAGTCTAAATCACAATCACCGTAATGTCTTCAGGAAAACCAGAAGATAGATTTGATCTAGCAGATCATTGTGGGGTCTCGTAGACGCCTCGGTCACGAGGGGGGGGGTTATCTTTTGTACGCTGTTTCTGAAAGTAAGGTAAAGTGTGTCTAAAGGCAAAAAGTATAGCTGCCCCTCTGAGCCCTTCAGCCTGAAAGCGGTGGCTTCCCACCTACCATGGGATTTACCCCTCGTCCTTTTTTACCATGGGTAAATATTTCGTGAGCCAAACAGTGGACTGAAAAACGAGAATTCATTTTCTGGATGTTCCTTAAGATCAGTAGGTTCTGTAGAATGCGAGCGACACTAAAACCAAAAGAAAAAATTAAATCATTTTGTAGGGTAAACGCTTGAGGATTTTTGTAAACCTACCCAGCTCTCGCATCACATGGAGCAAAATACAGAAGACCAGTTTCTGTCCAGCAACCCAAAATTGTTTGCTTAAAATGCTATTTTTCTTTTTTCCTCTCCTCCCTCGCCAGGTTATAGATCCCGTAGCGCCGAGATACAGCGCCTTACTCAAGAGCCACATTGTGCCGGTGAACATCCCCGACGCGCAAGAAGGAATGACGGAAGTAGCCAAGCACCCGAAGGTCACTGTGCTTTTACATTGTATTACGTGAAGATTGTAATATAATATTATAATATATAATATTATGCACTATAAAATATGGACAAATAGTAGCATCCAAATAACACAAAATGAGTCCGACTAGGGTCATAAATATACTTTTTGAGGCTCTCCGATTGCCTTGAGCATGGTTGCTGCTAGTATACCTTATTGGCTGCAAATACCAAGCTTCTGCCTGAAACTCTAGTGCTACATTTTAATTGAATGTAATTAGGAATGATCTGGTTCCCTGTTTTGCTCGGGACAAGGCTGGAAGCTTTACATGCCAGCTACGCGGCTTTGATACAGTAGCGTCCTACTCCCGCAATGATGTCATCTTCTGCATCAGGAGAGCAGATGTCTATCACACGATGGTGGCTTCTAGGTTGGTACCCAGATGGTCTTCCGGTTAAATACGTTGTTCTCTTTAACGTTTTAATACAGAACGCAGAAGTTGGTTTGAAGCCAGTGTGGTACGGCCCGAGGGTTCTCATAGAAGGAGCCGACGCGGAGACCTTGTCTGAGGGCGAGATGGTCACCTTCATCAACTGGGGCAACATCAACATCACTAAAATCAACCGGTAAGAAACCAGTCTGCAAAGCAGCCGTCCCAGCTGTCTGTATTATGTCCTTTAAGTATCATGAAGACATGACGATAAATAAAATGACTCCAAAGTATGAGCCTTTACCTGGGTGCTTGAAAGTTAAGAGGCCTGTGTGCTGTCTACTTAATAATACAGAAGGGTCCAGACCACTTGTTTAAAGCGTTCTGCTTTGCATGCAGAATTTGCATTTAATTCCATGGTTAGACCTTTGTTGGGAGCCGATATTTTATGCAACTTTGGAGTTTTACATTTTCTCAGATGTGAGTGGGGGTCACTTTTAAAGCTCCAGTCTGTAAGGTCTCAACCGTTCCTCACAATGGATGGGTTGATAGTTGGAGACCCCTCGTCATGTTTCCTTCCACCTCTACAGGGATTCCAGTGGGAAGATACAATCCCTGGACGCAAAGCTAAACCTAGAAAACAAGGATTACAAGAAAACCACAAAAATAACGTGGCTCGCGGAAACTCTCCAGGCTCCGTTCATCCCGACTACCTGCGTGAACTATGACCATCTCATCACCAAACCCGTTCTGGGCAAGGAAGAGGACTTCAAGCAGTATGTAAACCGGAACAGCAAGGTAACTCCACCGAGACCGGGCGGCTCTCTGCAAGGAGACAAGAACTACTGATTAGTATTTTTTTATTTTTTTTTATTACTTTTTTTTTTTAATTTATTTTAATCAGCAAGAAGAACTGATGTTGGGTGATCCCTGCTTAAAGACCCTGAAAAAGGGAGACATTGTTCAGCTCCAGAGACGAGGCTTCTACATTTGCGATGAGCCGTACGAACCCATCAGGTGGGCTTGATTTTTTTTTTTTTTTTTTTTTTTTTACATTTTTATAGGAATGCTTTATTTTTTTTTTTAATTCCGCTATTGTATACGTGTAGTTTGTAGCGGAAGTCTGTAAGGTTGTGTTGTGCGCGTACGTTATATTGAATCGTCGCCCTGACCCCGTTGGGTTCTTCACCAGTCCGCACAGCTGTAAGGAGGCGCCATGCGTGTTGATTTACATCCCCGACGGACACACCAAGGAAATGCCGACATCCGGCTCCAAAGAAAAAACCAAGGAAACGAAGGAAAAGGCAAAGACCGCGACAGTCAAAAACGAGGTGAGTGTATCCTATATTCCAACATGCGGGATGGCCATACGTTTTTCGGGGGCATGGGCAGATTTTAATGCCCTCTAAACTTAATTATTACTTTTTTCAATGCATATTAAAGTTCTTTTACGAGGCATTCTTTGTTGCCGAGGGTGCCGAGGGACGTTAGACAATCCCTTTATGTACCGCATTGATATATTTGCATATAAGGCTTCATGGTTTGGAGTCGCACGTTGGAAACATCCTCTATTTTCATTCTTATATTTTCTTGCCCAGCCATTCAAGCGTAAAAGTGTCAGATCCTGTCCTTAATACAGGAAAGGTCACTTTCTTCCATTATGCTGTTATCGATGTTATATATATTAGTCTAAGGTGTTTTTCTCTATTCTTATATATTTCTATTCGAACAGGCGAAATCCAACGGGAAAGCCGCTAAAGCTGTGAATGACGCAGCTCCTCAGCCAGCGGTGGATCCTCTGGGGCTGTACAACAAGGTCTCCGCCCAGGGGGAGCTGGTACGGGACCTAAAAGCCAAGAAAGCCGACAAGGCGGAGGTCGATGCGGCTGTGAAGCTTCTGCTGTCCCTGGAGGCCGAGTACAAACAAGCAACGGGTCAGGAGTACAAACCAGGCAACGCGCCAGCCCAAAGTCCCTCTCCCAAACCCGCAGCCAGCGACAACAGCAGGGCCGTGCACGACAGAGTGTCCGAGCAAGGGGATCTAGTCCGAAAGCTGAAGACGGAGAAAGCACCAAAGGTACGTTTTATATATTCTTCTGCCGTTAATGCCTCCAGACGTTCCAGTCGGGGGCTTAGATTTTATGTAAAGAAGTGTTACTTTTACTGAGTGTGTGGTAGATAACAGCCTCCCAGCAGAAGTGGTAGAGGGTAATACAGCGAGGGGTTTTAAACATGCATGGGACGGGCATACGCTCCTGAATCTAAAATGAGACCAACAACTGATTAAGTCTGTACGGTAGGAGAAACGGGCGACTAGACGGGGACCGAAGGGATTTTATCTGGTGGCAAATTCTGTTTGATGTGACCTCCAGACAAGAAGGAGCCGTCAAGAACATGGCTACCAAAAAAACACTTACCTCTTTAATCCCACATTCTACATATACAGCACAATATATGCAAGATTCCCCCCCCCAATTTTTTTTTCAAGAGCTGCATTTGCCACGTGGCCCCCATGTGTTTTTTCAGAATAATAAGAAACCCCCCCCCCAAATGTTGTTTTTCTGAAAGCCTCTATCCCGCTGTATTCTCCATTCACATTTTACATGTCATTTGAAATCACTGTGATTCCGATATTAATATTATGGGCAAAAATATACTTTAATAACACGGTAAGTTATATTTTAGTTTTCTTTAGAGGCAGGGGGCCGTTGGCTTTTTTTCACCAATTGTATCTTTGCATCTGTATTCTTTGGTAGGGCTAATCTATATGGCATCTAGGAGCCGGAAATTCTTTTTTTTTTAGTTTTTTTGAACCAGGATCAATTTATCAATGAACATTTAGTAACACCCCCCCCCCAAAAAAAAAAACAAAAAACAGATGCTATGGCTGTTGCTTCAGGGATTCATCCGGCTCTTTTCTTGATGATGTGGGGGTCTGGAATTTTCCTAGTCGAATTTGGTATTTAATTTCTGCCTCACAAGATCTATTCTTTTTGAAAACCGGTGTGATGGCGACCGTGACCTTCTTTCGCCAATCTGTCTTTCCTTCTAATTTTCTGATTCCCTCCCTTTTTCTCTGCTGGCGTCGTTGATCGTTAGGATCAGGTCGATGCTGCCGTGAAAGCACTTCTGGCTCTGAAAGCGGAATACAAACAAGTTACTGGCAAAGAATACAAACCCGGGGAGCCTCCGGTGACGCCGAACGTTAGCCCAGCGCCTCCTTCCAATCCGACGGCCCCCGGTGCCACCGATGGCATGGCTTTATATAACAAGGTTGCCGAGCAGGGAGAAGTCGTCCGGCAGCTGAAATCCAAGAAAGCCCCGAAGGTACGGAATATATATATATATATATATAAGTTCTGTTCACTATAGAAAAGAAAAAAAATTATTTCACCATGCGGTACAAGACCCCAATATCTTGGAGGATTCTGTCTTTGAACATCGACCCTTCGGATTGTAAGCCTGCGAGCCGGGCTCTCTCCGCCTAATGTATCGGTTTGGCTTAGTCTGTCAATTCTCGTCTTGTCAGACCCCTTAAATATTGTAATGGTCCGTGTTTATCTGCCACATCTCCTTCCTTCGCTTTTTCTTCTCTCCTTTTTTTTTTTCTTACCTCCTTTTCTTCTCTCATCTCTTTTTCTCCGCTTTAGGAAGAGGTAGAGGCTGCGGTGGGCACACTCTTAAGCCTTAAAGCTCAGTACAAGCAAAGCACCGGCCAGGACTATGAGCCCGGGTGCCAACCTCAGCCTCCTTGTAAAGCCGCTAATGCCTTGTCTACCTCTAGTCAAGAAAACCTTCATTCAAAGGCCGGTTCAAATCTGTATGAGAAAGTCTCTGTGCAGGGGGAGCTTGTCCGCAAGCTAAAGTCTGAGAAAGCCCCCAAGGTAAAAGGCTTGGATAGATTTGAGTCTCGGGTAGATGGGGGGGGGGGGGCTTCCACTTGGTCTTCCACTTGGTCTTCCACTTGGTCTTCATGTAAGAGCTGGCAGTAGAAGTGATGAATATAATATAATGCCTCTATTTACGATCGTTTAATTAGCCGCGTTTAACTTCTAATTGATGCATGGTAAGGAAGGACGGGGTTCCGTTGTGTTTGTCTGTTAAAGGATAAAGTGGATGAAGCCGTGAAGCTGCTGTTGTCCCTGAAAGCTCAGTACAAGGAAGCCACCGGAGCGGAGTACAAGCCGGGCCAGCCGCCGGCGACGGATAAACCCCAGGACTCTCAGGCAAACGGCTCGGGTTCTACCGAAGCAGAAGAGCTGTACAACCGGGTGTCCAAACAAGGCGATGAAGTCCGGAAACTGAAGGCTGAAAAAGCTGCCAAGGTGGGTTACGGTAGAACCGGTGCGAAAGCAAGACGTCTACGCCTTTAACGGGCACAGAGGTTACAATATTGCCGCGGAGCGTTTGGGTTTATTCGGTAACGGGAGATGCTTTAGGAAGGCTGACCCGGCGCGCTTCTCCTGCGGGATGAGCTTGGCTGTTTAGGTATAATCTCAGCGAGATTTCTTCAGAGTCTCGTTGCACCTTGAGTTATGCATTGTACAGGGCCAGCTAAGCTCTCTATACTGGAGAAACTTGTTAGTTGTGGCTCTTTATAACGGATACTGACCTGAGAGCCTCAACTCTTTTTACGTTTTTTACTGTTAAGAAGCTGCTCATGGACCCATGGTGGTGGTGGTCTTCTTTGGAAGTGTGTGTGTGTGTGTGTGTATATGTGTGTGTGTATATATATATATATGTGTGTGTGTATATAATAATATATTTTTTTCCCCCTATTAAATAAATGCTATTTCCTTGTCAGAGGTTAGTAGATAAAATCTTTTCTGTGCCGCGGCAGCCTGCAAAGCATTAATGTAGGAACATATAGTTCCTTCTGTATTGCAAACTAACCATGCGTGCGAGGAGCTCATCGCGCATCGATCAGTATGAGCGCCTAAAATCAGCACTTAGAACCCCTTATTTACACCTTCGTCATGGCACGGCATTAAAGGGATTGTTCAAGGAAGAGAATTTGCATCCAACTGGTAAATTGTGGTTTAAGATCATAGATTAACAGATATGGGGAAGGCTGACCTTGATGGACGCGTGTCTTTTTTTTCAGCCTGTGTAATAAGGAAAGAGGTTAATGAGAGATTTAGCACAGAAGTCCCAATCAGGGCTCTCGTAACACGGCTAATATTTGTCTTGTTTGCTTATCATAGGATAAGGTGGATGCCGCAGTCAAGGCACTTCTGGAGTTAAAGACCCAGTACAAGGCTCTTACCGGAAGCGAGTACAAGCCGGTGTCTGCCGCTGGCCCGGAGGACAAAAAACAGAAGGAGAAGGAGAACAAGTCTGAGAAGCAGAGCAAACAGCCCAAGCCGAGCGAAGGACAGAAGAAGAAGGACTCCAGCAAAGAGCAAGGGAACGGTTCTTCTGCCGGGGGTGCGGGTGAAGGCCAAGGCCCAAAGAAACAAACAAGGCGAGTCTGAATTAAAACTCCAATCTTTTTTGTACTTTTTGAACTTAAAAAAAGTGTGAGGCTACATTGTATCCCCCATAAATAAAATGGAGCGCAGTGTAATTACAGAATACGTTTGCTTTCCTTAGGCTGGGTCTGGAAGCCAAAAAGGAAGAAAACCTTGCAGACTGGTACTCCCAGGTAAGACGTTTAAGCTCCCTTTGAGGACCCTCTTGCCTTAATACCCCTGCTTGGGAAACCTAACGCCTTTCACAAATACGTTGAAGCCGCCGCAGACGGTCGGGAGCACCGGAAGAGTCGTTATCGGATCCGATTTTGGTTTAGCCGGGCCTTTCCCTAATGTATCGGTTCATAGATAATAAAAATAATAATAATCGGTCTGTTGCGGTGTACTCTTGATAGATAAATATTTCAATATTTTTTGAATCATTAGACAAATTGACTCACGAGGTTAATTTAAGGCGAGGAAAGCACAGTAATTACTGCCCTGGATCCTTTTTTTCCCCCCTCACTATAAGAGTTGCTTTAACATGTTGCGGGTAAATGAGCGATAGTTTAAAAGGGGGATTTTATTGCAATAATTTAACAAAAAATCCTTCGGCTTTTTAAATTCTGTTGTGATGGCCAAATCAACCAATGGAAAGCAAAGAACCGCTGGTGGCTTTTTTTATTTATTTTTTAAAACCTTTAATAGACTGTATATGAATTTGGCTCGTGGAATATTCCAGGTAATTGGACCATTCCATCGCAGCAAACTTTCTGCCGTAATCACTTTTTATGGGAAACCCCCCTAATTCCCGGACTGATTCATTATAGCGGGTGGTCATGTGACAAAAAGAGAGGACACTGATAGGTTAAAAGAAGCGGATGGCAAATAAACAAAAAAATGCTTTGTTTCTCTTTTGATGCGGTTTAAGTCTTTTCAGAAAAGGATAAAATGACAGGTTTAGTTTTCTTCCTTAACGCAAAGGAGCACTTATTTCTTTGCCTTTCGTTGGACGGAACTTTTAAGAGTATTCGAATTTCGGTGTTGCGTAACCGCTACATACGCCATCGCTGCTCATCCAAGCGATAAATTCCCCAGGTGATCACAAAGTCCGAGATGATTGAATATTATGATGTCAGCGGCTGTTACGTCCTGCGTCCCTGGGCCTTCGCCATCTGGGAGTCCATCAAAGAATTTTTCGACCGCAGGATAAAGAAGCTTGGGGTGGAAAACTGCTATTTCCCGATGTTCGTGTCTCAGGCTGCGCTGGAGAAAGAAAAGACCCACATTGCTGATTTTGCTCCAGAGGTAAAAAAAAAATAAAAAAAAATGAAATAAATCACAATCTAGGAACATGATCAAATAAAAAACAATATATTATCAAGTTATGGGCATTATTATAACGTTAGCTTAGATATAGTTTCCTAGCGGCAGCCGCGTTCGTAGATAATAAATCCTTAAATTCTATTTATTGTTAGAATATTTTTTTTTTATTTTTTTTTTAACGCACGCGTGATATGTGCAGAAACTTAATCCGGGAACTGAGCCGGGTCTCGTTGGGACGGCACGTTCTCTAATGATGTCTCTGTTCTGGATGGGGCTTGGAGGTGCCGTCCTGCAGAGCCCAGGCAACGCGGCAGGGATGTTTTTATTAAGAATAAAAGGAGCAGTCATGATGAAGAATGACCTGACTGCTCCTGTAACCGGCTGGAAATGCACTTTACTGGTTAAAGCTCCTCTTCTGTGTATAAGATGGACGGGTGGATCTGCGGCCAGCGTCTGTACCTCGTGGCAGGCGGTTTGTAATTGCCCATTTATGTCTTTCTGTAGGTTGCGTGGGTCACGCGATCGGGGAAGACCGAGCTGGCAGAGCCGATCGCCGTGCGCCCCACGAGCGAGACAGGTATTTGCGATAATCGCTCTGCATGCGCAGCGTAACGATAGATGAGCAGGTTAATGGGGCTGTTATGGCTCTTATTATTTATCATAACAGATCCCCTTCTGATCTGATGGATTTTATTCTTTCTTGCAGTGATGTATCCGGCTTACGCCAAGTGGGTGCAGTCGCACAGAGACCTTCCCATAAAGCTCAACCAGTGGTGTAACGTTGTGGTAGGTGCCGCGGACACATTGTTTCTTCTGTACGGGACGTAACTTTTATACTTATTGGGGAAGCTGTTAGGTCGGTGGTTCCCAGCCAAGGTTTCGTGAATAGAAGGTGGTGACTACGAAGTCCGGGGGCCGTTGGCGTTCCCTGTGCACTTGGGTGACGTCTCTAGCCAAGGGTCGCTTTTTACATTTTAAAGAAGCCGAGCAGGTTTTCGAGATTTCCTTTAATAAATATACCTGTTCTGTGAGGGAGTAGAAGCCTTTTTTTCGTATTAAATACCTTTGTGTGACCGGTCTGTGGTCCACGAGTCAGAAGGGGCATCAATGTCATTTAAGGGAAAGTGAAAAAGTGTGTTACTCTTTCAGTAGAACCTCCAGCGCTGTATACAGTAGTATAACCCCCGGCGCTGTATACAGTAGTATAACCCCCCCAGTGCTGTATACAGTAGTAGAACCCCCCCAGCGCCGTAAACAGTAATATAACCCCCCCCGGTGTCGTATACTGTAATATAACACACACACCCCCCGGTGCCATATACAGTAATATAACCCCCCCCCGGCGCTGTATCCAGTAATATTACCCCCCCCCCGGCGCTGTATACAGTAATATATCCTCCATTACTTGAAGGACCGCATTGCCTGAACATGTGGCCGGTGTGTATGATACGCAGGCTCTTCTCTATATGAACTTTAATTTGCTAATCTTGCTTGCTTTAGTACAGTTGTTACGTTGTCACTGTACGCGTCGTTCCGGTAAATCGCGTCTTGTCTTTTTCTCCTGATTTCAGCGGTGGGAGTTCAAGCACCCTCAGCCGTTCCTCCGTACGCGGGAATTCCTTTGGCAAGAAGGACACACGGCGTTTGCTACGTACGAGGAAGCAGCAGAGGAGGTAAATTCTGTATATTGCTTTATACTCTTTTGGGGTTCAACGTGACAATAGCAGCTCCATTTTTTTTTTCTTAAGATACCGGTGGGAATATATACATCCGGTCGTCTTTATTGATCTGACCAAACCCCCCCCCCCCACCCCGTGAATTTTGTGCCATCTGAACATTAAGACATGGGGGGGAGGGATTTACAGACCAAGTGTATTCTTAACGTTGGTCTCTTATTTCTTAATTATATTGAGAATAATTCCTAATTACACAGATCTCTTCCTATTGATACGGGGGAGATTCTGAAAGCCTTTATTATTAGGGGGCCATCTTTATTGAAGATATCATTCCCATGCGCCCGTTCTTTGAGTGGCTGTTTGTATCCTTAGGGGGCCGGACAGCATATTAATCATTCCTTATTATCTGACCCATGATCTAATGTAATATAAAGATCCCTGTTCCATCCTATGAAGAATTTAGTCTTCTATTGATGGCACCTGATGTTGTGGTGGGGGAACCACCGCAATTCGGCTCATTTATTCACCAAAACTCCTTGATACTTTGTTGACCCGTCTTCTTCCTTCTTTATTTTTTCATATTGATTGTAAAGGGATACTTAAATATATCCTTGTTTCTGGAAACAACACATTTTTGGCATTCAGATGCTTTTTTTTCCCCCCCAGTTTATAAACCCCGTTCCAGAATAATGTAGAAGTGGTGATCTTAGCATGTTTAGAGGAGAAGTGGTTGACGGCACAGAATGCTCCTGTATAACACACGTTCCGGGTCCCTCCTGTAGATGGCGCCGGTGCGCTATCGCCTTTCTCATTGCTTTCTGATAGCCCAGCCAAGTGACCTTAATTCACCTTCACTTTTAGCACATTAGCAGTTTTGCTTGAACTCTACCAAACAAGAACTGCATTTGTTTCAAGCTCGTTGCCTGTGACGTTTAACATTTCTTTTAATTGTTAAATATTTTTAAATTTAAGAAAAATTCCTATTTTTTTTTTTTTTTTTTATTTAAAAAAAAAAAAAAAGCCTTGCCTGAAAGCGTTTTGAACACAAATATAGATCGCATACGTTTTTCTTCCGTACATCTGAAAAGCGGTTTCTTAGCTTTAACCCTTATATTGGGGGCAGCATTTAGTTGGCTAGTAACTGTGCAGTCCAAATCCCATGGCTCACAGCCAGCAGAGAGCCTTGATCTTCCTAAAATTACTTAACAGTTTTTGTTTGTTTTTTTTGGTTTTGTTTTTTTGTCGGACAGTGGAATAAGTGGGCATAATGGAAAATCTTCGAATTAACTCGGAGAAGACTCCGGGATCTATCGTAGAAACGCTGAACCCGAGAGGCAGACATATTGTTTGCCTGTCTCCCGGCATGCCAAGCTTTCAGAATATTGTGCAGACGGCCTTGATCATCCTGCTGATGATAGCAATGCAGATTATGTAGTAATCAAGCCTCAATAAAGCCGGCTGTCGAGGCAGCCACTGAACTAGCGGTCATGCGTAGCTGTCAGGACTCAAGGACTAAGCATTCAAAGAACGATTTTAATGAAACCCGAGTATCTCAAAGCGTTCTTTGATTTATCAAACCTGTCTTATTAGAGTCACATGCTGCCCCATTTCTGGTTCCTCGGTTCCTTGTGAGCTTCTAACATCTTCGATATTGTTTTGTGGACTCGTTACATCTTACTCTGCCATATTGTTTTGGGGACTTCTTACATCTGTCGTTTCTTCTTACATCTGTCGTTTCTTCTTACATCCTACTCTGTGATATCTTCTTCTGAGCTTCTTGCATCTTCTGCGATATCTTCTTGTGGACGTCTCCGTTTGTACTCTGTAGACGTATCACAGAATTCTTTAGAGTAGGACAAAGGGAACATATGTGTGAAGGAGATGTTAGATTTATATACTTGAAGAAAGATAAATGATGAGTTTTTGCTTGGTATTAGGAGTAGTGCAGAGGTGTGTGTATATAATATATATAATTATAAATTTATATTGTACCTGTGTCTGATGGTGCCGTGTTGCCATCTGATGTAGAGAATAACCCGACATTTCCGGTGAACGTTTTTTTTCACCTGGATGGAGAGAAATAATTCTGAATTTGGGTTTGAATTTGTTGCTGAGTATTTCCTTCCGAAGTCTTAGCCCGCGATCGTCTCCTTCCGTCCTCCCCAGGTCCTGCAGATACTGGATTTCTATGCCGGTGTCTATGAGGAGCTCTTGGCTATCCCCGTAGTGAAAGGAAGGAAAACCGAGAAGGAGAAATTTGCGGGAGGCGATTACACCACAACCGTGGAAGCTTTTATATCCGCCAGCGGACGGGCCATTCAGGTGGGTGTAAAAGGAACGGTTTGCTTTGGGTTTTAAGTGGCCACCAAAGTTCTTACTCTGAGCTGTATGAAGCCAAGGCTAGCAGAGCTGTCCTCGTGGCACCCGACCCTTCCTCGTACCAGTTCAGATCTGCTCCCTGGGTAGAACTTGGCCACGAGTAGGCTCTATTGAGTTTATAATATAAATAATATTCCGTTGACTTTAAATGCATCTATTTAAACATCTTTTATAGGGTGCGACGTCGCATCATCTCGGGCAGAACTTTTCCAAAATGTTTGAAATTGTCTTTGAAGACCCCAAGACTCCAGGGGAAAAACAGTATGCCTACCAGAACTCCTGGGGGCTTACCACTCGAACAATCGGAGTGATGACCATGGTCCACGGAGACAATATGGGTCTGGTGTTGCCTCCTCGTGTAGCCTGTGTACAGGTACGTAGTTCTTTAAGAGGTAGATAAGAGTTCTCGGGTTTAAATTCCACGGATAGCTTGAATCAGGGTGATGATGGCCTCGATTTTTACCGCTGGCAACATTGAGCCATAATAGGTCAACTGAAAATGGAATTTTTGGAATGCTGAGGGTTCTGTAAGGCATTAGTCGGTGTGGGATCTGACAAGTTCCCGTCATTTTGAATAAAGATGTTAGAATAGATGTTGAAGAACGAGGAGCGTTGTAATCTGTGCCTCTTTGCTCTAGGTCATTGTTATAGCTTGCGGAATTACAAACTCTCTCTCGGAGGAAGACAGAGATGCCCTCCTAAAGAAGTGCAACCAGTATCTGAAGCGCCTCTTGAACGCAGACATCCGAGCCCGCGCCGACCTGCGCGACAACTATTCTCCGGGATGGAAGTTCAACCACTGGGAGCTCAAGGTCATTGTCCCAGCAGTATTTTCTCTTCCGTGCCGTCTGCCTCTCTGTGTCCTGGTTAAGGGTACATTGAAAAATATAGGGGGTTATAGCAATTTGCTGATAGGATTTTTTTTCTGTCTTTTTTTTTTTTTATTATTGCTCTTTATCGCAGTTTCCTCATCCGGTCATAATTGGCTGTAAATGGTATATTATAAAAGAAAATTTATTGAAAAAAACAGCATCTCGCTGTACTTTATGTGTGACTAATTAATGGGTTTTAAGCTCATATTGGTTAAACATTGGTACTGGGAGAGATAACGTATTGCAGCGACTACTTTTACTAAAAAAAAATATCTGTACAGTCGGCCTTAAAAGAACGTTTAGAAATAGAAAACGCTACCTTTCCCACCCGTAGAGGCAGCTTATAGAACGCAATAATCATGCGAGTTCTGTACATTAAGCAAACGCTTATAAATTTACAGGATTGTTGCTAACTATTGTTGATGGGTTCAGACGGCCAAAAGACGAAGCAGAAGGCAAAGAAATTGTTCAGATAATGCCAGTATTGCCACATTCTGCCTCATTCGTTTGCTTACACAATATATAATAATTCCTTACTTTGAGAACAAATAGCTCAAACAAAAAGCACAGATATTGATGTAAAAATTATAAATCCGGTGGGTTTCATTTAGTTAAAAGCTCTGACGGCAAAAGCGCCTCCTTCTGTGTAAGGATCAGGAAGAGGGAGAAGAGTCGTTCCATACAGACTGTATGGGAATTAGGGTGTGAGCGACTGAATGAAATGGTTCATTCCCCTTTAAGTAAATGTACTGTGTTTTTATAACTTCATTGACTGGTAGAAGTTCTCTTCTAGTGAATGATCCTCTTTAGGTTCCATGAACTCTTCTCCTTAAATCACCATCTACTTATGTTGTAAAGGCAGGTCATAAAAGCGATGCTCGGGTAACTTTAAATTAACATTTAGCCTTTATAACGCAGTTGTTATGCTATAGGAAGTCTTCTGTTGCCAATAAAACTGTAAAGAGCTGAATAACACGTCTCACGTGACACGGTATTCGATAACTGACTAAATATTTATCGAGATCGGAGCACCTTCCGTAGCCCTGGTTCTTTTAATGAAGAATAGAGTTTAATGGAAATTTTTTTTATTTAAAGGAGCCTGAAAGGATACTTCTGGGGAAGTAAATAAAAAGCACGGTTTTCCCTTTAAGGACCCCCCAGAATTTTTTTTTTTTTTTTTTTTTTTTTTTTTTTTTTATCACCGTATGACATTTTCCAAGTCTATTTCTAAGCAGACCTTTCTTTTTATAAAAGAAGGTTAAGTGGGCGAAATGCGTTGGGTTTCTACACGCAAAAAAAGTGAGATTTAAACATGAAATTTTATGTGTTCAAAATTGTGAAACTAATTTTTATATTTTTCTGTACATTTAAATGGGCTTCTGCAGTATTTCTATTCATAGCCCTAATTCATCCCCAGGCTAGAAATGTATGCTATAGCATCTTTCACAAGTGCAAATGCCAGCCCCCTTTTTTGTTTGCATTTTTTTTGTTACTATTTCTTGGAAATAAAGGTAGATTTTTCCCATAAAAAGCACAGTTTTAATCATAAAATCTAGAAGCTTTTCTTTTCTTTTAACGCTGCTAAATTATTTATGGATTTAAATATATTTAACTGGTTAATCAGCTGGATTTATTTTTAATTCTAAATATAAGCAATGATTTGATGAATGGTCAGAATACTCAGAATGAAGAAGCGCGAGAAATTAAGACTGCTATGGGGGGGTTGTAAAAAAAAAAAAAAAAGTGAAAATGTTATCAATAACTTTGGAGAAGATAAAAGGCATCAAAAGCAGTGAAATACCCCAAGTTCTATATTTGATAAAGAATATTTTTTCTTATATTGCATTAGGGTGGAAACCACAAGAGATCCCAGGCAGTGGAATTTATCGCTGGGAAATATATATTTTTTGTGGGATTATTGGGATCTATTTAAAAAAAATTTTTTTGGGGGGGGGTGATACATTCCTTATCTGGAACTGTACAGAGTGAAGTAAGTGTGTGTATGTATATAAAA
Organism: Sceloporus occidentalis; assembly: GCA_023333645.1. NCBI lineage: Eukaryota > Metazoa > Chordata > Lepidosauria > Squamata > Phrynosomatidae > Sceloporus > Sceloporus occidentalis. The sequence continues at coordinate 1,524,059 of JALMGF010000199.1, forward strand.
TGATTTTCTCCATCAAAATAAGATGAGAAATCCAGCGCAGACAGGGTTAATATTTTAAATGACTATTGTAGCTGGAAATGGCTGATTTTTAATGGAATCTCTTCTTAGGCATACAGAGGCCCTTTTATCACTCCCATCACTCCTGTGTTCCAATGGCCCTTTATCACTCCCATCACTCCTGTGACCCGGTGGCTCTTTATCACTGCCATAATGTGTTTAATTCTCATTTCGGTAATGGCGCATAATCCGTGCTTTATCAATGCCAGTGTGTTATAAAAATAAGTCTATGAATACTATAGCTAACGTTGTATAGCATTTGATGATACTGAACTCGCATTATCCTTTGCAGGGAGTTCCAATCAGGCTTGAAGTTGGCCCAAGAGATATGAAGAACCAGCAGTTTGTAGCCGTCCGACGTGATACGGGGGAAAAAATAACTATCCCAGAGGATCAGGCTGAAAACAGGCTGAGGAGCATCTTAGAGGAGATCCAGGGAAATCTATACAACAGGTGAGTTTTCTGATTATCTTCAGTCCTATCTGAGAAGGTGTGAAGGTTTCAGCCAGATAGTGGGGAGACCTGTGATCGTTTAGGGCAGAGAAAGATAACCGATTGGATGAAAGCTGCAAAAATGGCTTAGAAGTTACTGTCTGTCTACTTTTTGTCATATGACATTTAAGAAGTAAACCATTGCATTGTTCGTGATCTGATGTAGGTCAGCGTCTCATTCTCTTATCGTATCCGTTTCAGAGCACTCCATGATCTTACGAGCCACATGGTCGTAGCGGACACAATGGAGGAATTCCAGAAGCAGCTGGACTCGGGAAAAGTAAGTTCTTCTAATGGGCTGGAATAAAATATACACGGCTCCATTTAACGCTGTCTTACACCGTAGTCTTACACAGTGTGCTCTAGAATGTCTAAGGCATCAACGAATAACACATGGGCAAACGAGAACGGACACGTGTCCCCTGTCCCCCATGACCTACCAGCTGTCCCCCATGACCTACCAGCTGTCCCCCATGACCTACCAGCTGTATTTAAAAAAAAAAAAAAAATCCCTTTTTGAAACTCAAGTTCTGAACCTTGGAGCAGTCGCTATGGAAACCAGTAGAATGTCCTTGCTGATTGTGGTGCGTCTATCCCTTTGCACTAGAATTCTTTTGGAATACGACCGTATTAACCTTGGCTCTTCCCAAGGGGGTCACCCACCTGTGGTTGTTTACTTTCTATAGCACTGTAGTTCCCATGAACCTTTGCTTCACGTCGGAGGTTGCCAACCTATAGACGTTCAGCTGTGCCTCCTAAGATCTTTGGCCATCCAATGTGGGCAAAGCCCAAAGATGTTTAAGGGCTCTTATCAATTGCGTGTTTTATCATCGTTGGACGACGAGGTGATAAGAGGTGAATCCGTTTTGGACGGCTACATGCATTATAATTGAGGTGTCATTGGGTTTATCCAAGTCAAGTGCCAAAAGGTTACTGATTTCTGGCGATGCTGCTTTAAGGTTGGGTTATCAGCAGTAATTTAGCGGCCAATTATATTTGGACAGTTTTATTACATTTCTGCGCGATCTCTGGAATAGGGCCAGTTGGCCTGTAAACGCGTGAACCAACAAAAAAAAAAGTAACACGTAATTAGAAATAATTGTTACCTACAAGTTAATTGCCCAGGGTCAGCAGAGAGTATTTTCATGAAAAGTAGTTACCCTGGGTCATATTTTTACATGTCGGCACTAAGCGGCTGAACCCCAGAATCCCATTTTCTCATGCGTTATGGTGTCATGAGAGCGACGGGCAGAACGCGGTTAATCATTGAACTAAAAAAAGCTGTCGTCTCATGCAAGGATACGGAGTGCTCAAAAATAAGAAAACATATATTTTAATGTGACTGTGCAATAAGGAACACAGACGGTTTCTGGAGGATATATATTAAATCACGCGGCGAGTCATAAACTTGAGCATAACAATGGCGAGGCCGAAAAACAAAGATTGTGATGCCACAAGGACCCCTACCGCTAACATAGTGTAGAACGTGGTGACTTTATACCCCGCCGGCTGTAAAATATTTCATCTGCACTGTAGCGTTATTGTTCTTAATTCAGCTGGATAAGACCAGGAAAATCTCTAAGAGACTTTGCTAGCGGGTAAAGTGGGTATTCACTAACCATTTCTGCTGGTCTGCTTGCAAAAGCTCCACAGGACCCTCGCTGTCTGGAGAGTTCAGCGTTCTCGGAGTGCTTATTAAAAATTCTCAATTTATGGGAATCTCTTAAGATAAGTCATCCATTCGAGCAACACCCAATGGGGGGGGTAAGAGTCATCCGTCCGAGTAGAGCAACACCCAATGGGGTGTAGAGTCATCCATCCGAGTTGCGCAACACCCAATGAGGGGGTAGGGTCGTCCATCCGAGTCGAGCAACACCCATTGGGGGGGTAGAGTCATCCATCCGAGTTGAGAAACACCCAATTGGGGGGACGAGTCATCCATCCGAGTCGAGCAACTCCCATTGGGGGGTGGGTAGGGTCATCCATCCGAGTCGAGCAACACCCAATGAGGGTGTAGGGTTGTCCATCCGAGTCGAGCAACACCTGAAGGGGGGGGGTCATCCATCTGAGTCGAGCAACACCCAATGGGGCTAGCAATGTGAAGCTGTCTCATAAGCCTTCAAAGATTATTTAAAATGTTATATATTTTGTTTAAAATATCTTATATTTTTATTACTGAATAGAATTAAAGAACTTATATAAGATAGGGGGGGGGCAGAGAGTTTGGTCCCAAAGTCATTTTCTGATCAGCCTCACACCGATTTAGGTATCTCGGTGAAGAAAATTTTTCTTAAGTTTTGAAATAATTTTCTGAACTCTTCCACTGTTTTTGCAGTCGTGGCGGTAAATGCCGTTTCTGAAGCCGCGCTGTGTAAAATATTCCGCCTTCTATAATCTCCCGTATGTGCTGAAAAAGCATTTCCTAAAATGGCTTTGGATGAAAAATATTTACTAAGATAGAGTGCAATAAAATGTCAGTGCTGGGTTGGCATCGGCAATCCACGGGGGCCAAACACTGTCAAGGCCGATCTGTCTGAGATAAAGATCTGTTCGTGACCCAAAGCCTTGACATGGAAGCCGTCCTGTTTACCGCTCCGTGCGACAGCACTTCAGACTTTATGATACGTAATTAGCAGCGTCCGGAATGTATAGATATCGCGGCATTAAATCCGCTCGTCTTCCTGCGTAACACTTTCACTGCTGGACTGTTTTTTTTGGGGGGGGGGGACCGACATCGCCTTTTATGTTCTGAGCTGCTTCTTCTGTATGTTGGTTTACGGTACAAGTGTTTATCACGTGACCGGGAAAGAATGATAGAGCCGTTAAGATTAAACTGTTTGCGTATCCGTAACGCGTTATCCGTGATGCTAAGAAAGTGAGAACAATAAGAATTCCCTCGGATTGGATTAATCTCGTAATATGTTGTAATTGGCACAAAACCCGACATTAGTTACAATCTCTACTGTGTTAAGCGGATGAATGAATAAATGAATGAACAAAAAAAATGAGAAGTGGTGCATCTTATGTGTAAATGTTTGTCACAGAGTCTGCAACAGAAAAATCTAAGAAGGAGGGCTACACATAGTTGTATGCTTTGCTCCATTTGTGTTTTACTGGGAGGGTGGTAGATAAGTGCAGCAACCTCCCAGCAGAAGTGGTAGAGGGTAATACAGTGAGGGGATTTAAACGTGCATGGGATATACATATGGCTCCTGAATCTAAGACGCGACTGATTGAGGTCTGAGTCTTTACAGCAGGAAATAACAGGCAAACTAGATGTTCAAATGGGGCTTATCCACCATTAAATTCTTTGGTTCTATATTGTTGCAGAATGCCATAAATCACCGTCACTGTTTGGTTTGAATGGATTTATTGTAAATATATTAAAAGCAGACAACGCGAAATCCCTCCTGTTACGGCTAAACCGAGCCTGAGTCATTGTGTATAATATCCCTTTGGTAGATGCACCAGAAGCGACCAGAACACTGACTGTGACCATGCGGCTCTGTAGAAGAACCATCTTTGTCTCATTCATTAACGCCGCTCTCTCTCTCCAGAATTCTTGGCCGGCGCGGGTCTCTATTTACTGTTATTTCACTGTTGAGAATTTTCTCCATCGTCCGTTTTATGATTTATTACTTTTTATTAAAAATTTTTCAGATTGTGCAGATTCCGTTCTGCGGGGAGATCGACTGCGAAGACTGGATAAAGAAGACCACGGCCAGGTAAGTCTCTGCTCCTGCCGATGCCTTTTATTTTTTACATTTCTTTTCATTTTGTTTTTCTCTTGCCATATTTTGCTAAATACGTTTTTGGACGGCCAACTGTGCATTGTTTTGTTTTTTCTTTTTGTTTTGCCTGGGGTTTCATAGCCAACTTTTTTTTTTTTTTGGTTTTGTTTTACTTGCAACATTGTCTTTTAGTTAGGCATTTATTTGCATCCTTCAAACCGATAAGGTGTCTCCGTCCAGCAGAACCCTTTTTTTCTGGTTGAAAATATTTTAAAGTATTTATTGATTTATATAGCGCTATCAGTTTTTTGTTTTTGTTTGTTTTTCTTTCTTTTTACTACGGGCTGTCTGTTGGCTATTATTCAGTTTGGAGAATACAAAATAAGCGTGTGTGTGGATTATTCACATATTTCTTGGTTTTCAAGCCTGTCTGGTGTAATGGTGCGTGGATCATATGGACGGGTACCGTCAGGGTTTTTAATGAAAGCCCCTGCCGGTGGGTGAGAACGCCCGTTTGCCTGTGCAGAGCAGCAGAAACTTTACGGGAGACCGAAGGTAACAAGCGTCACTATTCCTTTGAGTAACTTTGTACGCGTTTTCTAACAGGGACCAAGACCTCGAGCCCGGGGCGCCTTCTATGGGAGCCAAAAGCCTCTGTATCCCGTTCAAACCTCTGAAGGAGCTGGCGGCCGGCGCCAAGTGCGTCTGCCAGAAAAGTCCCGCCAAGTACTACACGCTGTTCGGGCGCAGTTACTAATTGAGGAGAAGAACCGTACCCTTCTGCCGAGCTTTTTTTGTTTTAGTTTTTTTTATTAGGAACTAAACCTCAAAAACAAAATATAGGACCCATGTTTTGTGTAGCTAATGCTTTGCATCACTACACTTATTTTCTGAAAAGATCCCTAATAAAAGAAATATTAATGAATTCTGTTGTCGGATACTTATTTCTTACAAAGGGAATGAACAATCAGCGCTTTTTAATTTTAATGGAAATTATATTTGCTTTCATAGATTTGCACAAGACAATTGTTTGGTTTTTTTGAGTATTTTTTTATGTTTTAATTAACATTTTTTTCAATGCTTTGGGAGGCCTCATATGTTTTCTCCTTGCAATATTGTAGGCGGGAAAATATCTAAAATATTTAAAACGGCATCTTCAATAAATCTATTCTATTTTTTTGTAGTGTTGCAAATAATGAAAATGTTATTATTTTAAATTACTTTGATACAGATGTGAGAAATGATTGATAAAACATAACTACAGTGAATATAAAAAAGTCTACACAAAAATGCCGGCTTCTTGTGATGTTAAAGAATGAGACAAAGATAAATCATGACAGAACTTTTCCCGCCTTTTAACGTGACCGAGAACAATTCAACTGCAAAACAAACTGAAATCTTTGAGCGGGAAAATAAATAAAAACAATAACCTGGCTGCATAAGTGTGCACACCCTTAAGGACGGGCTCGTTTTTTCTTTGTACCCTGTGGGACCGAGGCTGTTTTAATACTTTTGTGGTGCTTGTGTTCAGCTGTAATTTTCTCCTCACCCATTTAGTGTATC